>VZRL01003708.1:1332570-1459262 GCA_013397895.1 Origma solitaria | reverse complement strand
TTTTTTTTTTTTTTCTCAGACAGCATTTAAGAGTTATTTCTGATATGGGTTAACTTTTTAAGGAGGCCCATTCAAAAATCAAGGAGAATCCATTCTCTCATTTAAAGGAGAGGTGGGGGGAAAGAAAACTGTTTTGCATTGGTTTAATTAAATCATAAACCACTTATTCTGTGATTCATTTAACCTCATGCTCAGCTTTAAGCTGGAGGGAAGGGCAGTGAGCTTTGACTGGCACTTCATGGTGTCATCCTCAGCTCCTCTGTTTTAGTGGCTCATCTCTTACCAGCACTGTTTTGGTCACAAGTGCAAGGTGCAGTACCAGGAGGATGCAGTTGGAAATGCAGGAGCAGGTGGAGGAAAGAAAAAAAAAATACAAAAAACCAAACCAACTAAAAAAAAATTCAGCTATGAAGAGTCTTTTATCTTAAGTGTCCTAAAACTAGCTTTGTGAGGCACACAGGGCTTTCTGGGTTAATTACTCTTATTCTGCCTCATATCCTAAACCCACTTGTTTATTTTCTGAGCCTACTTGCAGAAATGAATTAGAGGAAAGGGTGCAAGAGAATCAGGACTTGAACTGTGAAACAGATTACACAAAATCTGGGTATTTTTTGGTGTTCTTTTTCATTCTGTTCTGCTTATAATATGGCCAAATTTCTGTCTCTCCAGCTGTTTTATCCAATTTCATTAGAAACTCAGCCATCTAAAAGCTGTGTCCCTTTCCCCTCACCTTTGAACCTTCCTCTTTTACACATTTGCCTGTGTATTTCCTTCATAGTCCTTTTTTATCTGTCTGCATTTCCTTCTCTTGCTGAATCCTTCCAGGACCCATTTTTCCCCACAAGGTCTATATCAGTGCAGTGCCACCGGTGCAAGACATTCTGGTGATGTATTGCACCTATACATCATCAGAGCAACAGGGTTTTGATAAACAGCTTTCTAATACATCATTAGATCATCACTGATGGCACTTTGATGATGTATTATATTAGTACATCATCAGAGCACTGTCATCCCTGTGATGTATTTATAAACAGATGGTGCTGTCATGCAAGAAAGAAGGGAAAGCAGGAGAGAACGTTTCACTCTGTTTCAGCACAAAATGTGTCCCCACCTCTCACTGAATGAGATTAAAGACAAAGACCCTGTGAGGGCATAATTGTCTCATTAGGTTTTGGCTCCAACTCCGTCGACTTCCCTGGGCAGCACCTGGCAAGCAGGCACATAACCCTGCTTGGCCAGGAGCACACAGAGCTCTTTGAGGCAGATTTTCCTGTTCATTGTCATTCAGTCATAAAGCCAGGGTTATTTGTCATTTTTTGCAGTTGCATGCTTGCAGGTATAATTAAATTTTATTTAATGTAGGCATAAGTAAACTGCAGTTTCTGACATAAGGTGTTGTGGTCAAGCACTCAGGCTGGGAGGCTCCAGCAGCAGTGATGCACTGCTGGACACCCAGCGTTCACTTCAGAGGTTCCCTTCCACTGCTGAAGGGAAAAAAATTGAATGCCAAGAATAGAACGCAAATTACAATAATTTTAAGAGACATGGAGTTTTTTCTCTGTAGCATCCTAACTGCTAAGATAATTATTGAAGTTACAGTCAGTATCATGCATTTTGAAAGCTAGCTCTGTAGATGGTTAGCTCAAGCATTTTGTTATTATTTCCCCTAAATTACTGGGATGATCAACACCTTCATTTGCTGGGTTTGTGCATCTGTTGCACATATAATGCTTTGTTGAACTCTATTACTTAACTACTTTTGCTGAGAAAACCTTTTCATATTTCTTTTTCAGGTGAGGAAACTAAGCAAGACAGGGATCAGGTGAACTGTCCAAATCATGCAGACATTTACCCTGGGGCTGACAAACTCCAAACACTTTCAGCCTTGGTCCAACAGCACAAGGGGTGCAGGAGGTAGGTCAGTCCCACTCCATGATTCATTTATGAGGCTATGATTTGGGATGACTCTGGTGAAATACAACCAAAGTTTTTATCTGCTGTTGTTGTTGGATGCCTGTTTTGGACTTTTGATTTTTTTGGTCAGAAGATATTTTTCAATAGCTTTGTGAGATTAGTCATCAAAATGAAAATTGTGTCCCCATAAAAGATTTGCTTGCAAATATAGTTTGTGTGTGCATATAAATATGAACAATTATCACAAAAACATATTTAAAATGTCTAGGTGTGTTTTAAACTGTCAGGAGGTGATATGGAGTGAGATTTGCTTTCCCAGTCATGCCTTAATCCTTTATCTTCAGACTCAAAACTTCTTGTGCAAGGCACTTTAAGGTCAAAAGATTCATTTTACACTTACGGAAATTTCCCATGTCGAATTCTGGATGAATTGTAGATGAATTGAGGTGAATTTGTCCTTTCTGAGAAAGGACATTTCCCCAGAATTGCACACATGGCAATGGAATACATAGGGAAAGAATGTTCATGTTTGCCTCAGCAGAGATTGATCAAAAGGAACAAAAGTAGGTGCTCTGCCTAATCAAACCTAGAGCCAGCACAAGGTGGTGTCTACTAAAACTTTATAAATGTCAGTGTAGGGCTAATTCCCTTCTTCGTTGTGTTTGCCTCGAGTAAGTTTTGTTCCAGTTCTCATATTTCATATGACTTGTAAACTCACAGCTTAGAATTAATTTCAAGACTAAATTTTGTAATTAAAATACAAAAAAATTAAGAAAAACAAGAAGATACCATAATATTAATTCTACAGGTGGAGAACTGAACACAGAGAAATAGAATATTTTCCCTGAGGTCCCTGTGTCTGTAATAAAGATCAGGCTTAGAGATGGGAAGATCTGATATGCAGATCTTCAGTGTTTGGTTCTGGGGTGTCTGCTGTAATTTCATCTTACTGCTTGGCACAGGCAGTGGATGCACTATGTGCATACAGAGGGAAGAAAAAACAAATGAAAATTTTTCTGCAGCTGTATTGAATCTGAATTCTGACTTGGGGAGCACTAAAAGATTGCCAGACCCACCAGGGGCCCCTCAAAAATTGAGTTCTTACAAGCTGGGGCGAGCTCAGGCCAAACTGGGCATGTGCTAAAATCCTGACTGTGCCGGGAGAGGAGTTGGGACTATTTTATCACACTGCATTTAGCAGCCCTGCAGCCGAGTCAGAGGTGCCAGTAATGCCAGTCCCATGAAATTCTCTGAAGCTTGGCGTTGGGAGAAGGATAATTTTGTTCATTGGGGGCAATGAAAAATACTGCTTGGCAATCACTGTTCAGCAGAATTTTATACTCAGAGAAGGAACAAAACCAGTGCCAAAACTATTCCTATTAATTTATGCACTCATTAAAATGCAGAGTGGTGCGAATTCTGTACTTGCGGTACTTTGGAATGTGGGGATGCCAAGAACTTCTTCTAACACGGGTGGGCATTTTGCACTCGCGAGGTCTCTCGGGTTGAGCTCCAGTCCATGAGGCACTGTATGATTATTCAGAGAGTGCAGCAGGGTCTAAATTTCTCTCAGCTCTTTCTGTGTGACACGCTGCAGCAGCCATGGCATTTCCAGGAGGGGCAGGCAGGGTCATCTGAGTCAGAGCAGCAACCTGATTAGGTGGTTTTGATCACACAAATATTTTGAGCTCTGTAAGGAGTCAGGGGGTGCTGTCTGTAAATCTTCCAAAAGTCAGGCTTAGGGGACTGCAGTGACAGTTATTGTAACAAAGGGGAATAATATGATGTAGTAGAAACAGGTTCCTTTCAGGAGGAAATGGTCTTAATGCTAACAAAAGGATCTTGTAGGTCATTCAAGATTTCTTTTTTTCCCCCAATTACAGACAATGTGGTTATGTATTTTAATATATGCATTAATATATTAAAACTAACATTGCCTCAGTCAAAATAGAAATTGCTATCAAACAGGAATTTCTGATTTTTTAATTTTTTTTTTTTTTAATGGGAAATAGGAAATATTTTCTTAATTAATGATCAATTCCCATGTTTTAAACAACAGGTGGATGAAAAGGAATCTGATATTCCATTCATGCTTTAAAATTCCATTTATTGCACAGCATCTTCTTTAGGTCATAGTCTATCTTCTGTAGTAAAATGGCTAAGTGGAAAAAATCGGCTTCAAGGAATTGATGAGTATAGGAGCAAAAAGTACTGCTTGAAATACATATTTTGATCTGAAGACAAAATTTTAAAGCAATATAAGGATTTCCTTTAAGTGGAAAGTGTTCTTTGGTGGACTGAAGTGGACTACATCGTGTAGTTAGAAGGGAGCAGATCATGAAATACAAACATTTCTCTTTATCTGGCACTTTTAAACTCAGATTTGTGATGCTGTGTACAGTTTTGGATGTCCAGTAAAAGTTGTTGATAGACTGGATCAAGCTGAGATGGGTCCCACATAGTCTGGGGACTGGAAGGGAGAGAAGCCAAGGGAAAGAGGCTCCACTGGGAACAGTCAAAGGTGACTTGAAATTTAGAGCCTTTCTCTGAAGTTTTCTTCTTGGATAAATCAGTCATAATCCACTTAAAAGAATATTCTTTCTAAATGTTACATTGATTGATATGACCTAACATTTTCTCCTCATTTGAAATTTGAAGACTTCCTTTTTCGAAATGGTGAGATTTAAATGTGAAAGACCAAAAGTTTTTGGCATGTGGGCAATAGGAAGATATCTCCCAAATGGATATCTGAGATCATATGTGAAAAGACTGAAAAGACATTTCCATCTCAAGTACGCAGAAAAGAAATCTTGGCTATTTGGGACCAATACTAGTTATGAGTAATATGAAAGACTTTGTTATTCTCAACTTGTCTTATTTGGGTTTTATCCAACATAAGATAAAACTTGAATTCCTCAAGCTTTCAGCAATTATTTTTCAATATTGATCCAGGCCAAGGAAATAAACTCTTTTCTGGTCTTTTATTTTAAAAGCAAAATAAAAGTGTTGAAGGCCTTAAGTACTTTTTCAGGTATTAAATAACATTTATATCAATGTAAGAATAAAGGAATAGATCTGAAATGCTGGTCAGCCAACTGTGTGTGTTGAAATTATTAGTGCAAATGGAAATCATGCAGTTTGTTACTACAAATGGGACAGACAAAGGGAAATCATGCTTTCTGTCAGGACTGTGAAATGAGATTGATACTAGGTAGTATTCCATTATTTCAAGATGCCAACAGTTTTGACAGTCCAATTGCAATTACTGGAGATAGTGGCTCAGCAAATTGAGAAGGAAATTAGGTTTGATCGCGTGAGAGAGAGAGAGCCGTAAAGAGCCCTCCCTCCTCCTTTTCAAAGGTATGCAGATTCACCAGTGAGCTTTTTCCTCAACAAAAGGCAGGGAGGGGGAATAAAAAAACCCTAAAATCATAAATCAGAATTCTCAGGCATTATAAAAATTGAGGAGAGTTCATCACCTCCCCACAAATAATGTCGACAAATACTTTAATTAATGTGTTCTGCTGTTCTATGTCGTGTCTAATTTTCATCTAGAGCCAGGTTCAGGCTTCCTCCTAGTGTCTGGCCAGCATGCTCTGTCATCTCAAACGGCAACACTGAATTTTTAGATCTACTGGAGGAACTACTACCATCTTGATGAATCGCTTTCCCTTACTGACATCTGAGGGGTTCACACAGTTCTGATAAAGATCTTTACAGTTAACTGGAAAACTTCTTTTTCAGAAATTTCTTTGGGGAGAGATGGGAAGTTTGATTCCATCTGAGCAAATAAAGGTGATATAGATGGTAAGATACATTAGGTAATTCCAAGTATTTAGGAATCTAACTGAGCCTAGTACTTTGTACTAGGTCTGCACAACTTCTGTAAAGAATAAAAGGAATCATCTTGACATTTCCCATGTCATATCTTAAAAGATATTTTAATTGTTTTGATACTGTCATTGGTAAAAATAAAATGTGGAGATAAAATCCAATGTTTGACATGAAGAGTGGGAAAATTCCCTGTAAGCCAAGCATCAAAGCTGAAGCAGATGCCATTTTTTCTGGGCCAGCTGAATTTAACACTCCCTATGTATATAGGGAGGTTATTTTCTCAGACTCACAGAAGTCTACCATACTGCCAACCAAAATAATCATCATTCACTTGTCCAAACAGAGAAAAATACAGTATTAGAAGCATAAAAGCTCATTGTTGCAGAGTTGCATCTGAATTGCTGCTGCTGTGGTTCTGTAACTCCTAATTTTCTGAAGAGTTTCTATGTAAACACATTATTGTATGGTATTTTAAAGTCTGAGTTTAATGTTGTCTTTTGAACTTAAGTGTTGATGGTCAACATCTACTGTGTCTAACTGTGAGCTTAGATGTATATGGTTAGCAAACAATTTCACAACTGTTTATTTCAAGCCAGGATTTATACATGAGACTTGATTTCTTTTCATAAGTGAGCAGAGGATCAAAACCATATAGAACAGTTCGAATTCTCCTGCCGCAGAGCACTGGCATACCCTGTGCAGTCCCCAAAAATTCCTGGAACGTGGTGAGTCTCCCCTGAAAGTCAGGTTTGTAATGGCCAAATTTCATCGCATTTTGCTTTTACCACGCACTGTTAATTATGGCTTCACAGGCACAGCCTTTCCTCAGTGTGATACAGGAATTTAAAAGCTTATGCAATTCAATGGCCATACAGCAATTAGCAGATATTGCAGTTTAGGAGAATAATACTTATTAACTTGGAAAAATACAGTGACTATAATCCAAGTAATTGTTACAGGAAACACGGAAAGCCTCAGTGGTAGGGAGCTCTGACGTCCCTGCCATCAAAGAACTGGGCCTCGTTAACTTAGAGCAAATTTGTTTTCCAATATATTCTCCCTGGGCTATAAAAAAACCCCAAAACCTACCAAAAAAGCCAGCACTGCTGCATCCTCCCCAAGGTGGAAGCAGAAACAGCAGATGGGCTTTAGGCTATTAAGAGAAATGGAGAAATGTTGTTTGGTGAACACAGGGCAGGGCTGAACCCAAGGCACTTTGTCTCTTCTCCAGCACGCTGTGCATTCTTGGGCCTCTGACCACTTCCCAGTGCTGCAGGAAAGACTGTCCAGAGAGAGAAGTGGGTTTTAAAAGCCACTGGGCTTAATAGAAATGTTGTAATTACAGCAGAATGTTGTGCAGCCATGCAAGGCGTGAAAGTCTGAGGTGGCTTTGCTGTACTGTAGCCTCCTGCAGCCTCCAGGGACCATTGTTCTTTAGGAATATTCTAATTCATTGCACTATTGGCATCAGCTAAGCCCTCTTGTCAGTTTGGGGGTGGTGGTACCTTGCAGGTACTTGAAAACCAAGAAACTGTGTGCAATTTTCGCATCAGAGTTTTTAGGATAACTCTGCAGTCAGTGCCCTGAGTTGTTCTTCTGACCACACATTTTTCTCTGCGAGGAGTTAAACTTTGATTTCTGAGGCAGCAGCTGCTGTGACTGGAGGTGGAAACAGAAATTTCCTGTGGTGCAGCAGTGAAAGCAGGCAGTGCAATTCCCCAAATGGATGCAGCCATAGCAGGGTTTTGTCAGACCAAGGCTGAGAGGGCTTGACTGGTCTTGGGAAGGAATTATGCTCAGAAGAGGTAATGTGCAGGGTACACATTAAATCTGTATCGCTACAGAAGGTGCTCCTTGGTCACTGGAATTAATCCCTTAAAGATACCAAAAAGAGGATAATTGACCAACACAATAATAACATGAAGAAATTATTCTGAAACGTATGATGTAAAGTACTGTTAAAGTAATAACCAAATAAGATCCATTCCAATACCCTGGGTACTCAGTTTTTTTGCAAAGGTGACTTAGCCTCTCTTTCCAGGACATAATACCCTGTTCAAATGCCTGTGTAGTTGTTGGAATATCAACCAAAAATTGCTGTTATTTGTGGTTCCAGCACAATCTGAAACCAGCAGGGGATGATCCATTACATGTATGTATATAAAGACACAGCTCTTGATGCTGTGTCAGGCTAACATCTGCTTGTTGACCTTTATTGACTTTTCTGTGTCAGGGAGTTCCCTTTATAACCTTTTTCCATTTATCTGCCTGTCCACTGCAGTGTTTGTTCTGAAGGATCAAGGGAAGGGAGTATTAAATGCCTCCAAAAAGCCATGGATAATCAGAACAGAGGTAGATTTTTACCAGTTTTAGAGAAAGGATGGGAGACTTGTAAGTGTGCATTTTGGGTTTTTTCAATTTTTAAATGTGAGGTCTACCCTTTCTAAAGTGTAAACTATGAGAATCTTCCTAGGTAAGATTTATACACATCAACAGGATGCTTGATTTAATGGCTTCAAAAGGTCCTTTTGGAGACATTTCAGTGATATTTGACAATCTGCTCTAAAAATGACCAAATGAGTGCCTTTACTGTAACACAGTACACCTGTAGATTTCTATAATATACAGAAGGAATAAGTTTATTCTAGACTAGGGGGATTTATCAATAACTCTTGTGAAAAATAATCCTGACAGATAGTGTTAGGTATTTTTAGACCACAGTCCTACCAAATGTTGGGCTCATTGGAGAAGTTTAAACATAGAGAGTTTTTTTCCACAAAGAAATAGTTTTAAATGTCACATTTAATACTTGTCACGGTCTCTTAACCTTACATTGCTAGTAACCTCATGGGGTTATCAGGAGCATGGCCAGAAGATCTAGAGAAAGGATTATTCCCCTCTGCTTACAACACTCCTTAGGCTGTGTCTGTAACACTGTGTCTGGATTTAGATCCCACAACACAGGAATGGCCCTGATAAACTGGGGGAGTTCAGTGAACAGCTCCCCAGATTGGCTCCTTGAATTGATTCAGAGCAAGTTTCTATTTAAATATTAGAATATCAGTTGTAATAGAAATTTTAAGCTGAACTCCTCAACACTTTTCATTTAAAACCTGTTTCCTTTATTTCCAGGTTACTAAAACCTAGAGTTACCTCATTTTCTCAGGTGGTCTTTTGTTTACTTAGGGAAAAAATTACATAAGTGCTCCCAAAAATACCCAGGCCATGGAAAGAAATATATATTGATTTATTATGAAATTGAATGAACTACAATGTACAGATGATATACAGCAACAAGAAAATTGTGATTCCTCAGCATTCTGATTGGCTACTGATGATGTAATGGTGCATTATTAAGTGATAATTGTTTTATTACAGTGTTTACAAGGAGACAAATGGTTTGTGAATCGATGCGCAGGGAGGCCACAAACCAAGTTGCTTATTGATTCACAAGCTGTCTGTATCAAAGTTTGCTGCTCAGAAGAGAAAACAAAACTAATGTACTCCAGGGTGTGTTCATAGGGATAACAGTCTTGGAAGGATGGAGTCTGAATTTACGCTCAAAATTGACTCAGCTCTGAAATATACTTTTCTCTTTAAAATATTGAATGGAGTCACATATCCTGAGCCATGGAAAGCAATTCATAGCACACCTTTCTCTGCCATTCACTTTCATCAGCTGTCAGGTTGTGGGGCTCAGTAAACTCATTTGTATTTCCTCAGTTCCTTAAGTCATCTCAGAAGGATAATTTGACATTAGATTTACAATTTAATGTTACAAATGCTTTACTAAAAAGATATGCCTTTTTGGGGCTTGCAGACCATTAAACGTAGATGTACTTCCATTCTTCCAAATAGTGGAATATTAAAGAGCATGAAATTGTTGGCCTACATGAGCACAGAGTGCTGGATCAGCCCTTCTGCCTCACACACAACTTTCACTAATTTCAGGAGCACCGTGCTGGAATATTTACCAATGTAACTTATCACTGGGTTTCTGATTTTGCAGATCAGTGTCTTTAAGAATTCATATCCATAGACAAGACACTGAAGCTTAATCAATCGCTATGCATTTGCTGAACAGACAAAACCCCATTTACAAGGCACTGCAATTTAGCTTATGTGTTGGAAACCCTTAGGAAAAGCTTCAGCAATGTCAGTTTAGCTTGCAACTAAGATTAAAATAGGCAACACAGAAATAGATATTGAGCTTAAGCAGGGCAGTGTAGTGAATCACCTTAACTCAGCAAAATGTTTGACTCTTCATGGCTTAATAACACACTAAAAAAATCCCAAATCCCTCTTCTCTCTAAAGTCACATCACATTCTACATTGAAGAGAAAGTTTCTATAAAAATTAAGCCACCTGAAAGAGGAAAAGAGTGGAATGACATTTTGTACCTGAGTAATTCTGGTAGAATGAAAGTATTTTTGTTCGAGGCTGAGGACTGGCTGTGTTCCTTTGATGTCTGTGATTTCCCTTTCGTGAGAATTTATATTTGAGGGCCTTCACAAAGAGGTTGCTTGTGCTCAACAGTTTGATCTTTTGCATGAATTGTTTAAGGACCACTGCAAAAAATACAGCTTTATTGAAATGTCACATTCCGTTTCCTTTAGGGATGTTTGTAATCTAAGCAGTTTCAAGGAATGCATTAGCAGATGAAATACAAGCTTTTAGCACTAAGGGCTAAGTGTGTTGGGTTTGTCTGTACCTGAACACAAAGTGGGACTTGGTGAGATGCAGATATTCTCCCAAATAATGTATTCCATAACCAAAGCAGGCAGAGTTTGAATGGCATCATCATATACTGCTCAGCTTCTCCTGAAAACTCCTCATTGCAATCAGCAGGAATCTTAGGAAACTTAAAGAGGATAACTTTTTTTTTTTTTGCATCCTGATACTTGCACGTGAGGTCCAGAGGAGCAATAAAACAATAATGTTACTCTGGAGTATTTTAATTATTCATGTGCAGGGGCATTTTTGGGATTAAATCTTTGTTTTCATTCTTATAGCTCCTGTATTTGTTTTGGGTTTTATTGGGGTTGTTTTGCATACAGTTAAACCTAGTAGAATAATTCCAACTTTTTGCTTCCTCATGAAAAATCAAATGTTAAGTTTTTCTTTATTTTGGTTTACTTTACTTCAGCATTTTATTTACTTTTGTTTTATTTAAATCTCCATGAGCAATGCTACAACAGTACTAAAGATTTTTGATATGTTTAGACCAATTTACAGAAAAAACAACCCAATTAGGGAAACTTTTCTAACGGTCTAAGGAATCTAAATTTTAGCTCACAAATACAGTCCTCCACTAGCTGGTCTTAAGAAAATTACTGTTTCCATAGAACAAAGGGAGTAATAGTGAATTGTATTTGGCCAGGAGCTATGGGATTAAACATATTATCTTAGAAAGGGGCATGGGACCAGAGTGAGTCACAAGGTGTCAACTAACAGAGCATTTTTATAGAATCACAAAATGACACAATGGCTGAGGTTGATAGGAATGTCTGGAAACCCCCGAGTCCAACCCTCCTGCTCAAAGCAGGGTCAGACAGGGCGGGCTGTGTAGGGTAGTGTCCAAATGAGTGTTGAATAGCTTCAAGAATGAAAAAACTCACAGCCACTCTGGGCAACATGTTCCAGTGTTCAATCACCCCCGAGAAAAAAAGCTTTTTGTGATGTTTAAATAGGTTATCTTGTACTTTGGTTTGTGCTTGCCATCTCTTGCTCTTTCGCTGGACACCAGAGAGCTCCGTGCGGCTTAGTCCTCCCTGCATGTGAATAAAGAATTGCTAGTGACAGTACAAGAGGGCTGTTGATTATTTATCATTAAAGTCAGCAAGAGGACAGGTCTTCAAGCTGATAAATAGGCAGAGGTCAGCTGAAGTAGTGCAAAATAAACACTGAAATGAAAGGCACAGGACCTTCTGGCACTTGAGTTCTGCATGGCAAAGGAAAGGCTCAGGAATGGAAAAGAGATCCCACTATGTGGCTGTGTCCTTAATGAATTATTTGACCAGATGTAAAGATCTGATTTACATCAGATGACACCTCTATGACCCCAGGGGCATGGTTAGAAAGCCAATTCTTTTTATTAAATAAACACTTTGCGACCAGACTAACCCACAAACTTGTAAAAAGTATTTGCTGGGCTGCTTTCTTCATCCAGTGTGGATTGTGTTCTCTGAAGAACAGTCCTGTAGAAATTTTTTTATGAGACTGTCACTTTTCTTCCTTAAAACATGACCAAAGCTCCTCTGCTGCTCCCATCAGTAGTATGCACATCACTTGTACCCAGCTTTTGAAGCATCCTCTCATTGATCCTCCCACTTCCAAGAACTGGAGGAGACGCTGCTAACAGCATGATGTCTCTCAAGCCTCCAGTTGACACTAGTTCTGATGTTTGTAAAGTGATTGACATGCATTGATGGGTGCATTTCAAAATCCCAGCAATTGTATGGCTTGCAGTATTCTCTGTTCTTCCCTCTGCAACTGACTTCTGTAATATTAATAAGAATCACAGGATTCCAAGATGTGCTTAGCAGAGATATTTTGTTAAAACCTGGTTTATAATACTTGGGGGTTTAATTCTTCTATAAAAATAAAAATTAAATCAGGCAGGACTGAATTTTTATGGGAAACAAGTTAATGTCAGAGTTAATCAGGAAAAATCATTAATCAGAATTCTTCCAGGTGTTTCCCACCCTGGGCACAAGCTGAACATGAAACAGAGAATAATGACATCTTATATGATTTTTTGATAGAAAGAAGGGTCTGTAATTTTCCTTTTTGTTTAACCTCATGTTTTGAACTGATCTCAACACATTTCAGAGTCCAACATTGTCCCTGTTTCTAATCACGTCTTGAAGTGATGGCAGTAGCACTTGGCTTGAACCACTTGACACTCCAGTGTGTGTGTGTATATATATATATATATGCACATATATGTGTGTAGTGCGTGTGTATATATATATATATGTGGTATGTATACCACATGGTATTCAGAGATGCAGCCATTCAGAAATCCATCTATTGCATTAATGCATTATTATTTATTTCTAAATCATTAAGCATAATGTGATTTTTATGTAGATTTACAAATACATCAGTAAGTTGTAACAACTTTTATCTCATTTGATTGTATGCTTGGGAAGCTTTGGGAGGACATCAAGTTTTATAACCATGATGAACTTATACTCTTAGCAGATAGGAAAATCAGGCAGAATTCCTGAGACCTGACAATCAAAAACAAATGTTTCATGAAAACTCTTGGGAAAACAGTCAAACTAAGAATTTATAACCAGGCTCAATGATTAATCTTACTTGACAAATTTTTGCGGTCATGTTTGATATTCATTCCTTTCTCTCCCAGATTTTTTTTAGTGCTATGTTTCAGCTTCTAAAGATTAATTTGCAGTCTCCGTAATTCTTAACATTTCACGTAGTCTAAATGGCAGATTAGATCCAAAGTGACAGAGAATTCTCCTCTGCGTCCGTGTGGTTTTCATTATGAAATCAGCCCAACTGTGACTCGGTTCTATTTCCTTCACACATTATTCTCAAACCTGCAGTGATATGTTGGGCTGGCTCAGCTCAGTCTCAAATTGCTGTTGGCTGAGGCATCATGGGCAGGTGTGCCAAAGATAAACTCCATACTTTCAACAAAGTAGTCCTGCCTTTACCTTTCTTAAATTCCCTCTATTTTCTTTCTCTTCAATGCTGCACTTGAAATTCTTTCTCTGCTCACCTCATACAAAATATGTGGCAAATATTAGTTATTCCAGGTATAGTAATTATTGTTTTTACCTCAGGAATTCAAGCTCTCCCTTTGTAGTAACCTCCAAAACAAGTGAAAACTCGGTACGAAATTCTTGAGAACGCTAAAGAGCAGCAGAGTGTCTCAGTCTCAGATTAGACCCTACTTCCCTTCCTTCTTCTCAAATTACTGTAGCACTGCAACTAATTTTCCAGATTAATTTTTGAAAAAACAGTGTAATGATTTAAAAGTTGCATTTGGTTGGTAGGTAAAACCAGAAATATCTGGCATAACCTCTGAGCACGGTCTCAAAAATTGAATATTTGATGCTGAATTGGAGACAAAAACCTCTCTGTAAATAGCTGTACCTACCTCCATGTATCTGTAGGTGCGTGTGTGCATGCATTTTGTCCTCCCAGCAGGGACATTTAGCTTGGGTCCCCATGAAAGTTTTTTTAACATACTCCTTTTGTATTTCCAGGCTCCCTTGCATGCTTAGCAAGCTGGGAGCTGCAGTAGAGTCTTTCCCAGAGAATGGCACTGATTGCAGCAGCAGAGCACTCAGTGTTCTAGTGCTGTGCCCTGTGACTGGGAAGGAGAGAGGGGAGGAAGCCATGGCTGAAATGCCTTTTCAGGGGCTCTTTCATCACCACTGTGGCACAAATGTCAATTCAAGCCATTTTTTGCCTGCTGGAAATCTGGCTTCTGATTATATTGCTTGCCCAAATGCTTTTACAAAATGGGTAATATTTCTGATTTTCTGATTTAAATGAAAATTTCCTTCCCCTGCAGTTTTTATTGTAAGCAGAATGCAGTGTACTGGGAGCAGTGGACCCTCCCCCACCAATGTTTTATGCATGCTGATGCCTTGCACAAGGCAGAAACAAGTAACTTAAACAATACAATAAATTTTACTGAGACATAGATACAGGTCTTTTCTGGCTTGTCTATAAAGTGAAAAATATGGAATGATTTGCTTCCCCTTTAAGGAGGTTATTAGCTTGCTTGTATCTACCAGAGGAATAGAGGTGCACACAGTCTCCCATTATTCACCGGGTTTTTAATCTTGATCCCTGGCTCCTGCGATAAGTTATTGCTGGGGACTGGAATTGCTTGGGGAGTGCTGCAGGTGCCTGAGGGCCAGCAAGTGGCTCTGTTATGAGAACTGGCTCTAATGATTAATGGTAGGATGCAGTGCACTACTGCTGACTTCACTGGGAAATACAACATTGTTAATTTTATCATTATAAACTCCCAGCACTGCAAGAGAATGTGTCTGCCTCCAGGATGGTGAATTTGATAAGAAGGCTTTTCTGATAAGATATCTCGTACTCCCAGGGAAAAGCATTCATGTTTAATCAGGGAGTATTTAACTTGCAATCCAAATGCTACCAAGTAATATGTACAGGTCATTTTAAATTTGTGCTCTACAGTTCAGGTCACAACATTATAAATGAGTTTGTATACACACTGAAGAAAGAATCAATAGAGCACTGCTCTTTACAAAGACTGTCATAAGCCAGAGAAACTAAATATTTTTTCTCTTGAAAAGGGGACAGACTTTTTAATGACTACTAGTTCTACAGACAGATAAATACACACAGAGAGCCCAGGAACCATCCTGTAAAATCCTCTGCAGCTCCCAGCCTCGCTGGTGGCAGTGTCTGTGACTTCAAAGGAAACCACGGAGGACAAGAGGGATTGCACCCTCTTCCCATTAATTAAATCAAACAGGTTCTAGGACTAGCATGCAGTGTTGGGCCATGAGAACAGTCTTGAGCGTGCAAATTCCTTCTTTGGGTGTTTGTTGTGGGATCAGCAGGGACACTGCTGTCTTGCAGAGATATTTGTACTGAGTTTGGCTGGGGTACAATTAATTTTCTTTGTAGCAGACTGTCTGGTTCTGAGTTTTGAATTAGTGATGAAAGCAGTGTTAACAGACCCATTCGAGTTGTTGCTGAGCAGTTCTTTTCAGCCTCAAGGTCTGTTTTGATTCTCTGTCCCACCAGCGAGGAGGCTGTGGGTGCATGAGGAGCTGAGAGGAGGCACAGCTGGAACAGCTGGCCCCAACTGACCAAAGGGATACTCATAATAAACAACACCTTGTATGGCAATAAAAGCCACTGGGAAGGAGGAGGAAGAGCTTTGTTCCTCCAAGGTGAAATTTCTCCTCCCTCTCAGTAGATATCTAATTTTTCCAGAGGAGTCTGTACAGCCTTGGCTCTGCTCAGCACACATTCCCACAGCTTCACTGTTCTTCATAGGTTTAGATCCTTTCCTCCCACGCCCTCACCTCCCCAGTACCTCATGCCCCCACAGACACTTTTTTACTTCCAAAAGCTGTGGAATGATGAGTGTTTTGTTCATTCTGTTTGTGTGTTGCACATGTCTCTCCTATGTGGTGGCTTTTTTTTCTCTCTCTAAATTAAAATTCTTCAGGCTGTGGTCCTTCTACCTTCTCAAACAATGCCTGGAATAGTTTGGCTGTTGTTTTGTGGCTCCTTTGGCCATTCTAAGACATGTGATGAAGACTTTATCAACTTTGTCAAATTTTCCAGGAAGGTAATATTAACAGTTTTGGGGAAAAATTTGAAATAGTGAATTACTTTGTCTTTTCATGAGAGGCATTCAGTCTAGGAGTTATGACATTAGGAAGAGAACAGCACTTGAAGGTAATAAGATGATTTTTATGGAAAACCTAATGGAGTAGTGTCACTTAATAGGTCATTTTAAAACTAAGTTTGTCTTGAAACTGGAGTAACATTATAAAACTGAGTGCAGAATGTCTTACGCTGTGGCTTATGGTCTTTGTGTACTGTGTTAATAATTTGATTTGTTTCTAACAAAATAGATTTTGAAAACATTACACCTGCTAATTGTTAAAATGCAAATTACTGTTGTTGTGCCTCATAACCTTGTTGCACTAAGTGACATGTTCCACACATGGGTGGAAAAGCTGTGGAAACAAAGTCCTGTCATTCACTGGACCAATTGAACAAAATATTAGAGTGACAAGAGCGTGTCTGGTTCTCCCAGTCTGGATTAGATTTAGAGCAAGTGGAGAATTTTGGAGAATTTTGACACATCAGTCCTGAAACAAGTGATGCTTACCTACTGGTAGCCAAGGAATCAAAGTTATAGCTAACCAATTTCCAAGCTCAAGTTTTGCCATTCCAGGTTGTTTCCTAAGCTCTGAGCTAAATGCTGCAACACTTCCTGACTCCACACGCCCTGCAAGAGAGAGCAGCGGCAGGTTGATGTCGATCAACTCCAGTATTCATAGCACAGAGGAAATGGCAGCTGGTGGGATCAGCTTAAGTTAAGTAGATGATACAGTAAAAGCGTGTACCTAAGTGGATAATGGGAGTGCCATCCCGAATCTCCAGAGGGATGGTAATCCATAGCAATCGAGACGACTCAGAGGCGCAGGAGCAGTGCAGGGTGAGCTGGATGTTAATGTGTGCAGACAGAAGCCGCTGTGCGCTCACTCCGTGTCCTGCGCAGCTCTCTGTCAGCCTGGGCACGTTCTCGGCGCCTTGGTGGAGCTGCACTTTGGGCATTTGCACAGAAGGATTTCGTGGCTTAGCAAATGAGTAGCAGGGAGAGACAGGTGATGGCTTCAGAGGCAAATCTTAAAAAGCTGAAGCTTTAGAAGTTGTCACAGGAAAAAAGAATCGATCCAGGTTTGAAAAGGGAACGTGTGTTGAACTAGAGCAGGTTTTGAATCACCTGTATCTTGCGTGAAAATAAACATCAGTGCCTTGGCCTGTAAACAGTTGCATCTGATCAAAATAGCAGGATTGTTTTAAACTCATTTTTCATTTGTATAATATCTTACAATATACAGAGCCATTGAAATTCAGGCTGAGATTCTGTACTCCATTGTTTGTACCTTAGTCTCAACTGCATTAAAAGGATTTTTTTTCCCCTCCAGCATGTACTTGGCTATATCCTGTTTGTTTTTCTGCCTTATTCTGAAGCAACAAAAATCAGCCATGGTTGGGAACAGAACTCCAGATACGATAGGAAAGTGCTTGGAAGCAACAGAGAGAATCTTGTTTCTCAGTGTCTGAGGTCAGGGTGAAAGCTTGTTTGGTTTTGGGGCAGGATCTTGTTTTTTTCTCCCCTTCTCATCCTCCCTCCTGCCTCAATCCCCAAACCAGTCATATTGTCAGAGCCCTTGGAAGCAGATTTATTCTTATAGAAGATGGAGAGCAGTTTAAGTGATGGTTTTATTTAAATCTATATATCTCTCTCAGGGAGTTTCTCTAATGTCCTTAAGAAGAAAGTAGTACAGCATTGTTTACCTCTGACAGCTTTATTAAGAGACTAAATGTTAACTTTGGTGTGACTCTTATCAAACTGGTGAGCTGGGGAGCAGTGAGTCCCTCCAAAATCTATTGCCTGACTCAGTGACGGCTGCACTGGTGCAGTGCACAGGGCACCTGTGCTGGGCGGAAAGAGTTCCGAAAGCCTTGCCATAAGGAATGCAATCCAAGAAAAGTGTGCTGGCACAAGAGACATGAATATAGTAAAGCATATCTGAACCACATCAAAAGCGCATCTCCTTTAGGTTTAAGCAGAAGCTTAATAAATGAGTAGCTGAACAGGACACACTGATTAATATTCAAGCTCCAGCTGACTGAAACTGGTCCTGTTTTGGGAGCTAAGGCAGGCTGCAGCCAGCACACCACCTCGGGCTGTAAGGACTATCTGTATGGCTCACCTACTCCCTGTGTAGCTGTGTGCTCAGATACCAAACCCTCCATGGGTATTTCACAGCAGCTAAGCTGTGGCGCGTTTCCCCTCTCACAAACATGAGGAGGAACAACTTAAGTTCAACGCATTCATTTCTGCTAATGCATTTGGAGGTGTTTTCTGCTGCAGGCTAGGAATGTGAAAACAGCAGAGCTCAGGCATTGAATCGCAACTAAATAATGCATCCCAATCCTTTAGTCTTTCTGCCTGTGCTGTGCTACTTGTTCTTCTGAAGACTAATGGGTTTAGGAGAAGAAGACATGTGGATGAATCGTGACAGAGGGTTGCTGTGGAGAGCCGGTTTTCCCTCTGAAACAAAGCTTTATCAAAATGTGCATGTCAATCCATGTAAGGCAGGCCAAGTGCTGCTTGTCCCTGTAGTGCTACAAGCGCTGTACACTGCACTTGTGAGACATGATCAACAGAGATTCAGAGGTGATCCTTTTGCACCACAGGATCCTGGAGTCCCAATGGATAACGGCAACATTTCCTCCTGCCCAGAGTACAGTGCTCCTTGTTTGAGCAAAAGCCCCAATTTTCTTGTAGCCTGATTTCCCCACTTCGTATCTCATAAAATACTATTACATGTAACCCTTCCCAAAAGACAGAAAATTCCACCCAAATTGTAATAATCTTTGCCCACCACCACAAAACTGAGCAATTGGATTGAGAGGGAAGAGCAGAAGCAGCATCTGAGTTAATCCTGGCTACAGAATTCCAGCATGGCTCCGGGACCTGCTCCACTGTCAGAAATAGCATTCTTCCCCTTATTCTCTTATTTAACTGACAGGATCACAGAACAAATTCTAGGTACTCAGGAATGCCCTTGGTGGTATCAGATAGAGCATAGAATTCTTACCCTAAGAGACTTTATTGAATAGCCTGTTCAGGTATCAGGCTGGTTAGGAAGTGATGCACTTTTCAGTAGAAACAAGTTTGATCCAATTTAGAGGAGATAAAATATATTGAAATACACTTTCAGAGCCCTCGTGGCTCCTGAGGGCTTCTGCCTCTGCCAGCTCAGGTGCTTGTGTCCAGCTGTGCAGGTGAGAACATGGCTTGTGGTCAGCACAGGTGGGAACAACCACACCAAGGGTTAGGCAGGGGAGCTTCAAACTGTGCATTTCTGCTAAAAGGAGCTGTGCTTTTGTGAAACACTTTCTATTTGATATGAATGTTGAGAAATAGAAGCATGCATCCACCTCAAAGTAGTCACAGATGTACTCTATTCTTGGCAGTCAGGCTTTGTGATCTGTAGGAGCAGCTTTCCCGTATTCTTTTACACATGGATAGTTATTGTAGCTATGTATGAACAGGAGTATGAAAAGGGAGCGAGATATGGAATGGAGTTGTTTTTTCTCTTTCTCTGAGCTAACAGTGTGAAGCCAGGGAGCTGTGCTCTGCTCCATGACAGACGTGTTCGGGGCTGGTGTGTTTGTACGTCACAAAGAAATTGCAGAATGACAAGCTGAGATAACGTGATAAAGAAAATCATATGTGATTTTGCTGTTCCATACCCTGTGGTGAATGGAAAAATAGACTAATTTAGTTATAGACATAAATAGGCTTGACATCTTGAGTTTTCATTTTCTACTTCATTGTCTGGAAAGCCCTTACACCTCTCAAGGCATCTTCTCATCCAGAGTTCTTTGCAGAAAATGGAGAGAAATCATTGCTGCTGGGCTGTGACTCCCCTGACCTATTTTAGATGTGCCTCTTTGGACAAGATGATCCATGCTGCAGTAAAAGTGTCAGTTGTCTCCCACTGGTTATCCATGGATAACTAACTGAGGTGTCAATGTCTACTCTGTGAGCACCTCAGCTGAGGTGAGATGGATCCTGTGTGACTGAGTAATGCTCAACCCAGAGCTGCTCCCAGCAGTGGGAGGATACAGCTGCTGGGCTTTCCAGGTGCTTTTTGGGTACATCCAAGTATCAGTGTGTCCCTGGAGGCGTTTGTTGTCTCTCTTTCCTGCATCCTCAGGATCGTGGCCAAGAGCTGCACTGCTTTGCTTTTCTGCCTCCATGCATAATGTGGCACCGAGCCTGCAGCCTAATTTGGAGAGGCTTCTGTGTGAACTTCGGGCAAAACTTACTTGCCCTGTCAGCATCCTCTGCACTGCTGAGTGTTTAGAAGCAAATGTGATAAAGAAAGTAGAAATGCAATTAACAAAGACCAATAGCTAGAGAAGCCCAGAGCCAGTTTTAGCTGCTCGCTGTCGATCCCGGCTGCCATCGGCCCAACGCTGAGACATGGAGTTATTGCAAAGTCGATAGCAGTGGCCTGGCTTTCACTAATGATTTCAAGTCAGTCGTGATATGCTGTGGAAAGCACTGCAGTCAGCTTGGAGTGTTCCTTCTTGCTGTACGAGGTTTTGAGGCAGAGCCTTTTCTCCGTGTTCCAGTGACTTGCTGCCTGAAAGCTTTGTAGTCTGCAGGCCATGCAGCCCTTTTGTCTACTTTATCCACGGAGAAAAAAAGGAAGAGAAAAGTCTTAACCACAGTACATGTGTCTCTTTGGATGGAACTTATCAGTTTATTCTTCACCTCTCACTGCAGAGATTTGTCATCCCCTAGCTTAAGGACAATTACTGCCCTCAGGGAGACCCTAGTGTATTTTCCTGCAAATGTTTTGAGACTTTTAGAAAAGAAAGAGTTTCCACATTTGTGTTCAAATGCTGGGGTAGTCCTTGTCATACAGTGTGACTACACTGTGAAGATTTGACAGTTTTTAAACAAAGATCAGAGGAGAACATCTGGATATATTTTAATGTTAATGCCCTGCAGTTGTGCTGCAGTTCTCTAAACAGTAACAAAGTTGGAAAGCATCTGTAAGGAGCACCAGGGACCTGTGGCCTGAGGGTTTAAATTTTACACTTTGTGTAGCCCAAGCACCATGTAGTGGTTTACAATATTTACAGTGCTTCTGGTGTGCAGGAGATAGTCTCCTAAGATTCTGTTCAGTGTGCTTTAAGAAAGTCTTGGGAACTATAGTCAGCTACTTACCTGGTTTTGAAAACAAGATCACTGTTGTTTGGGTTGCAGAAATACTTTTTGAGAAGTCCAGGACTGTGACAGATGAAAACTGTGTGCAGGTATTTCATGTGATTTAGCAAAGGTGCAGAAGGAAGAGAATATTGTAGGTCTGCGAGGTCCTTGTTTCCGTGTAATGTTATTCTATAAAAACACAAAGGGCTGGAATAATCCTTCATATGAAAAAGAGAAAGGCTGAGAAGAGCTGTGTAAAGGAAAAGGCAGCATTTTTTTGATACAGAAAATTCCGTGTAGTATTAGTGCTAGTGGTGAGATTTATACTTTCCTACAGAGCCATCCCAAATAAGAAGGATCTTTTACTGCTCTAGCATGCTTTCCACAATGGCAAAAAGAGTTCTTGTGACAGGAGTTGGGTCAGGATAATGTATTTGAAAGCAGAAAAGCAAATTGTTCCTTTGCACTGAAGATGGAGGCCAAGCTGGCCATCAGAGTTTTCTTCTAAGTCGTTTGTGCCAGTCTTTTGTGTTATTTTCTTGTTGCAGTGCAGGTAACAACTGACCACAGTCACAGTCACAAGAGAGGGTGAGGCCAGCCAGGATCCGCCTCTTTGGCAGGGAAATTCAATATTAGAAATCTGTGCGGTTAAACAAGCAAACAAAAACCCTTTATACCTGGCCACACTAAGCATAACATAAATAGGTTGATCTGGGATTGGAAACCACAAAAAATAGTTAAAAAGTAAATTACTTACCCTTCCCTGATCCACCATGAAATCCACATGCTGTTGGTAGCTTATAATTTGAAAATAGTAGTCAGGGTAATGTGAGTTTCTAAAGACAAAGTGAATGTAATTCCTACAAGTCTGATCTGCACACAACGATAAGTTGGAGTTCAAAATCAGCTGATAGGTAGTGCATCATGAGAAAATGCCAAATCCCAGTGTCCTGACTGCAGTTTTGGGGTTTTAGCTGGAGATTTAAAGTTAGCTCTGGGTAGGATGTCTTCAGCTGAGGCGAGTTAATCCAGTTAGCATGAAAAAATAAACCTTAAGCTGTTTGAGAGGGTGGGTTGACTCATGACCAAAGCTGTACCTTTGATTTCATGGTGCTTTTTGGCATTGCTGCTTAATTCTTTTAATTTCAAAGTTTGTTTCTTTAGGAACTGTCTCATCTAATCATGATTTCTATCTGTTATGATGAAGATGTTCCATTCTGAGTGCATCAACCAAGTCTGATGGAGAATTAATAGTTTAAACATGCTTACATGAAAATAGCTGCTAGAATTCCGAATTAGTTCCCCTTCTCCTTCCCTTCCCCACAGCAAGATTTCCACCAAAGTTTCAGAGTTTGCACTGCAATAAATTTCAGTCAAATCCCATCACAAAATAGAAATCTCCAGGAATCCAGCTTTATTAACTCTCCTGTGCACCCAACTACTTCTTTAAAGAGAAACAGAGACAACTTCTAAAACCACATTGAAACATTAGAGGTAACTCAGTCTCATTTCCCTGGAACTGCACCTGGACTCCAAATAAAATTACTTTCTTGCTTTACACTTGTCTCTCTGCTGAGGATGACTTGTCCTCTCTGTTAGAGAAGTTTCATAGCAAAATTCCTAAGCTGATAGTTTTCTTTCTTTTAATTTATTTCTTTTTTTTTCCCTTCTCTTTCTTTACTAGCAATATAATGACCTCTCTTCCAACTTGTAAAAGCCAAATGCTTCTCCAACTCTCTGGCCCAGAATTTAACATTTCTCTTTCCTCTGGAAACCTTTTACCTCTTTGCTGAATTTGGAGCCAGCATAGCTTCATATCTTTCCAGCTCAGATCTGTGTGAAGTGTGAGAGCACAGGTGTGAGTGGAGCTTTGGCTCAAAATAGCAAACAGTAGTAAAGTAGCCGCTGCTCATTTAGGAGGAGATAACAAATGAGGCCTCCCAGGAGCCAGCAGTGCGACTCCTCGCTGCTTCTCATCTAAATAAATGATCTAAATAGAGATAGCAATGGTAAACAAGCAAATTCTACTGATAGCAAAAGTATCAGGGAGTAATAAGCCCAGAGCAAACACCGGAGTGTTCAGGGGGTTGTGATCTACTCCATCTGCAAATGCATAATTTGTCAGTCTTTCTGGCAAAAATAATTAAGATAATAAGCACAAATAAATGTGACTGAGCAGCGCTGTGTTGTACAGATGTTTTAGCAAAGACCTTGAAATTAAAAAAAACTAAGCCTTGATCTAAACTTTAAAATGAAGAGCTAACAGTGAGCCAGGATAGCACATCAGAGTGCTCCAAAACAGCCAGGTCTAAAGGGCTGCCTTTTGGAAATGTGCGCCAGTATAACCAGGGCTTTCTGAATATGAGCACCACTGTGACTAAACAGCCTAAAAATTAACTGAAAATTTCCTTAAGTCTTTTATTTTTTTGCCTGGGGTTCAATTTATTTATTTTGTTCAAAACACTAGAAGCAATTTAGACGACTATGAACAAAAGACAGTTCCTTCAATATCAATATTTTGCTCCTGTGGAATTTTTTAACCTCTTCCATAATATCATAAGATAAATAGGTATATTCTGCTAACCTTCCCAATGCTGCTGCTTGTTGTAAATGTCTCTGGAAGCTCAGTCTCATAAGTAGGTGGTTTTTGAGCCTCTGATCACTTTTCTTTAATCCACTGACCTTCTTCTATTCCTGTTGTGTGGGGTTTTTTGTGAAGGGCAAGCAAAATGAAGCTCAGTGGCTAAAGCATCCAGGAGTAGTAGCATTGAGAAGATTCCAGCTAGAATTATTGCATGGTGTCCAGCCATATGAGGATATATTTTATGATCTTAAGAAATTCTGTCTAGATCGTGAAGCATCTGAACAGATGGGTAAAATAAAACAAATCTACACACATCTTTTTGTGAAGGGCAGATGCAAGGTGATTATTTCAGAAGCAGAAGGGAAACCAAGCTCCTGCTGAGCTGCGTTATGGAGCTGTGTGTTATTCTCCTTAACCGAGGGCTGGTTGGTGGTGTTGGTGTGATTGGTGTTTGTTGGGGCCCTGCAGAGGAAAAGAGAATTGTTCCCCTCAAAGGAAAAGGATCAGGTAAAGGAACAGATAAAAAGTGCACTGGTAAGATTTTTGTTAAGAGAGGAGTGAACTAGGCTGAGAAAGAGCAAGAGAGAACGTGCCTGGCAGGATATGAATGAAATAATTGGCAAAGTCAATGATTCTGAGCTCAAAGTGATCAAAAATAAAGATAATCTTATACTCTGCAATTGTAATATGAAGATAAGTGAGGCTCTTGGGTGTCTGAAAAAATCAAGCTCAGAATAGAGAATTCTGTGGATTTCTGGTCAGGAAGAGAGAAGCCTGGACGTGCCGGCCAACAGAGCTGGAAGAGAAAGGGGAAAAAGTGACATAGAGTTTTGCTGAATACCAAAGTATTGATCTGCTGATATTGCAAGATTTTTTTTTACTCCCCTGCAGGCTGAAGGCTGTCCTTGTTACAGTGAAGAAAATTCTAAGCAGCTATGGAAGTCCTTTGCCAGGGACTAGCCCTGGAGCTGACATACACAGGGCTGGGAGCAAAATGTGATGCAAAGGACGTTTCATGATTTCATGATTTTGTTGCAGTTTTGGGGTTTTTTTGGTTTTTTGGGTTTTTTTGTTTGTTTGTTTGTTTGTGGGGTTTTTTTATTTTTGTTTTTGGGATATTTTTTGGGGATGGGGGTTTGGTGGTTTTTTTTGTTGCTTTTTGTTTGGGTTTTTTTTTTTTTGCAGTTTTTTGGTTTTGCAGGGAGTTTGGGGGGTTTTTTTAGTTCATTGGTTGGTTAGTTGATTTTTGGGGGGGCATTTTGCGGGTTTTTTTGATTTTTTGGGTTTTTTTGTTTGAATCTTTTTCTTCAGGCTAGACGATATTGGCTTTTCTGAGGGCTTACTTTTTTCCCCACAGACACCTTACTCTTGAAAAGCCTCTCATCTTCTGGCATTATTCTCTGTGAAGGAACCTCTCTGCTTCAGCTGCCATATTTTAACTGGCGTTTGGTGCTCTGGATTTAAAATTTCAGGCTGTAGACCAGCTTTGCTTTAACATTCCCTTTCCTTCCCACCTCTGATATGCTCTTGAGAACTCTGCTTGGTCCAATGTCTTCAGAAGCCCTTCCAGAACCTCCACTCTGCGTGTGCAGTGCAAATCTGTGGCATCATGCAAATAAGTGATAATGGCACGGTGCAAAGGCAAATAAATGTGGCACAAACTTTATGCAAGCAGCAATGATAATGACAGCTGCCCAAAAATGACTTTGCAAAACCGAGCAGGTGTTAGAGTGTGTTAGAAGCAGGTTCTGGAATTTATTTGGATGTAATCAACAAGTAAGAGCATTTTTCTCCTCAGTGTCATTAGTGGGTTTGGCCACCCCTGACCCTCCCTTTGTGCAGAGGCCACAAAGAGCAGCTCACAGCTCTCTTGGCATCAAACTACTGTGGCCCAGACAGACTTGAGCTCTGAGAACACAGATAACTGCCAGAGATCAAGAAAAATGAAATTAAAGAGAATATATAAGCGTAAAACTTTTAAAATCATGTTATTTTGGAGTGTTTTCATTTTCCTTGAAAAGAAGGCGTTCTCAAACATTTATTTATTTGTATTATAGTTGTGCCTCAGAGCTTCTGCCATGGGCCAGTGTATTGATGTGCTAGGAACTCCAGAAACATGAAACAGAAAGAGGAAATCAAATGGGTGAGGAGCACAAAGAATCTTGGTTAGGCTCCTCTGTCACTGGTGGCTCCTTTAGGTGGTGCCAGGCAGGAGTGAAAGGAGAGGACTTTGTTGGTAATGGGGGGCAAAGGCTGAGCAGTCCTTTCAGAAGGAAGACTCTAAAAGGAAAAAAACAGTTTGAAAACTAAAGATTTAGAGCTTTTCACTCTTTTCGCTGATATATGACCTCATTAGAGTATAAGGGAAGAGATAGGTAAGGACATATACTTGCACAGAATTCTGTAGTTGTGCTGGCCTAAAATATTGAATGAGCACGGGCCATCCTTCAGTTTTCTTTAATTAAAACAAATGCATTGAGGACACAGTGGTGTAATCCATCACTGAATTAATGGGAAGGAGAGAAGCTTCAGCCCTAAATTCTATCTAAGTACACTAATTTTCCATTTTATCACCTTCTAATTTTTACCTAATTGTTTTGTGGAGATGTGTTTTCTCTTCTGCTGATATGCCAATGCCTCACAGAAAGCACCCAAACCGAGGTTTGCTGGCCTGATTCCAGCACGTGCCCTGCTCTGCTCTCACGGTAATTTAACCCCAGGAGGAGCGGAATCCCTCAGCCGAGAGAGTGTGGGTTTTCACTTTACAAAACTTCCCGAGAAACCAAAGTCGTGAAAGACATCTGAAGTCTGAGGCAGCAGAATCTGGGGCAGGGGGAGGAACCGACACCCTCTCCCTGACTCCTCGCTGTGCACATAACCCACATAGCTCGGGGAGGTGCGTGTTCCTGCTCACATCTCCCAGCACATCCATCTGCGTGTTCTGCATGTAAGCTAGAAAAGGAGGTGCAGATTCTGCACCCTTTTACCGTTCTCGTGTCTGAAATCTAATTATTCTAGTCTTGAGAAAAGGTGATGATTTTCTCCAAAATGCAATGTCATTGATAGTGTGGAGGCTGAATGGCTCCTGCAGGTGACTGATGTAATACAGAGCCATTTTCTGCCCGTGGTTGGCACTTCTGTGAAGTCTTAGGAAGAGAAACAAAAGACTTCTGAGTAAATTACAGCATGTCCAGAAAGGTTTCACTTCTAGTATTTAATGATTTTTCTTTTCCTTAGCTGAGGAGTAAGAGCTGTACCAAATTATAAAATTATATTAAATAATCTTCACAGATTTTTTTCAGTCTTTCTAATGCTGTGGTGTTTCCTAAAAATTATTCTTGGAGGTTTTTTCCTGCAGATTTCTGTCCCGTTGCTTAACTAGAGCAAAAATAGGGTGATATATAGCATAACTAATTAGTGGCTGTAATATAAAAAGATACATTTGCACTCTACATTTGCATCACACAAGGTTAGACCTTGTAAATTAGATGAAACACCATTAATAATCAAACAAATGAGGTCAGATCCATTGTTCTTTTCATTCTCTCCACTTCTGCTAAGATAATTTTACACTTCTGCTCCACAATTGAACAATTATTAGTTTCCTAAATGCTACATGAGTTTTTACAAAACAAAACCCTGCAGAATCAAAATAAGTAATTTTATATTCAGCAGAAATTATTTTCACATTAGCCTGCATGAAATATTATTCAACCCAATTATCACAATATGTGGACATGTATAATAAATAAGATACAGGAAATCTAATACTCTGTGACCCTCTATCAACAGTGTTTTGCAACAGAAATATGTAATGATCTTATCTACATCCACAGAAATGTGGGGCGTGAATGAATTGCTCTTCCCACTTGAACTTTTGACACTTGGGAATGTGTGTCACCAATTCTGCCTGAAGCTCCTGGTGTTTTCCTGTAGGGGAATATTCAGCCCAAAGGACTGTGCTGGTGTTTCCTCTCACTGCGTTATCAGATCTGAGCTGGGGTTTTTTGTGTGACTGGGGAGCAGGGATGATGCTTTATGAAGGAAGAGGATTGTACTAATGGTGGATTACACCACGTTCACGGTGGGTGACTCTGGTGTGATTTATCCCAGATATTCAGGTTCCTAGATCCTTAATGCCATGGGCAAGCTGTGCCTGGGCTCTGCAGGACTGTGCAGAGCTTCTTCCCCAGCCTTTATGAGCCCAGTGCTGAAAGAGCGAACACCTTATTCACAACCTGAGGCAGAAGGAAGGTGTTATTCCCTTTTATGCATGGGAATATAATTTTATCTGCACAAATTAGATGTGTGTTAGGAAGCTGTGGATTTGTTATCCCTGCCATTCCTTGCCTTTCTAATGAAGCCTAGTCCATGCTCACCTTCATCTTCCAGGCCTATTCATTACTATTTTATTTCCTTGCTCTAAAATGCTCTGGTAGTCCATCTTTCCTTTCTGGTTAATTATATTTGCTCCACATGTTTTCACTTTTGCCAGTTCAGCACCTCTGGGAGCAAAATCAGCTGTTGAACACTTGAGACTTTCCTTTGAAGTATTTTATTTAATATAGTTGGACAGCCAGAGGACGACAGGAGAGTCAGGATGAAACAAGAAAGAATTTAATGGCCTAATGTTTCCAGGCTAACTCTTCCAGGGTGATGCTTCACTTTTATTTCATGTGATGTAAAACAGTACTAAAGTCAATCTGCTTTCTTCCCTCTTTTGCCCAAACCCATGTTATTATTCTCCAATTATCTTTCTTTCTCTTGAGAATTCTTTCACTGAAAGTTTTACACCAAGCCTGTTTTGTTTTATACTTGTCCTCAGATCACTCAAATCTCAGGTCTTAGCAGTAATTATCAATATTTCTTTAATTTTTCACTGCATGTTCAAAACAAGAAAAGCAAATTACCCAGGAGACTGAATTATAAAGCTGTAATGGCACAGTATTACATAAAGTTATACATTAAAAAAGCAGGACTGTCAGAGCTCTAGCGCTACATGGAAAAGCAGAAAGTATCTAGATCTTGATTTGCTGGTTTTTTTCCTGCTGATAAAGCTGTTCTTTGAGTGTAGTGCTTTGAAAGTCCTAGAAAATTGTATATGCAGTTAGTCCTAAAGGGAAATAGATTTAGGAAGGAATGAATTTTAGTGAGTTGCAGCAGAAGATTTTTGGGACATTGTAATTAGGCTTGAGATGAAAAGCATTGCCAGGAAGCAATTTACCTTTGTTGTGGATGTGTTTTGTGTATTATCGAGTAGCTTCACACTTTGGAATGTTAACTTTATATGGACTCAGCACAAAGGAGTCTCATTTTCACACACGTGTCCTGTTTCAGATTTCCCAGATCCCTTCAGCAAAAGTGTGACCCTTGCCTCTAAGAAAAGTGTTAAAGCCTTAATGCATTTCATTTTTATTTTGGTTTCTTTCATATGTTAATAGGCACATAGCCACAACTGACCAAAAAAAAAAAAAAAATTGATAAATTATCTTTGTTTTTTAGGGCAATGAGCTTTGCCAAGATCTTAATTATCAGAAAAGAGCAGAATATAAGAGATTGGGATGGACAGTATATATAAGAGATTGGAACGTCTAAGAGATTGGAATGGAGAGTTCAGTCCTCTACTCACTGTAAGCAGGTTGTCTGCCTGGTAATGCAAGTCCTGTGTACATATCACCAAACAAACCCACTATTACAGTCCACTAGTTGTGTGGGGATTTCTCTATACAAACAAGTTCATCTGAAACAAGTGCTTCTATGAGTAAAGCTTTTCTGCATTTGTGCATTCTTTGGTGGGCGATAATGTCCGTACGGTGTGAGCTTCAGTGGATTCTGGCTGTTGTATGAGTGAGTGACTTCTGCACTGCAGCTTTGCTCTGTGTTTTGGTGTGTGCCTTCTCTACCTAACCACCTAAGGGAAGTAACTCTCATTTTTGTCTTAGCTGAAAATAACCAACAGGTTCCAAAGTTGCTAGCTTAGAAGAGCTCTCATGCCAATGCAGTGTCAGTTGTACCCTTGTCTTTAACAAGACTTATTTCTGTACGAAACGTGGCTAAAAATGAGCTTTACAAAGAGACCAGCCCAGTGAAGTTCATGAAACCTTTTCATGTCCGAGCCATAAGCCCTCATAGATTGATTTTTATATTGAAAGTGCTGTGACAACCTTAATGTAAAAGCCTGAACTGCATTGTTCTAATTAGAGTTTACCTTTTCATTCTATCAGAATTCAACTGCTGAGCACTTTGTGTAAAGGTTCCGAAAGAAACAGAGGATTAAATCCTCATATCACAGCTTAAGGTCCCTTCAGAGGCTTATTGACTTTTGTAAGTTCACCTCCTATGGACTTGTAGAGGGTTCAGAATCCTTAATGACAGCTATGGTAAGGAATAATTCCCTTATGGGCAAGCTGCCCCAGCTAAGAGACAGTCCAAGACATAAAAGGTTGATTTTGTCAAACACTATATTCCACAGGACAATTTTATCCATGCTGAACATGGTGACAAAATGACACAAGGGACAGGATGAGAAGAGGAGCAATATGGGGAGACCACTCTAAAATTACATTAATTAATATAGCTTGAGATTACATTATGTGTGACACTAACAGTAGAACTCCCATGAATAATAATAATTCAGTGATCAGATGAAGCTTTGGACTTATTTTAATATATCTCCCTGAGAAATGCTGTCTTCTCAATTAGAGATGCAAATATTTAAGAGAAGTCAAGTGGTTTTGTGTAGATCATACAACAGATCGCAAAAATTAAGTGTATTGGGGTTGACTGTCCTCTTCCATATAACCATAAAACATTCCTATCTCAATTAAGTAATTTTTGCTCAATTGCAAGGAATTAGTCTTAATATATAACAATCTAACTTTCAAAGATCATGGTCCTGGTTTGTCATGTTAGTGCCCAGGCTTTACTTGGATTAAAGCATGAATTAGAGTCATGGTTTCAAATAAATTTTAACATACCTCCAACTATTCTCCTTTTTATGAATGAAAGCTCTTACAAACATGAAATGAAGCATGTTTAAGAACTGACTGTGCTATACACAATGAATTAGAAGCACCCTTCATTTCCCTCACAGTGGCTGTGGTTTCCCTCAGCAGGTGAGAAGGCATCCATAGAGACTACATCATCAATTTTAAAAAGGGGTAGGATTCAGCTAAACTGGGAGCTATAGTGGAGATTTTATGTTCTAATGCTCTTAATGCATCTATCTTTCCCTCTAGATCCATTTTATCCCCCTAATCTGACTGATTCTTGGATAATTTACTCAACAGAACTAAAATCAGCTTTAGAAAAGTGATCAAGGTTGGGAAAACTTGCATGGGGAGTTGCGTGTCCTAAATCGCATTAGACTATGGGATTTTTATCCTTAAACTCAGCATAATCCTACTTTACAAAGAGCTCCAGTGGCTTACTCTGTAGCAGTAAGCCAAGGTCTGTATTTCCTTTTCTTCCAAGACCTACCATGCCATAATTCCCAAATAAATAGAGATGCCTGAGCATATCTGACAGGCTGAACTGCTCCCTTCCATTTGCAGTGGCTCATGGTGAGCACACAAAGCCTCCAAGTGCCCTCATAGTCGTGGCTGCTGAGGCTCACCTGGAGGCACTTTATGACTGACTTCCTCAATCTATATGCAGATTCATACCAAGCCAGTAAATAACTTGTGCCATTCCCCATGGTTTGTGCTCTCTGCAGTCCAATTCTGTTCATTTGCAAACCGCTCTGTTCTTGTGCATATCGAGAGTAATAAGACTGCTAATAAAAAGCAGTTAATATAATGTATAGCAGGAATACCAAGTGTAACTTACAGGGATGGTTTTTGACACAAGAGCTTTTTACAGCTTTAGGCAAAAATAGATTAATACAATTTTATTTGTTCTTTTGTTTTTCTTCTTCAGTCTAGATACAGCCTTGTGGCAAAACTTCTACCTCTAATCCCATTTCTCTTTCTCTTGTGTGATACAACCCTGGTCCTCATTTCAATATTTCGGTGCTTTGACAGTGTCTCGAGGTCAGGTGGCAAAATTAGTCAATTGTCCACTTCTGAAAACACTTGGGTGTTGTTTTCAGGCAGTGTTTTTGTTCCAAAAGAGAAGTTATTGAAGATGAACCTCCTCTGTCCTGCTGACTCTGAGAGGAATCAGAAGTCCTGGTCGCAAAGTCTGCGTGCAGAGACTTCCAATGCCATTGGTAACAATGCCATTCGTGGTGCCCGTGCAGTCTCTTCAGGTGACTCTTAAAATGATTTTGCCATCTGTATTACTCCAGTTTTCATGAGCATCACCATGTGTTGGTGATGTGGGAATAATGTCATCTAATAGGGAAGAATCCACCTCCAGTCCTCCTCCTGTGAGGCAGCTTTCTGTTAGCCTGGTTTGTAATGTCTGAGGAATAAATCGTCTCACTGCAGTGAGAGGAGTGCAGCAATAAAACTCCAAAAGCTATTTTTTGGTTCTATTTAGTGCCAGCAGCCAGTGTGTGCGGATTGCTGATGCCATGCTGGTTGTGGCTGTGCCCTCACTGTTGGAATTTCTCCTCCGCTCACCACCAGCTCTGCTGACACACTCCTGGCAGTTTGGTTTATCACTCTTGCTCTGACCTCAGTGGCTCGAATGCTGCAACCTGGTTTCTCAGAATCCTCTTGAAGTTCTCTCCTTCTAAACCTCAGAAGAATACAGGAACACTCCTCAGGAGCTGATGTCAAATGGGTCTAAGACAAGGCGTTGTCAAGGGCCAAACTAGAAGGACACATAAATTTTTCAGTTTCTCCTTGCCTAAGGAGAAACCTCTTGGATTGAGTACAGCCTAATGATTTTGCCTGCTGGTTTACATTGAATTTAATGCAAGACCTTTCAGAACTGTTAACATTTACTTAGAAAAGACCTTGTAGCCCTGATCCTGTCATGACATCTACATACTAATATTTCAAGATCCCCACAGGAACCAGGGGACTTTAAATGGAACCCACTTTCACAAACATAATTATAGGTGTGGGCTTCAGAACATATTTTTGCTCAGTAGCAAGATATCAAGAGACGCCTACACTATCACTTTTTCTGCAGTTGGATCTGTGGTTTAATATTTTCATAGAATAGGGAATGATTGAGAGTGGGAATTGCAGATCAGAGGAGAGGTAGTGAAATGTCATTTGTGTTGCATAATTTGTACTATCACTTGTCAACAGTGATCCCCTTAATGCCATCCCTTTGACAGATGAGCAAAGCAAGCTTTTAGAATTCTAACGAGTAAAAGCTGGGATAAAAAGACAACTATGTTTGATTCCCTTCTGCAGTTCAAAGGATTTGAAAGTCATGACACTGGTTATTACTGTGGTCTTTAGAGAGATGCACAGAAACCTAATCTATCTAATCAAACTGTCTCAAAAGATAAACCAAATCACAGCTTTTACCCATACAACTCCTACTATGCTTTGTTGGTTTTTTCCCCCCTCAGTATTCATTTTTCACCAAGGGGATAGCATATTCAGTATATTAGCAATATTAATTAACTACTTTACTTCTACTAAATGCATTAAGTACATTCTCCTGATAGCAACAGCTTGTGTTTCTGAGGACTTCAGGGTGTCGTGGGAAGATCTGAACGGCAGTGACAGAGATCACCCTCAAAGTCCTGGAGGAAAGGTGGAAACCTTGGTTATATTGTCAGAAAAAAGATGCTGTTTCATAACATGATTTATTACAGTAATCATCCTCATCCAAACCAAGTGGGAGTCCAGCAAAGGGAATGTACAGCATGGAATCCTTGCTCAGGATTAGGGCTGGTTTACAGGCAGGTGCATTTATACAAAAATAAAAGCTTCCAGTACCATCAGTGAGCCATGGACTGAGCTGAAGGAGGTTCTGTGGGCTAAAGTGAAGGTATGGGCTAAAGTTAATGCAGTTTTAGAATTTTGCATGTCAGTTGAAGGAGTAGAACTAAAATCCTTAGAAAGGTGTTGGTATGAAGATGTGCAAAATATTGCACAGCTACTTGTACCCCATATTGAGAGAAGATGAAGGTTAAAATTAAAGAATGCCTTTAAGCCTGGAGAATGACCAAAAGAATGGAGAAGCTGATTTATAGTACAGAATCATGAAGTTGTTTCTGCGGGACAGGACCTTTGAAGTTTCTCTATTCCATCCCCACTGCCATGGGCAGAGACATATTCAGGGTGCTCAGGTTGTTTTGGGTGATGAGACCTAAAGAACTCTGTTTCACTCAGCCAAACAAGAGCAGCATGTGATTATTCTTTTATGAGCATGACAAGCATAAAAGTTAGTGCCAAGCTGGAAATACCGGTACAAGATCATCTTTAAAATGACCAAGATTACTAACAATCACAAAAGTGGAGCTCTAGAACTGTTGGAACACAAAGCAGTGCAGAAAGCAGCCTATCTTTTTCTAGATGGTATTTAATAAAGTCCGTGTAAAGTGGATGGATGCTTCCAGTGCATTATTTGCCCTGCATTCGCATACTGCTGTTAATCCACATGGCAGAGTTATTGCCAGTTCATCTTAAAGACTGAAATTTTCCTTTGTCTTTGGCTTATTATAGCTGGAGTGGGAGTAGTCTCTGGAGCAGCAGAAGTTGTCTGCTGTTAGTGTGTCAGACATGGAGCTTTTAAGCAATTCTGAGAAGTTTCTGAGGTGCATTCCTGAGGTTTTCTGCTCCTATGACAAATTTAATCCAATCACTGGTGACTGCAGTCTCTTTTGCTGGGACCACTGGTGTTGTTTTGCCACTGTGTGTAAATCATGGATTACATCCTTAGTCTTCTTTACATACATGGAAATTTTTAGGTAAAATACGGGTCTGTCCTTCCGTTCCTGGGGCGGTAGCAGCTACACAGAGTGCACAGAGGACTGGCTGCTGAAACTGCTGAAACTCGGGAGTATCTCTCTCAATGTCAGAAAGGTATAACCTCAGAGAATTAGCACTGCCAGAACGCATGTATCAGCTCACAGGGTATGTGTTGTAGAACATCCTGGCCGAGGTTTAGATGAGATGGATTTCTGTCCCTCAAGACGCTTGCCTTACGTCTCCGAGAACAGTCAGAATACACTTAGGCTTCAGGAAGGTAAAGTGAATTTCGTGGCAAGACCATAGAAATTAGTTATCAAAATAGTTGCTCTTTCCTATGTGCTAAAAAACATTTTATGTTGCTAGTTTGTGAGTTGTTTCTAAGTTCGAACTCTCATGTGCTGTGTTGTAAATTAAAAGTCACATATCTATAGGAGACATTCCTTTGCAGTTCAAATGGCAGCTTAGTTATTTACACAACTTGTAAGAATGAGTAAATAAATCATGGAAAAGGCTAGAATTCTGCCCACTTTATTACCTCCTTGTGCCTTTTTTAGTTGATTCTTTCATCAAATGATAAATGTTTCTAGTAAGTTGTGATTGAATATCAAAAGCGCAGCTGTAGTTTCTTCTGTCTAAGAACGAACTTATTTGACAATAGTTGGAATAATATGCCCAAAATGTTCCTTGCTTTTAGCTATTCCATTGCTCTGGACTGCTTTATCTCTTCACTAATCTTTGCCAAATGGATAGTGATATGTTAATAATTAGCTGGAATTTTGGGGAACTTGCAGGGCTTGGGGGTTTGAGTTTTTAGGACTAGGGAGGCAGGTTTTAAGAACGATCTTGAAGTGCTGACTAATTTGGGGAGTGGAATGATAAATAGTGCAAAATGATTCAAAAGAATTTCTAATTTATATCACTTTTGATTGGTAGTCATGAGGGATATTTTCAAAGGTCAATAGAGAGGTGGAATGCATAATTAAATACAGATTATTCGGTGGAAGATTGGAGGTTGAAATATGAGCAGGTTAAATTTGTATCAATAAATACTAAACACAGGATGACATTATTTAATTTCAGTCCAGATTATATATCACTCTTCAACAAACGAAAATGATGTATAACTGCAGTTCCAGAGCTGCATATTAAATGTAAGAGAAGGAGTGAAGATTTGATGCATGTGATTTAGAATACAGAAAGACAACAAAGTTGAGTATAAAGAGGACCTACACAGTGTGTGCATGATTTAATCCAAATATTTATATCTGTGTGCTAGGTAATGTGTTAAAGAGTTGAAATGTACGGAAGATGCAGGAGCAGGGGCAAGGCCTTGAATACCCCATATTGGATATTTCTAATGTATATTGGCTATTGGACATAAATGTATTTATTTCATTCTGATCTTTACAAACCAGAAATATCTGTATAATTTGAAGATGATTCACTGTTGTACAAAAATTCTGTGAAGACAGAATCACACCTCTAATGTGCCACAAATTAGGGGTGTCAATGCATATTTCCAATTAGAATTCATTACTTGGAGATACAGAGAGGCCCTAAAGAAACATATAAGACCAGAATCCAATTTTAAATGTGTTATGTTTTAATGAAGAAGTTATTTCACTGGCAAGGTTCTCATCTGATTGATCCAAGCACCAGTGCTCTTTTATGTGCACCATATTTTTGCAAACAAAGTGGTTTAAGAATGTGAAATGGAATTTGTGGGGAGAGGCAGTATCTTTTATTAGACTGACTGATGTGACTTGCCTGTGCACCTGACAGCATTTTCCGTCCTTTCCTTGCTATTTCCATGGATCTAATAAGTAATATTACCTACAAACCCTGCCTCATTCTCATCCATGCCCAGAGGTGAAGGGGTTTCATCTCTGTGTGCTATTTACTAGCAAAATGAAAAAAAAGGTTTACAAAAATGAATGAAATTCTTCAGCATTTAACCAAAAACTTTTCATTGTACATTATTTCACAGAATCTTGCATTAAAAATCTTTCCATAATGGTGACAGGAACAGCAGCAACAGAAATTCTTGCTCAAGGATGACTCCTTATGGAATCTTGGCAAGTGCTGTGCTGCTTCCCAGTTATTCTGCATTGCACCCCCAGGCGATGGCTGGGATGGTCAGAGCAATGTGCTGAACTCCTTTTTTTAATTGGTAGGACTTATCATCTCCAACCACACCACCCTGGGCTGTCTGGGCGCTCTCCTTCCTACCTGTGTGCTCTGGGCCAGGCTGGAAGCTTTTGGTGGTGTTTGCAGAAACAATCTTCCAAAGTGGCATGAATTTAAGTAGAATTGATAGTCTTTCTGCTTCTAAAGTCCCAAATAACTCTTTAGTACTGCTTTACCCATGACCCTAATGGGGGCAATGGGTGACTCAGAGCTGGATGTGTTGGATTTACATGGACACAATGCATTAAGGGGTTCACCTTGGCTTCTGGAGAGCTGATAAACTTTTTTCCTGTGATCCACTGATGGAGGATGGCCTGGGACACTTAGGACAGCATCAATGAGGGCTGTTTGCAGCTACTGGAAATCCACTTCAATCCCATGGCAAAGCCTTAGGTATTCTGTTTTCTTGTTTAATTTCATAGAGACTGCTTCAGGTTTAACCATGACTCTGGTCCAAGCCTTTACAGCACTGGAACATTCTCAAAAAAAAAAAAAAAAATTCAAATATAATTTAACAGATCAATGTCTACTAATAAGATCTTTCAGATTTTTCTGTGTTGTTTATGGCTCTTGATCTAAGTACCACCATCTTTCATGGCAGGAACATTTTTATTCTGTTGAGGCTTGCCTTGGAGACGTTTCTTTGTATACTTTTAATAGAAATGCCCTCTTAGTTTTTGTTTTAAAAAAACCCCAAACCTGTGGGAGAAATGTCATATAGTTACTTTTAGTCTAACATATGTCTACTTTTTGCAATGAATATAGGTCTTTTCTATCTTTTGTTCATTCTGCTCAAACTATCAGGCAGTTTCTCTGAGGTTTTTTCCTGTGCTTTATCTCATAAAAGTAACATAGCTGACTGTCCTGCATGATTGAAAAATCATGTGTGCTATTTGCAATATTTAATAAGATCTTGTATATGACTAAGAATGTCTTAATCTAAAATGATAGCACATAAATTTGTTTCCTTCTTAGTGATTTTTCTCCTTAAAAGTAGTTTTAGAACAAATCAGTAAATATAAAATGGAAGAAGGTGAGATAGTACATTATGTCAAGTATTTTTAAAACGATAACATTAACAATTAAAGGACTGAAAAAAGTGACAAGAAAAAGCCTGATTTTGGAGACCTGTGTCTTTGTGTCCTAATCTCATAGTCCAATCCAAAAGCCATCCTGCTTTGATTAAATATGAAAGTCTGTTATTAGCTGTTATAATAAAATACAACCTATGCCAACACCGTTTCCTTTTGGTCCTCTCTCCATCAAGAGCAATGAAGTCACAAACTGAGGAACTGTATTAAACAAATCTTGTTTATCCTGTTCTTTACCCTTGCTCCTTCAGTAGAAACACAACCCTGAACATAGAGGGAGCTTTGCCATTTCTGCTTCCCCTGATGCCTTTATTGTAACTATTGCTGTTCACTCACAGCTGGGTTCCAGTTGGGAATGGAAGGGAGCAGGAGCTGGGTTGATGTTTCTTACTAAATATGGATCAAGCATGAGGAATTCGACCATTCATTCCATATCCCATGAATTATCTAACTGTGCACTGCATTTCTATACAGTTACCCAGGCAGTGAAACATGGCTAGGAGGTATATGTGTCCAGGAGACAAAATCAGTTAGTGTTTTTCCCCCAGTTAATAACTGTTACTGATTTTATTAGGTGGAATAAAATAGTTTAATGACATACCTCCCTGCCCATAGAGTAAGTTCTGAAATTACAAATGCTCCCAGTTGTCTCTGTGTGTATATGTATAGTGCCTCCATGTACTCTCTCTCTGTTTGCATTTTAAAATTTAAATAGAAATTGCATGAGACAGGCAAGAACCCCAAAAAGTGTTCTCAGATTCAGCCTTCATGTGGATGCAATTCACCCTTGACAGGCTATTGTGCCATTCAGTTTAGAAGTGGAAATAATGATATTGAGTAATGTGTCCAGTCACAGGAGAGTAAAAATGGTTAATGCTGAGGAGTGAGAGTCAAGTTGCAGAATAAAGTAACTTAAAAGTAACTTGAACATGAGCTCTTTCAAACCCTGCAAGGCTGGAGCCATGTTTTTGTCATAGAATTTCAGTGATTTATAAAATTAGTCTATGTTTCAAATTAATATTACAAAAAGAAGAAAGTTTTTCCCTGTGAGGAGTATTGTAAATAGGAAAATATGTATGCGAGTTAATTATGAATAATTTATTCAGCCTATGTTCTTGATATCTGTTTTCCATTTGCAACATTTCAGCTGTTTTATCATCTTATCCTGAATTTACCCCAAATGATCTGTGAAAGTGCATTGCCTCCCTTTTATTCTTTAATATCTGATTATGTTTCGGCTTTTAGTCTCATTACCTTAGATTCCCATACACTGGGATATGTTATGCATATGTAACTGCATAATTCAGTTATCAGACCGTAAGCCTAATTCATCCAAATAATTTCAAATTAATTTGCATTATTCCTCTTTATTTTCTGCGTGTCTGAATATGTTTGTGCTGTTCAAAGTAAAACCACAAAAACTGGTCATTTGCTATCCTCCCTCTTTCTTTTCCATTATAATCCCTTCCTTAAAGACTGTTCTACATCAGAACCCTGATCCTCAGATGTAAACCTACAAAGGAGTCAAATTTACTCCTTGCTTAGGGTGCTCACACACACTCAGCTGCCTTTATTGTGTTGGAATGGGGAGTAATCTTTAGGTATGATTCTCTTTTTACACCAGTTAAGGCTCTAGCTTAGGCCTCTTAAAATATAATTAGAAAGGACTGTAGCATAGTAACAATTTGGCTCTAACTGAATGTTTTTAAACATCTTGTATTCATTATTATTTTGCACCATTTACATACTTTTGTAAACAAACACGGGCGAAGAAACACAAATTAAGAAAGAAATCAAATTAATGGAAGAAAGCATGTAATTAAAATCCTGTTATTACTATAAAACATGGGGGGGAAAAAATCCCTTAAACTTTTCTTTGCCGTATATTAATTTTGTGTGCTCTCGTGCTGATTTTCACCAATTTCTGACTAGAACTAATTGTGGAGTGGCTGAAATAAGTGCTGGTTCTGTGAGCTTCTGCCATAAGATGTTAAATAATGTAATTCCTACGTAATGAAAGCTTGCAAAGCACAGAGCATCTAAGGCTTACAATCAAAAATAATTTCTACAACACTTGGGTTTTTTTGGCACGCATTCTCAGAGCTGCCAGGACAACTTCTCCAAGGTCTGGTTGTGTGCAGCAGTTCAGTGTCCACGGCAGGTGCAAACTGCTGAGACCCCACGGGACTCAAACATTCAGTGTGCTGTGAGACCAGAGGAAAAGCTGACCACAGGCTTGGGATTTAGTGGTATTACAGCAGCTTGTGTACACTTATGCTTAAGCTTTTTGGTGAAAAAGATGGTTTTTCAGAAACATCTGAACACTCGAGACTTCAGAAGTATTTAGGATTCTGACTTGTAAATGGCACAGAGCCCTCTAACTGCTTTTGATGATCTGGTTTTAAGATGCATTTTACACTGAAGTCTCCAAACATCCCTTTGTTGTCACTGCTCCTGAGCCAGTATTACAGAATATTCTATCATATTTCTGTGGAAAGATGAAGAAAGTCTGCTTACAAATTCAGGGTAGGTTGGCTGGTTTTTCTTTTTGTGGTCACAGTAGCATTATGTTCAATCTGACTTCATGAACAGAGAAATGTTTCTTTCGGGTAATAAGTTTTTGGGGCAGAGGGGTAATTTCAAGAAGCATCTTCTTGGAGCTTTAAATATTATGTATAGGAGGAGGAGAGCAGACTTAAGGAAATCTCTCAAGCAACTTTTGGTGTCTGTGAGTCAGTAGGTGACCTCACCAGGTGGGGAAGAGAAAGCTACAGGAAGTAATTCCCTTACAGCTTCTTACTTGTTGCTTGTTTCCTATTGGAAAAATAATGCTGATATTTGCTGGTAAGGATTTTTACCGCTCTTAATGAATAAAGGTGATTACAAATACATCTATACCTGTGGAAATCAGGCCAACCTGATCCCAGCCCTGCCCCAAAGGAGGCACAAAGCCATCCCTGGCCCAGGCACTGGCTGTCTGTGCCTCCCCTGGCATCCCTTTCCATCAGATTATTTTATAACAGAGGATTATCTTACTCAGCTATGAGTATCACAGTGCATCTCACCATTAGCTGCTGGAGGAAAGCCAGCCAAAACCATGCAATGTGTCATGTGTGTTTTGCCTTTTCTGTGATGCATTAGGAGCTTTTAAAGCCAGCTCACATCAGAAGTTTAGCTGTGGAGGTCTTCCCAAAGCCTGTATTTCACTGGAGAAGAGGAGCTCTCCCAGTGCTGGGATGGTGATGGCTGTTTGTCAAAGGAAATATATGCAGAAAGCAGTGCCAAAGATCCACTCTGCAGTTAGGGTGGAAAAGCAAAACCAATGTAAGAGAAATCTGCCGGGATGTTCCTGCTATGAGACAGGTGGACAAACGAGGGGATGGCTCCTGCTTGTTTTCTCACCAGAAAAACCCCCACATAGTTCTCATCAGCATTATCAGCTTAGCCTCAAAATGACTTTCCTCCCCATTATTGCTTATAAACAAACCTTTATCACAGATAGCTGGCCTGCTGAATTAAGACGCTGTATTAAACAGTATATTGCTTCTGTCAGGGCCGATCGGCTGTTTGTGCAGATAATAATGCCAACTGCAACAACAACAATCAGCTAGTGTAAATTAACTTAACTGTGTGAAATAATGCTTCCTATATCAGATTAGCTTGCTGAATGACTTTATCCTTAAATTAAAGCTTGCTGGGGCGTAATAGTAAATCATTTAAATGGTGCTGGGCTTTTCAGGTAATGTCTTCATATATTACTGTAATTTCAATTCGCCAAGGCATGCAGATGGCTGCAGTCTCTGGTTCCTTGTCTCCAAAGCCTCTCCCGTGCTGCCATTTTGTAATTACAGCGCAGGAATGCTGCCTGCTGCTCCTAGATTTCCCATGGTGCACCAGCAGCCAAGGCAATGGATTTTAAAATTATTATTCTTGTGTGGCCCTCATAACATAAATGTAAATCTTTTATGCTAACGCTGTCAGGGGTTTAGCACAAGGGCTCCAAGGTGCTCTGATGTAGAAATCACCAGCAATCCATCAACCAAATATCATTTGGGATCCAGCAAATGACTTGCATTTTGGGAGGACTCTAAGCAGAGCATTATTGTAAGGTTAGAGTGATTTTGTTACTAGGTGCTTGGAGGCCTTGAAGGTGTTCTTTATTTATTTATTCTGCCATTGTACATGGGTATTTAAGTCAGAAATTCTGCCCCGGCTCAAATGCCCAGTGTATGACTTGGTGAAAGCTTACTGTACTTAATATGCTGAAGATAACATCTGAGCAAATAACAGCCTCCAAATTAAAAGCCTTAAAATGTATCAACAAGACCAGACTAAGATAGATAGCTGTTATAAAAGCAATATAGAGAGAGAAATTCTCCTGGGTCTGTGCTCTGAGAAAGAATGGGATTATTTAGTCCTTCATGCTCACGTGCAAAGGTTCAGTGATTGCTCGGTATTAAAAATTCAGGTTTTATTGCCTACTGTTTCATAATTTTTTTAATTTGCATTTTATAAAAGGGCAACAAAATCAAATGGTTTGAGGAAGCCTCGTGCTGGCTGTTAACTCTGTGTGAGACATGCTTGCCCTGCACTCTGTGTGAGCTCTCCCTCAGTCCGAGGTGACATCCCAAGCACTGCTTCCGACCGAGCCATTCCAGAGCACGGGGATGGGACAAGTGGCAGTGGAGCTGCACCCAAATATTGACACAGCTGAGGGCAGAATTAAATTAATATAAACCTTTGAAGGCAAATAGCTGGAGCAGCATTGTGTCTGTGCAGCTCCAGGTCTGCTTGTGCTGGTTCAGTGCTCCCTGCCCTGCTCCAAACCTTTGCTGACAATTTGAGCTGCCCGTGTGTCCACTGCCGGGTGGTGTAACCCACCCAAATTCCTGGGTTTTAAAGCAGGAATTTGGACACCCCTGTTTTCCAAGGCCGTTTGTGTCAGGGCTCAGGTAAAGAACTTGCTCAGGTAAAACTCAAAGGTTTTCAGGTGTCATGCAAATCCAGCCCCGTTTGGAAGCAGAGCCCAGGTGCTCTGAAGGTTTTTTTTTGTGAGTTTATGCATTAATCAGTCCAAGATTTCCCTGATACTGCTAGCCTTGCTTGGGTCTGTGGACAAGTGAAGATTTAGGAGCATCTCTTCCCTTGCAGGGAACAACATAATTCAGCTGTTTCCATTTCTTCCACCTGAACACTTCTGAACCCATGCGCGGCGTTTTGCTTCTCCCATGGTAGTTGTAACCCCTTTGCAAATTGCAGGTCAAAGCACATTAGTCTCTTTACACAATGCACAGGTAGAGAAAACAATCCTAACATTTGTAAGCAATCGTGGCACGTTGTAGCTCTGCAATTCCCAGGAAAGAACAGAAAAGTGCTAGGTCAATTGCCTCTTGTCTTTTGGCTTCTCTCCAAAATTTGCACCTCTCGTCTTTTGGCAACCATCCAAATCTGCTTGGACAACACAGAACAGAATATTTGAGGACTGGGCTTAGCACAATTGCACAAAGTGGCATTCCTCCAGTGTTCTGTGGTGCTCTATGTGCAGTCTGGTCCTCGTGGCCAGGTCATTCCTCTCCCCGATGGACAGTCAGACAGCAGACTCTTTAGAAGGTCCTGCTGGGACCAATCTATTTCTCTTTCTGTGCCAGAACATATTAGACTTGCAGCTGGATAGAACAGTGGGCCGTGATAACTAGCTGATGTATTTAAAAACAGAGAGATGAATAATCAAACCTTCTCAGCATGTATCTCTATCAAAAAAATGATGGATGAACACAGCATCTTTTTCTTGCAGGCTACAAGGAGCAGAAATCTCAGTTACAGATGAGAAACCTCTCGAGTCTGGTGTTTTGAGAATGTGGAAATTTAACTATAAAAATGTTTACTCAATAAAAGCATTTTAAAAGTGATGAGCTGAGATATGTCACAAAGCAAAGTTGTCAGAACTCTCACCACTCTTGCTGTGGTCTTCTTTGTCACCATGAGCACCAGCACTGGTTTTTGTTCTGCTTCCTCCATATGCATGGGTGGTTTCACGTCAATGCATATTCAAAGTGAATATTGTTTGTTTCCTCGGCATATCTCAACAACTTTGCCTTTCTTCCTCTGGAGGTGGGCAGCACAAGGATATTACGATATTCTGATTTTGCTTCCTGGCTTTTCTACTAAAAGCCTGCATACTGAAAGTGTTGAATACCAGAATTATCAAGGTATTTATGATGCTGATATGTGGCCCCACCCTGCTGCTGTGCACCAGTGGTGGATCAATGCTTTTCCTGGAGTACCCCAGCTCCAATAACAGGGTAGGTAAAATCTGGAGTGAGCTGGGCTCCATAGGAGCCTGTAACTTGAATTTGGAAGTTGTTGGAAGGCCATAATCAAACAAATAATTTGAGATAAAATTTTTGTTATAAAGAACCATCCAAGGATTGACTTTGATGAGGATTGTACCTGTAATTTTGGTAGAAGTGGTGCTAGTGGATGTACACCGTAATCAGGTGGCACAACAGAAGGAGACTCTTCACCTCAGCCTGGGGCCACCTCCTTTATCAGTCGAGGATAGAGCAGAAGGCTCGTGAAGGAGTGGGGTAACACAGGATAAATGACACTAGAGGGTTAAAAATGTACCCAACAAAAATGATAGGAGCCCATGTGGATGTGCTGCCTGATTGTGTAACTGTTTCCCTCTCCTTACCCTGATTCTGCTGTTTTTATCTGGGGATTGAAGCCAACAGACTTCGAGGGGGAGACGATGGGAGATTGAGGATTGCTGCCTCAAAAAAGTATTCTGAACTTCTTTCTTTGGAGTCACTACTCAGGAGGGATCATTGACTATTAAGATCTGCTTTTCTTCTTTCATCAGCTCTAGCCGAGTTCACTATATGTTCACTGTAATTCAACCATAGCTAATTAGAGCTGGGAAAATGGGAGTTTTGCCATTGTTTTCAGTGGAGCCAGGATTTCTCCCAACCTGTTTTTCTGCAAAGATCTAATACTCCCTCAGTGGGCTTAAGGTTTTGGTAATGATAATGACATAGCTCTGTTATGTCTCTGGGGGAGGAGGGCTGCTAATTGTCAGCCACGACAAAAGTGTGATTACTCTTTAATTGTGTTCTTATAAAAAGGCATTATAAGCATTTCCTCTTAATTGCCTAAGCACAAGAACTTTGCTCTGAAATATGTACGTTTCTTGTGTTGGAAGGCCATAATAAAGCAATTAATTTGAGGTAAAATTTTTGTTACAACATAAAGAACCACCCAAGGATTGACTTTCATGAGGATTGTACCCATAATTTTGGTAGAAGTGGTGCTAGTAGATGTACACCATAATCAGGTGGCACAACAGATGCTTTTTGGACCTTGATATTTTCATAAGTTTGGTGTTGTAACAGTTTCTGCCATAGTGCGAGTTTGTTGACTGCTTGACAGGGAGCTGGGTTGGCTCTAGGATTTCACCCTGTTTTCCATTGCTCCCATTTCACATTTAACTTGTTGAAAACTGCATTCAAGTCACAGGACAAAAGTTGTAACATAACTTCTTGTGAAATTAGGAAGGGTTCTGTATGTCTTTCCTTTTCAAATCTAAATGGAGGAACTTTTAAAATATATTTTTATTTATAATCTTATTTATAATTTTTATCTAGTGCATATATAATGGAAAAGTGGCCTCCATTCTCAGTCTGGGAATTTTTTTTGAAGTTTATTAAATATAAAAATGTTGGTATGTTGAGTAAAATCTTACATTTATCTGTTCATGCTGATGGCACGTGAGACCACTGTGACAATATTTGATAACATAATCTATAAGAAAAGTTAGAGTCCTTGAAGAATAATGGCAGGCTGAAAAAATAATTTCTTGAAAAGTTGTGTTAAATGGGAATTAGAGTAAAAGGAAAGTTGCAGAAATGAAAATTAGCCTTCTCTCCTGAAATTTGCAGGGATGTAGACAAAGGAAATGCTAATACCAGTCTGTAATCAAATATCATAGTAGACTTTGTTCTATACCCAGAAGATTATTTGTTTTGAAACGAAGCAGGGTGCATTGAAGAACATTCCCTGCTGCCGGCTCAGTGTGGGCTGACTGATCTCCTCTCCTGTCCTGTTAATCAATATTGCTCTGTCCTGATGCAAGTGCAGGTAATCCAGGATCCCAGTGGGGTGAAGGGAAAAAGGCTCTGATCCTCCATAACCATGCGTAGTTTACTTAATATTTTGCTCATAATTTTATAAAACCTCTTTTTTCCTGTTGAAAATAGGGTGGGTTTGAGTGCATGTAACTTCACCTTTCCCTAATGATTATTTGCAATCCTCCCTAGTGGCCTGACCTGAGCAGAACTGGGAAAAAAGCAAGGGAGGGGAGGATTGTGTTGAAGTGTGTGTGCGTGTGAGATTTATTTACATCACTGATTGCTAGGGCAATAGATGGAGCAGCTAATGGAAGAACACCTGCTTTTGGGTATTCACATGTCCTTAGTAAGCTTTCAGAATCCTAAAAAGATTTTATTATCATTACCTAATTGAAGCTGAGTTCAAAATAAGAAATAATGGCTATCATTTTTCCTAGCACTAAATCTCAAATTCCCTCCCTAGCCCTTGTTTCTGACTGTGGCCTCATCTGCTGATTGCATTTGCTTTCACAAGATGTGATGGAAACACTTCTGTATATGTTAACAGAGAGTAGATCGATTGCAAGTTACTGGAAGCCAGTTTTCCATAATGACAGAGAACATATCAGCTCCTTATGAAAAATCAGACTCGTTCTGGACTCTCTTCCTGCCCTTTCATAAATAGCTTTTTGTAGAGTTATGTGTCTACAGAAGTAGACAGATTTTCTCCATTTACTCCAAGATGGCCAAAATTTCACCTCTATATTTCATATATGTTTACAAAATATAATAAAGGAGCAATACCTTTTTTTTTCCCTCTCTTTTTTTTTAAATTTGAATTGGAATGGGTCATCTGTCTGTAAATACTTCTGCTGCATTTATGAGTTCCTCCTGAACCAGGTAGAGACTTTTGTGGCTGGCAGAAGTCACTGCTGTTAATGACCAGTTTGGAACATCAATCAAAACTCTGGCATTTTGTAAGGTTGATGTGCAGCCCTTTTTCTTAGCCTCCAACACCATCTTTCTTTCTGAGACTTGGTGATATTTTACGAAATCTATCATATAACCCCAGCTGCTCTGGACATTTTCTTCTCAGTCTGGAATGCAAGAGTCAGCAGCACACTCCTATCAATTGTGCTAAAAGATACTGACAAGTCATGTATTACGAGATTTGACCTCTAGCCGTGGTATAAGAAGCCTGTGCAATGTGCCTTGAATTTCTGGCCCTGAAAAACAAATAAAGAACAGAGAAAGTGTTTCTTCAGCTTCACTTCTTATAGGAATGAGCAGGGAATAACTGCCTTCTGGTTTATTGTGGGAACTGGTGGAACTTTCTTTTTCTCTAAAGTCTAAAACAATGTATGTGCCCAGACTATGAAGTAGCAGAGAAGGCTGAATAGTAGGACATGAAAAACATGAGGGTTTTCTATCTTCATCTCTAAATCTAGATGAATATTTGGAGAATTTCAAGAGTCTGGTGAAAAAGAAATAGTCCTTGTTTCAGCTTAAGGTTAATCTTTTGACAATGACAGTATGTTATAAAAATGGTCTAGGGACTAGCATTAAAATGAAAAAAAAATTATCCTTTCTGCAGCTATATGCTGAGAAAGCCTGGTGCTGTGGTGTGTTTGAGATATTGGATTTGAAGCCCTCCCAAACCAGCCCGTAGACGTAATTGGACGAAATCAAAGGTGTAGCTATTGCTGCGCAGAATGGATTGTCTCACGTGAGAGATGGTTCTGATGATAATTTTATGAGCAATGAATCTTTGATGTTAAGGACATGCTTATCTGACCACGCAATTTCCTTCTGTAAGAGACTAAGGGGACTCTTGGTGCCGACTCTGACTTGATTTGATGGATGGAAAGCTTGGGCCCAGGAGTCCTGGCCACTTCTCAGGCTGCATTTTTTAATTCCCTTGCAAAGAGGAATTGCAGGGCCCTTTTCCCTGTGCTTTGCCTTTCTTGGCAGGAAGGCAGCCTGAATATATCACAGACCATGCAAGTCAGTTCTTGGAGCCAGTTTTGGGTGTAGCCCTGTAGGTTATGGAAATTATACGGGAAGGATTCTGGCCCTCATTTAAAGTTACTCTATAGTGAAACATTTATTAAGCAATTATTACAAGCACATATTAATTCTGGCTACAAACAGAGTTATGGTGCACTAAAGCCTTCTGTAAAGATGCTGCCAGACTCTGTGGAAAGGAAAAGGGCCTGAAGATTCTTCAAATAATTGTGGTTAAGAATAATTGGAGTCAATTGCAATTCATCTATGGTGAGACATAGGAAAGTGTCAGACTGGTGTGGCTCGTGTCTAGTCAGTGACTTGGTGTGTGATTGTGCAGAGTTTGCTGGTGTCCCTTTCCAGGGCTCCCAGAGTGCATCCTGGGCCAGGCTAGGGGCAGGAAATCGTGATTTACCAATGTGCTTCTAATGGTGGCTCCGATCGCTGCCCCAGCACAGCTTTTGTACTCTCAGAGATGGTCAGAAAGCAAAGGCCAGCATGAGATAGTCAAGGTGTTGTGTTTCGCATGTGTTCCATGCGAGTCTGGTTTCCCACTGAGCCTCCTCCTGGGGAAGCGTAGGGCTCCCTTAGCAATCACCTTTCCTTTCCTTTCCTTTTTTACCCCTAAGATTCCCAGCGAGATCATCTGAAACAAAATGAAGTGAGTGTGATGTACCAACCTGAAGTGACAGGACAGACTTAGTGGGGAAAAGCCCTCTAAGCCCTCCCATTTACTGCTTCAGAAAAAGTGTTTTTATAATCTCTCTATATAAAACCTCACAATAAGATATGACTTCTTAGTGTAGTTGGTAAACAACCTGCCTTTTAGTCAAGCACATCTTTAAAAATATGATGCATCACCTTAGAAAAACAGTTGAAGATTTTTCCACAAAAATCCATATCTTGTCCTATAAATAAGAATGTTAAATGATGAGCACTTCCTTCATTATACACATCTCTGGATGTGATGTCCTTCTTGGTGAATTTTTGTTAAGAAACAAAATACAATTTTTATTGAGATCAATAAAAAATTAAGGTGACAAAATGATTTATCGGCTGTACAAAATACTCATTTTTCCCCTAACAACAGCACAACCAACCAAGAAAATAAAGGAGGATGCCATGAAGTATTTTGTATTTAGCTTTGATTTTGCCTTGCGTCCTTGGAAAACTGGGAAAACAGAGCTAAGTCATCCATCAAATCTTAAAATAGTGCTTAAAAATGAGTAAGTGCTGCTGTGGCCCTCAGACTACAACGTATGGAAGAACTTATTATATGACCTACTACACACCGAAGTCCATGGAAATACTGCCATTAACTTCAATGAACATAACTCCAGTAGTGCATAATGAAAACAGGGGAGAAACCAATTTATCAGTGCCTGGGAGATGGTGCTCGCCATCGAGCCTTTCTTTTGATTACTGCAAGGCTGCAAAGCCAGTTTGCCTCCTTGATGTATGATTTGATGTGCCTCTGAAGAAAACTTTATTTTCAAGCTCTCAAGGAGGGGTGGATTAAATGTCCCTGGAAAAAGATCCCCTGAATGCACTTTTCCCCCTGAGGAGCAACATCTCATATCGCTTTCCCTGGTGGGAATTGGAGCAGGGGCTGTGATGAAGCCGTGAGAGAGTCGCTGCTCCCGACTTGTGCAGCTCCTCCCAAGCCCTTGTCAGAATTGCTTTCGGTGACAGATCCCACGTGAATCAGGGAGAGGAAATGAAACTGCTTTGCTCTGGCTGCTGCTGAGGATTGCGGATGAGCTATCACCGCGGGGCTCTCTCGGGGCACTGGGGAAGCTCCAGCAGCGCTCAAAATTGGTGTAACCCGCCGAGCACCGCGGAAAAATCCTGCACCTTCTCGTGACTGAGTGGCAGATATCTAAATCTGCATCTGTCTAGTCGGGCAAGGAAAGGATGAGGAGGATCGGTTTGCACTCTCAGCAAAGTTGAAGCCACTTTGCTCCTGTCTGGTTAGTGCTTAAAGCCTGGCCTGAGCACCTGGCTTGGGAAGAACGAGGTGGCTCTGGCAGTCTGGGATTTCTGCTGCTGCCTAAAAGCAGGATACCTGAAACAGAGGCCAAGACAAATTAGGGGTACAAAAAGCGGACAATTTATTCAAGACCAGGTCCATTCGGGCAAGCAAAGCCCCCCGTCGGGGGCTACACCCAAAATGGACCCTGGGTCAGGAGCCCTTCACCTTTTATAAGTTCTGTCCATTAGCACATTGGCCCTTAATTCTCCAATCGCACCTCAGGTGATGATGTTAACCACCCCAGACCTGCTCCGCCCAGCTCACAGTTGTTTACATATTTTTGGGCCCCGAGGAAAGGAATATGTCATTGAATCTGTATTCAGAGAGCCTTGTTTGGCCAAAGGTGCTGGAGCAGAGGATTTTAGCACTTTGTAAGAAGCACAGAATTACAGCAAGTTACAGATACATGAAGAGTAAAAAACTAGAAATACTTGAAATACCAGAATACTAGAATATTATTAGAGTATTCTAGTATTCTAGAATACTAGAAATACCAGCTGCCTTGGAATATAAAATATCTGCTTTGCATGTTCCCGGCTGATAGACCTTAGTGAGCTTGTTAAAGTGCATAAAGTGAATTGACATGTAGATTTCAATTTCATTACTGAAGGGTTTGCTCGAAAAGCTTTGTGTGAAGTGACATTGAACAGCATACCCCTGAATACTGGGCTAATCCCACACCTTCTGTGTAAAGTTTAGCACAGTTGTTCATGACATGAAAAACAGTAGTAAAATACATCTGAAATCCTACAAATGGGATGCAACTCCAAAGAGAAGTAAAATTTGCCACTTATATAAAAGCAATGATCCATACCTCACTAAACACAGGTTCAATCAAATATATAGCATAAAACCTAACTATTTGTGACTGCAGTCATTACTATGCTCTGCTTTTAAATAACACCATAGATTTGTGTGTTTTACTGTGACAAATTCATTCTCAGTTTCTTAAAGCACCATCACTACATTTTGTATTTAATTTTATGTTAACTGTAATTTAAGCTTAATTATTTTTACATCTCAGATCCTTTTCACCAGTTAATACTTTATGCATTTTATTTTAACCATTGTTGCAGTGTTCTTGAAATTGTAGATGCCACTGATTGGAAAGGAAAATTTTCATGAGAAGTTTTGGGGAAGGCATGATGTAAATGAGAAAGTCTAGACCGATTTTCATTGTACTCTTGTAAGAGTATTACAGAGCAGAAGTGTGTGAACAGCTAAATACCAGTGAGAAATGCCTGGAGAAAGGACTGATGTCCAGCATCAGTCCAGCACAGATGCCCACTGTCAAAAGTAAATAGGGTGCTGACATCAGATTATTTTAATGTATAGTAAAAAATTATTGTGCACAGAAAATACTTGTTACATGTTTCTTGTTCGCATCTGGAATATATAAGGACTGAAGGTTTATTCTGTTGCTCACATTAAAAGAGCTGGTAGCATTGCTTGGCTTTACAGGTGTGGGTTTTGAAGTTAAATGAAGCTCAAAATTTGATTTTTAAATTCCGTCTTAAACTCTGTGACTGGTGCAATGATAGAATGAAAGCAGGATTATCTTAACTATTGGACAATTTATATCTTTCACCTGAGATAATTGCATTAATTTATCTTAGTTGTCCCTGTAAAATCATGGGAATGCAAGCCCATGGCAACGCACATCACTTTGTGGTTTGGCATGCTGGTAAAATACATTTTGGAAATGTATTTTACCAACATGTATTTGTAAAGCATGTTTGTAAAATACATTTTCAATTCTTAAGGCCATCTTGGAGTACAAGCAGATAAAATTCTGTCTCCTTAGCACAGATTTGTGATCTGGGCTCTGTTTCCCCTGCATCATCCTTCACAGAGTCTTCACCTTTCAATTTCCTACAGGTGGTAACCTCACCCATATGTCATTTTTTTAATTCATCTACCCATCCTCCTGCTGAGATAAACACTTTTTCTACTTCATTCTCTCTGCAGAGAGAAAGTCATATTAACAGTAGTTTCTCTTTATGCATCCCCTGCATGTTAATGAACATGTTCTATATTTTCTTTGTTCATTTTGTGATGCTTTCCAACGGGATAGTAATCAAAAGTATGTGTAGCAAAATGTTACTGACAGCCTGTGGATTGAAAAGTCTTTGCTCATAGATGGTCAAATGATTTTATGCATCTTTTTGGAAAGAGCAAGAATAACTCCAGTGTTGAGGAGTTACTTGGATTTGCACAGAATTATTCAGGGCAAACTATGTGCAGATGTGGAGCTCTTATCTATAGCGGTCTTAAAATTTATTGCTTTTTAATTATTTCAAACTACATCCTTCTTACAACAAGATGCAAAAAAGCCACAGACTGCTTATTAGTGTATATGTATTTTATTGGGGGAGATTAATAATTATTTTCTGTTTAAATAAGGCAGATGAGACATTCAAAATAGCACTCCTGTTAATAATTGAATGTTAAAACAAATGTACGACTGTGTTGCCAGGATTACAGAAAACAATGAATCATGCATTTATTATTTTAAGTGATATGATACAATCAGCAGGGAACTCTTATTTAGAGAGCTGGTTAGTGTCTGCTGTGCTGCTTAAAGCCAAATCCAGGGTCTTGTGTTAATGCAGCTCATAGAACAATCTAATGTAGAGAAATCAGAGGGCAGAGAGAAGGAGAGCAATGGGAAGTGGGTTTGGAGGTGAGGGGTTTTGGGTTTTTTATTTAAGAAACAGAGTATTTTTGCCTATTATTTGTCTTGATTAAAGAGTTGGAGGACAGAGGATACCAAGAGCTCACTTTCCTAGCAGAGCTGGGCCTTGCATTAATGCCGAGTGAGAGTCGTTGTGCCATGGGGAGGTATTTTAAAACAGGACAACGCCTAAATGTCCTTCACACGGTTATCTTTGCAGAAGGATATGGCTCTTATATGCACTTCATACAGCTGCCTGAAGGGAAGAGAGCAGCAGCAGTTCCATGGAGCTGTTTAAGATGGGAAATGAAATCACAGGTGTTCATGGTCTCAGTGTTGATGCATTAATTATCCAGATTTGCATAAAAAGTAAAACAATTTAGGTAACTCACATTAAAAAAAAAAACCTATAAGCCAAAATGGCTGTTGATATCAAAGATCCATTCGCTTATGGTCTCTCTCTGCTCCTTTCTTCCCATAAAAAAAATCCCCCAGCTCCTCCTTGGGGAAGGAAGAAGCCGTCGTAAAAAAATCAGGTGGAGAGAGGAGAATAATAATGGCAGCATTAGCAAAGAGCACTGCACAATCCCCTGCCTCTGCCACGGCCCCTCTGTCCTCCCTGGCAGCTTCCCTGGAGCAAAATGCAATATATCTCTTGGTTTGAATATTTCATTTCCAGGGGTACATCTGCTTTTCTTTCATGTTATATTCAGCGTTACCTATTTATAACACTTTTTAAAACCGATTTTCTCTTCTCGGTACGGTACAAGAGAAAGAGGAGCTATGTATCAGTGTAATGATAAAAGGCATGAGGAAAAGGGGAAAGTAATAATTGGTTGCAAATCAAGTTATGAACCTCAAGCAAAAATAAAAGTGGAAGAGGGAAGAGGGTTTTATAACCTCAGTAAATAGCAGAAATTACAATGTGCTGTGTACATTTGGTTTGTACTTTTATACCGAGTTAGTGGATAAGGATATTTATCTGATGTTGTTTGCTCTACACATAAACTCTTCTGATTTAGATGATAGATAGAAACCATTTATACAGATAAACACAGTAGGGGTCTAAACACGGATCCCTGTGGAACACCAGATGTGAGTAAATGAACATTTGATTTTCCTCTTGTCTGCTTCTGACAACCTGATGGATAAGAAACCATCTCCTGAATTCCCTTAAAACCTGATAGCACTAATGCAGATAATAACATAGAGTGAGATATGGTATTTATTAAATCTCCTCTCTAAATATTAATACGACAGCAGCTGTGATCTTTCTACTCTTTAACTGTATACTTTATGCACTGTGTCATTTACTAACAAAGATAAATGCACAGGACTGATGTAGAGGGTTTAGGACCACAGGGGTATTCAAATACTTAAGATTCATGCAATTTAGAAATTAATACTCTACATCACAATTGATTAAATAAAAGGAGTGTGAGAAATTTACAAAATTGCTTTTAAAATGGAAACAGATTGTGTGGATGGAATAAGAAGCAGCTATGTTAATTCTTTTTTGTCCATTGTCCCAGGTGGATCTAATGCTAACCACTGCAGAGTGTATTAGCAGAAAGGAGCTTTAGTATTTCATAAGTTAGAAATATCATCTGTGAAGTGTCAGCAGTTTTATATCCATTTTTCTCTCCCTCTCCATTTCTTCCATATCTCTGAGACGAAAGCCTTACAGAGGAAGAGGCCACCAGGGGCCATGTCTTGGCCAGATGCTTTTATTCACTGTGTCATGTCTTTTCCAGAGTTGACTGTCAAATGCACTTGTAGTTCAAGCGTTCTCAGGTGGTGGGGGGCCACTTCCAGCACTGTAATTTCTTACCAAAAGCTCAACTCATCAACTCCATCTCTCCAGAAAAGCCCAGAACCTCTCCCAGGTCACATGGGCTTCTTATTTATTAGCCTCATTTGGCTGACTTTGGCTGAACCAGGCTGCACATTTATCAGCGAAAGCATAGTGAGGATCAGCACCAACATTTGCCCAGGCAAGAATTTGACTTTCTGTTATGTAGTGCAGGTCCCTGTGTAAGGGAACAGTGACAGCTGAGCCCGGTGTCATCCAGAGCCTCAGGACAGCCTGTGGTCTGTTCCCTTCAGCAGCTGCCTTCTCTCAGTCTCTTGGGGGAGAGTTTGAGCACCCAGACGTGAGCCATGGCTTTGTGTCTGTGTTTGCAGGGAGTTTGGAGAGCTGCTCTCGTGCAGCTTGGGCTGGCTACGGACAGGGATTTAGCACCAGGGCTCAGGCACCTGTGGAGGTCAACATGAGCTGCTTTTCTCTGGTGTGTTCTGTTGCACACATTTGTGGAAGAGGAGGTTCCGTTTATTTTGCATCAACTTGTCTGGGAAAAATCTCAGTCCACAGGAAAATCTCACTGCTTTACCCCAGACTGAGTTGCTGAGGTGACAGATTTCAGGGGAAGGGACTTCTCCAAGACTGGATAGATTCATTAGGGATCCTTTCAGCTCAGCTTTGTCCAGGTGACTGTCCCAATTTGAGCTGCCTCACTTCTGGTACCCATGAATCATCCCATGAGATGTTTCTGACCCAAGGCCAGTCCACCAGTCCTCCCTCGAATACTCAGATTGGGAATTTCAGGCTGTGTTCCATAAGCACGGTAGCGGGCACTTAGAATAATTCCACTGTTAGGAACAAAAAGCTAATTGGCTTTGAAGAAAATAGCCCACACAGTTTGTACCACTCCACTGATCAGAAACTGGACCATGGATAATTGAGATGGTGTGAAACACCTACTGCCTCATGCTCACAATTTTTGGATCCATTAATTCCTACAGTAACATCCTACATGAGGATGTTACAACAGTTTAGTTCATTATAAACAATTCTGCCCCATTTACTTTAGAATTTTGTGATTCTTAATCCATAAATGCAAATAGAATGCAAATTTGCAAACAAAGGAGCTTGGAAATAGGGACTTTTTCCTTCAAGCCACTGTCTTGGTACGATGGTAGAGAGTAAAGTTTTATAAACAATAGAACCATATTTTCACCTAGATGTCTATATGGTTATACTTGGGGCTAAAGTAGAAGAATTTTTGGATGGTAGATGGTAGTTTAGGGTTTTTTTGTTTTGTATGGTGTTAGGGTTTTTTGTTTTGTATGGTTTTAGGGTTTTTTGAATCACAAAAAGTGTGTGCTCAATCCCAAAATTAATTTTTAAGTGGGAGGACAGTGTTTGTGGCCAATATAATTACATTTGATTCTACACAAATATAGCATAGAGTGAATTCTGTTTTGCTCAGTCAATGTTATTCAGTGTTGTTGCTGTTGCTCCTGTTCCCCTTTCTAGAAAGGGGGGGAATGGACATCATGGTGCTTGTGACAGAAAAATGTATGGTGTTGTTGAGCGTTGTTGTTTTCAAAATGATTCTAATGTCAAATGACGGCAAATTTTCAGAGATTTAGAATTTTGTGCTGATCGAAATGAGAAATCTTAAAAATGTTTCTCTTCTCACAGCTTTCATTAAATGGTATACTTTTAAGTCTTTCCCCAGCATTTTGGGATACTGATTGAAAGTTCACATGCCTTAATCCCAGAAGACAACAAACTATCCCACTGTTAAGTTACCAGCAGATTTAACAGCGTATTTTGTACATAATATTTGCCTAGCTCAAAGTTGTTTTCAAGTATTTTTGATGTATGGTTTTTAAGAACTTTGTAGTCTAGCAATCCAAACTCCTGTAAGGAAACTTAAACCTATTGATAGTAGACTTGAGTTTCTTGATTTGATTTTATGGATTCCTTACAAATAATCCTCAGATGCCAAAGAATTAACCACCTGAAAACCACTGTTATAGGCTGAAATAGTCTCAACAGGTAAACATTTCTTGTTTACATGGGAAATTTCTTTCATCAGATGGTTCGGCCAAAGTAGCAACAGAGTAATTGCTAGGAAGGGCAATAATTAGGGGTCTGATGCCAATATTAAAAGAGGAAATATTGGTGTACTCAAGTCTTATTTACAACAGGTATTTGAATTGTTTGGTTTTGTTTTTCACCAGCACAAGCTTAGATAAGGAATTGCTCATTGAAAATGGTATCCTGAGTGAAAAACAATTTCTGTGAATGAAGTGGGTTCACCATATTTTTTTTGTCTGTGTCTGCAAGGAGCTGATCCAGTGCAATGGGCAGAGAGAGCAGCAGCATTATTCACTGCAATATGTAAAGTACCGTCTTGGGCTCACCATCCATTTTATCTTTCATTATCAATTTGACACTCCTGCATGGGTAGATTCATTCTCTGGCAGGGAATACCACAGGCTATATTTCTGTGCTTTTTCTCCCTCCATCCAGGCATTGTCTCAGTGCCTTGGTAAATCATCATGTTAAATCATTAATACTGAAGAAAGGCATGCTACGTAAGCAATTATATACTGATTAATGTCTAAGTTAAATCCCTCTCTTCCAAGATATTGCTGACCTGCTGAGTATCTCCATCATGTTCATTTTCTTTGTTCTTTAGTAGCAGTTTAGTAGTCCAGGCACAAAGGCAGGAGTGTTCTTGGGTTCAAATCCTCATGTGCAGCACTAAGCAGTTGACATCCTCTCTCAAATTCAGCTTGGGGGGACACAAGGGCTGAAAGCCTTCAGTAAAGCTTTATCCAGCTGGTAAAATTCTGGGTATGCCCTCAAAAATCAGGATGGAATCCTGACTGGAGAAACAGGGTGACATTCAGGGGAAAGATATTCTGTTTTGGTGTTTTCTTAATGAAGAGAAATAATGTATGAAAACAGAACATGTTGGAATTCCCTGAGATGTCTACGATGCTCAGTGTGTACAGACACAAGTCTGTATAAATACATTTACACAGGAGTGCAAGTTTGTGTTATCAGCTGCTTGGTTTGTAGGTGCTGCTTTCATTTTCTGCTGAAGGCAAATTACTGACAAATAGCATTCATGCATTTAGCAGATACGAAGAAAAAGGAAATACCAATATTGCCTATCTGCTGGCAGAAAGAAATATTTATAAGACTTTTGCATCGATAGACGTTGTCTGCTTTTAAATCTGAAATAGATAGTGGAATATGACTGACAAGTTCTACCTTCTCTACCCCAGAAAATAAGAATTTCAGAGTATTTTTTTTTCTTTCCCTCAGCTGTGCTTGCCATTCCTTTGCATTGGGATTCTGTGTTTTCTGCTAGAGCAAAGCCTGGATCAGAGAGCACAATTCAGTATTAGCTGTGCTGTGGTCTGGCCTAAAAGAGATGGAGTGTGCTAAAGGGAATTTTCTGTAACATTGGGCCCCCTTTGCCATCCTTTCAGAGGATGCTGAGAATAATCCTCTCGCACAAGGTGCAGGTCCCTCGCTTTGGTGCGCAGGTATCGACCTTTGCTGGCTGGGAGCTGTCCCCTTTCAGCAGGACACAGAGCCCCTCCAGCTACGGAGCAAAAGTGACGATGGTTTTGACATAGCAGGGATAGCATTTTTCCAGACAGACCCAGGTGAGAAGGTGTTGCTTCAGAATTGTTGCTTAAGCTGTCTTTTATGCTATTAGCACTAAAATACTCATTGTATATTAATTTCTGATCATATAGACGTCTTGTGCCCGATTTTTTATAGCCCACAGACCACACAGGGTGCAGGGTGGCAGTGGAAGTCAAGTGTATCTTCAAAGATATTCAGGAGCTGTGCTGAATTCAGGTCCAGCAGAAAAGCACCCATTCCTTTTGCTTTTTGCAATAAATTTTTATTGTTTCACACACACAGCTCTCCACATATTGAACAGTATTCCGTCTGTTTCTTGAGAGACACGAGTTGTATTGTTATTTGTGAAACAAAGATTTGTCTGGAATCTCTGCCACAATATTTCAGCGGTTGCAGGCCGTGTTTTTTGGCAACACTGATTACCTGCAAATCTTCTTTCGTTTTTCCAGTTGAAGGTATTCAACACCTGACAAAATCTGGCAAAATGATTCCAGAAATGTCGTAGCTGTTTCAAGTTTTTCTTTTTACATGACATTATATCTGAGTAAGAATTTTCAGTCAATCATGAAACACCGTAGTAAATCGAGCTAAGTTTGCACTTCTTGAAAGTGCTACTCCTCTAACACTTTCTCATCTCCTATTACCTATTACCATTCCATCTCTGTTAGCAGGTTGAGAAAATCTATATTCTCTGCAAGCCTGACAGTACCAGTAAATAAGCACTGGAGTACCACAGGGTTTTTTCTTCTTTCTTTGCCTTTCCCTCCCTCTGTCTCTCACACACACTTGTATTTCAAAAGCATCACCCAGAGCACAGAACAAGATCACCCACCAGAGGGGGGATGCTGAGGATGCCAGAATTCAAATTACCCACGGGGTGGGTGACACCACTCTTGGTGTTTCTCAGAGAAGGCTGGGCTGACTTACAGGAAAACTAAGTCCTTTCAGGCTTGCAGGGAAATTGCATCAAGTGGCAATAAACAAATAATATTGGAGGGGCTCCTTGAGGTGAAACTGTGGCAAGGGAGACAAGAAGAGGTAGCTCTGCTTCAAAGGAAAAATATACTGGCTGTAATCATGCCAGAAGAGATATAAAATTATTAGTAATTTGAGGCAAAACACTGTCTCTTAAGCAGAGTTTGGAGAATATTAAGCCAATAAATTCATTGTCTTTTTAAAAGTCTATTAATTTCATCAACTTCTTCAATGGTTTGTAAAACTGAATGACTCATAGTGGTGTAGCTCAGGACATCTGTGATCTCTTTGGTTTACTGTCCTTGTCTTTGATGAGTTGTTTCAACCCTTTGCATCGCAGTTTTCTTTCCTCCCTCCATCCCACACTCTGTTTAGCCTCTGTACTGTCTCCTGTAACCTGTGCACCGTTTGCGAGACAGTAGAGTACCTGCCATACAGGGCTTGATTTCATCTGGTTCTTCCAAATGTTATTTGAATTTTAAAAATCAGATTTGTATACGTTTTCATTAGGATGAGCAATGGACCTCCCAAGTTTTTACTTTTGTGATGTTCCCATTTCTTGGTCAATCTTACAAATCAGGCAGTCCATCCCCCAAGCTGCCCCTCTACATCCTTAATAAACAATATTAAAAGTTATCACTTGTATGACATTGACTCTGCTCCTGGAGCAGAAGTGGTGTCAGTAAATTGTGAGGAGGAGAATAGAGGCACAGAGGAACCAAAGAAAGGAGAAAAGCAGAGTTGTTCCATGAAACACTGCAGGGAAATATTTAAGCTGCCCAGAACCGTGCATTACCCTTTGTGATCATGCTTTTATAGCCCACAAGCTCTCTTGCTTTCATGGATAGACAGTGTTCACAAGCATGTGCATATTTCTCTGCTAATCAAACCCAAGAACATCTCTGGGCTGAGTTGTAATTTACATTATTAAAACCACAGGACCTACTAAATCTAGAGCAAATGGAAAGCAACTCAGTTTTTGTTTAGAGATGCAGTCCAGAGCAGAAATAAAGCATAGATTACCACCTGCTGATGGAAATTGCAGCTAATCCTGTACAGCCAGAACCAGAATGACCTGTCACAAGGATAGAAGGAAAAAGAAACTAAGAAATATTATTTGGTAAGAAAGTAAATAATTAAAAATTGTAAAAACTCAGGGTATTACACATAAGAATGACTGTGTGTGTGATGCCGCAGTAGAACATGGCAAAGGCTGGTGAGATGCCCTTAGTTTATTTCAGGGCCCTGAAAATGTAATTTTATTATTGCCTGTGTTTTATTACTTGTGCCCAATAATGTTTTTGATAGGCAGAATGTTTCCCAGATCTCCAAGGAGTGGTCCAGGCTTCATGGTTTAAAATAGATGGGGAAAATATTCAGGGAACATTAACTTCAAGTGGGACTTTCTGCTCTGATTGACAGAATTCATTACAGAAGGTGTGTTAGAGTTCTCGTGTTCCTGCAATGGCTCAGCTGGACTTCCAGCCTCACTTCTCCGAGTGTGATTGAGCTCAGATCCCCCTCTACCCTGTATTGAGAATTTTTTTTTTCCTGATCTTTACGTGGTGACAGAGAAAACTAATTTTGTTTAGTTTCTCTAACCTTGCTAGTTTAAATTCTCTCTTAAATCCCATTCAAAATACAGCCGATCTGAGGAAGTGTTTATTTCCCTGCTCTCACTCTGCCTGTTGAGGCTGGAGACTCCCCAGAGCCCAGGGGTGCTTTGTTTCTCACTGCCCCAGATTTGTGCACCACACGGAATTTAGCCATGACTGCTCAGGAACCACCAGGATTTTCCACTTCCCATAAAGGCTGCCCCAGTGCCACATTCAGAATTGTGATGAGATCAGTCACTGGAGGAGGCAACTCTCTTGGCTGTGGCAAAGTGTGTACTGGAAAATGTGGTGTTTGGGGGCGGATCTCCCAAGGAAGAAATTTGCCTTCTTGCCTAATCAGGCACATCCTGCAGTTTTTCTGGAGGTTTGGCCAGGAATCTGAAGTTGTTTTTTATTAAAAAATGAAAGCAGCAAGAAACTTCCCCAGGCATTTCCAGATGCAAAGATCGCTGATATTTGGGAGTATTTCAAATATGCTTGAAGCTGGTAAATCTTCTCAAATGCTTGTGACCCACTTGCAACTGAATCCCTCCTACGTGGGAGGTACATTGTGAGGTATTTATCCATCAGCTGCTCCGAGGTGATGCTCAGGAGAGAAAGCTCACACAAGCTTATGTTAATTTGGAGGTCAGCCTGGAAAAGCATAAAGGTCCTTATTGGCCTTAAAAAAATCTATGAATCGATAGCAAGTGCTGGCAAAAGGTCGCTGGGCACAGATAAAAGGCTAACTATCACACCATCGAGCAGAGCGACTCACACCTTTCTGTTACGAGGCTAAAGTAAATCCTACATTTGCTTGTCAGGTATTGTTCAGTCTCTTTTGTTCCTCTTGAACAGTTCCATGCAGATGCTGCTCCTGAAAAATTACCAACTGCTCCAGAACATTATACAGAGCTTCCTGAGCCCACCCCAAACACCTCCCCAAGTCCTGTGCAAGCAGCAGCACAGCAGCTCTCTGGCCTGACTGCCTTATGATTTATGAATAACTCTGGCTTCCATTAAGCTGCAGAAAGGGGATAGTGTGTTTCACCCTGTGCTGAGAACCCCATTCGTTTCCATTCCTGTCAGCAGTTTGCATAAGTGAATGATTTTATTTCATGTGAGAGAGAAGGCAAACACACAAGTTATCCCAGCAGTGGAAGATTTGTCAAATAAAGCTCTTAATAATGGTGTTATTTGACAGTTTTACAGTGCTTCAACTTTCGAGCAGTTTGAAGGTGGTAGGTTTTCAATAAAAATTAAGTCCTTATCTAGAAGAAATTCAGTCCCTGTTGTTTTAAAAGAACTGGTCTTGTCTGCATTGGAGCGCCTTAATCTACTATTGAAAGTAAATCTCAATCCTTTTCTGTATTAATATATCTTGCAATCCATCATCAGGAGGTGTTCTGTGTATTTTTTTGCCCTAGTATATCAAGGTGGCCTGATAAACCACCTTCCTAACCAAACTTGTTGGGTGATCATTATGTTTCTCACAAGAATAAATTATCCAGTGGAGTTCTCTGAGGCTTACTTAAATAGTCCAGCAGTGTTTCCAGTCACTCTTACTTATTTCTTTAATTTGTTTAAGGGGTCCAGTAAGTTATTCAGGTGAGGAGAAAAGGAACAGGGAAGTTGCTGGTTTCCACAAGGTCAGAGTTAATCCTATCTGTGTTCATAAATCATTGTACATTGTAGGATAACCACGTAGCAACTGAGAACATGTTAATAGAGAACCAGATCTGCATGGAAAGTTTCCTTATTTGAAAGAGACTTTTCCAAAAGAATCTAAAAGTGCTTTAAATGCCCTTCCAGTTAAATAAATGTAAATTTAAGGGGTTATATTATTTATAAATGTGTTACTTTAGTTATAAAAGTTGGTTGATCTTCACCATGCTGAGAAGAAAATAGATTTTAATACAAGCCTTTTATCAAAACAATTTCTGAGCAAGAGAGGACTCTATAACCTTGACAAGTGTTTGATTTGGACAACTGGAATAATAAACAATAGTATGAGTAGAAACAGCAAATCTTAAATTATCTAAGTTCACACGGGCAGATGTTGTGAGAGCTAAGATTTTATGTGAAGAGATCCTGACTCCGTATTGTCCCACGAGCCAGGCCAACACTGATGTTCCAGACACAAACTGGCTCCACAAAGCACAGAGCCCTTTCTTATGCTGAGGAATTCAATGTATATCTTGCTGTAGCAGCTGATATTTACAGGGCTCAGCTGGTTATACTTGGTAAAATTCATTCTCCTCCTCTGACTGTACATCAGACCGAGCATCCTGCGTCCCAGGGAGTTCAGCTAAGTTTTGAGAATCATCAGGGTGAAGTCTTTGTGCTCAACAATCTCATTAGCAGAGCTGCTCAAACCAAACACACATATGGCATCTTTTTTAATACGTCTCAGGTTCCATTCCAGAGTTCTTACAATCTGGTTCAATAAACAAAATGATCAGGAGACAGGAGCTGAAGGGAGGAAGGACAGAAGAACAGCAACAAGTTTGTCAGCTGCACGCTGGAGCTCTTTTCACAAGCTGACGTCTCCCCTAAAGGGCATAGGGGTATTTTTATTTTCTGCTTTTCACTCCAACTTGCTGAAAAGCTCTTGAATAGAGCATGTGTCGTTCAAGGGCCTTGAAATCTTACAGCCTGCTCTAGAAAACATTATGGGTTGGGTGTGCTCAGTCCTACTCCTCTGCATCTCTGGGCAGTGTCAGCGAGGCATGGGGAGCACACCTGGTCAAAAACTATCCCTATTTGATCCCAGGGATCCCCTCCCTGATGCCTCTGATTAGGGAGGCTCAGGCAGTGTCATTCTGTGCTCCACAGCCCCTTCCTACTGTCAAGACAGGGAGAAGAGAGGGACAGGACTGGCTTTTATTTACTGGCAGCCTGAGCAATGCCACCAGATAAATTAGAGGAGTCTTTCCCTTGACTTTGTGAAAGTTGGATAGCGTCTGGGCTTGTGCTGTATGTACTGTTTTTATTTTATACACAGTCAGCTCTGAGTCTCCCTCATATCTCTTTCTCCCACAGTGTTCAGCTCCTCTCTCTCTCATCACAGAAAAGTCTGACAGGAACTTTCCTCTCTTATCTGTCTCTTCCCCTGTGCTGTCCTCCCCCTCCTTCTCATTCTTTACCTCCCTCTGTCTCTCTCATTCTCTCCCCTGCTGCTCTCAGATGGCTGGCTTTGCTCAAGGTCTGCAGGCTGGCATAGAGCATGCCTGGAACAATATGTTCCTATTAAATTTACCCTGTCTCATTGCTTCCTGAAATTAAATTGAGTTTTACTCTCAAGTTTGTTTGTTGAAATCGCATAATAAAAACATCCCTGAATGCATTGCATTTAATCAGAAAGCTTTCCAGAATTTATAGTGATAAAACTCTACTTTAAAAAGGCTTGTTCTAGTGTTCTACAGAAAAGAATAAGCAAGTTTCTTATTTACAACTGAAATTAATCTCTAAATGTCCCTCTGAAGTCTGACTTCCCTCCATGGATTTACTTCCATGGCTTTTTCTTTGGACTCTCCAAGATGGCCAAGATGGAGAGAAACAAAATTCCTGCATTTTAGTCTGGTTCCTGAGCTTTATTTTGTTACTTATTAAAATTCAGACGGATCTTAATTCCTTGTGTATGTTTTATCAATATAAGAATGTTCTGCATTTATTCCAATCACTGCACTGCACTTATTAAAGAGTGTTAGGTTTGAAACTACTCCCAGGTTCTGATCACAGTGGCGCTGCTCAGGGCTGGACCTTTGGCTCTGGTAAACACAAATCCCAAATTCTGGGGTGCTGAGCCCCTAGTGCTGTGTCAGTGGAAGCAAGGAGTTCTCAGCCCTCCTAAAATGCTAATAACTTGCATGTTTCAGACTCGAATTTGTGACAGCTGGACAAGAAGGTTTTCACTGCTTTGGGAGATGAGTGTATAGAATAGCATGCATTGCACAGCTTAAAATTGCTGTGGTGTTAAAAAGCCACGGGAATATTTTATTGTTTGAGAAGCATTCCTCTTTGATTTGACTACGATTTGAAACAAAACCACAGCAGTATCACCATGGCAATTTATAATGGGATATATTTCAGAGAGAAAATAAGACATGTGGAAATTACAGATTGATCACCCTGGATGGTCCTGCAGCTTTGGGCCACTCGTTGGCAATTCCAACATCTCAAAAAGTAGAACACTGCTGCAAGAATATGCAAAACTCCAGAGCCATGCTGTGCCTCTCTCTTATGTACCCTGCACTTGTTTTATATGCTGAAGACATCTTGACATCAATGGGGTGTTTTCAGAGCAGAGCATGTTTGAAGTCTGTAATAGAAATAAAAGAGAGGAGAGGAAGATGTGAATGTTGGCAATAGTTTGACAGATCTTTTTCCAGTGGTGCTTGGGAGGATCCAGTGCTCATCTCTTTTATTACAAATGGTGGTGTTCATCAAAGTAGATTGAAGTGTCTGTAGCCAACTCTGATTTTTCAGTAGTTTGCCTGCAATTTGTGTTCGTTCCCTTATCAGGCAGGGGGGGAATAATAATGCCAAAGTCCTTTGCACCAAGTTCTGTACGCACACACTTGAAAGAGACAGCTCTGGCCTGGCAATGCCACAGAGCAAAACTTCAGCTGGCAAAGGGTCAAGGATGAGTATTACAGGTGATCCTGAACCTGTGGGTGCAGCTTTGGTAGTTATGCTCAGGGCATTTCACGTGCAAGCAGACAAGGAGAAGGGAAATGGAGAGTGGCTGCTGTTTGCAGGCCACCTCATTAATCTGACAGAGCAGCTCGAGGGCTCCCCTGGCAGAGGGGAGCGCTGGGGAATGATGTGAGGAGGCACAAGGCTGGAGTGTTGTTGGCATTCTGTGCAGGAAGCAAAGGGAGGGATTGCAGAGGAGCAGAGAGGAAACTCAGAGCAGAGAAAGCAAGGCAGTGGCAGTGGAGAAAAGGCAAGCATGGACATCCAGAAACATTTATCAAGTACCTCCTGTCCATTTCAACTGCTGACTTTTCCTCATTACACTGGAAAGGCTTGGCAGCAATTGGCTGTGGCTTCAGGAATATCTGGATAGCTTTTTTTCTCAGCTACTAGAAAAAAAATTTCCTTAATGAGAGTCCCAGAGTAAATCTCAGTGGCCAGGCAGCTGTCTCCATTGGAGAGTTTGTATGGTTTGTCCCTGTTTTAGGGAAGATGGTCACTAACCTGGAGCCACCCACCTGCACAAAGCTCAGCTCTCGTAGGAGTGGAGGCAGAAATGTTGGCCCAGGCACTGGTACAGAGTTTGGGAATAAACTGAACAAACCTCTGCTGGGAGAAATCAAAGGATGTAATCATAAGCTGCTGTTGCAGGGGACAGGCTAATGATGTGCCAGTGATTTTTATTGCCTTTCCTTATAAGACCTTGAGGGACCTCGTGGTCTTTCTTTGGACCTGAAATAGTTCCACTGTTCAGTGCTACCCAGTAGATATAGAATGGCAAAAGATTACTTCTCCATCACCTTAAAGATAAATCTTGAGACCCTGGCAACCTTTGGGAGAAAATATAATTGTCTTCCTAATTAAAATTGATTTTTTTTTCGGTGAATGTGCCCTTCTGTTGCTATCCCAGCTGTATAACTGACTGTATCTCCCTTATTACAACAGATATTTATGGTCACCCATGGACAGCACACTCAGCACACTACGCAGTGTGTATGACACCAGCTCTGGCAGCAGATCACGGACCAGTTAGTCCCTGTGGAATATCCATATCTCCCTAACTGCTGCTAAGAATGGCTCTCTGATGTGGTTGGCCTTGTTTATTGGACTGTACCTGTGGGTATTTCAGGTGACATAAAAGTATTGACATGGGGACTCAGTTCCTCAGTCCTATTGTCCAAAGGAATTCAAATGCCTTCAAAACCCCTGGGATTGGTAGCTTCACTATGAATACCAGTCTTGAATACAAACTTTTGCAGAAGTATGGTGCTAAGTGTTCCTCATGGCTTTTGTTGCTTTCTCAGCTCTCTCAGGGAAAACTTTTATGTTCCCAACATTCTGCCTTATGCTGAGGTTCTGAACAGAGTTGTAGAGGTGCAAGTGATGCTGATCTTTGGCCTTCAGCATCTCCTGTGCTGCAACAGGGGTAACACATTTCTATATTTTACATCCTACTGTATTTATAGGATAGTAAGAGAAGCTCTTGTGTATGTTTTTGGGGCTGGCACTTTCACAGGAGAAAACTGGGAAAAGAAAAAGGGGAAATGCTTCCACCTGTGAGCTAAAGAGAAGTGTTTTGGATACACCGAAGTATAATAAACATGATAGATCAAAAGGCATTTCAGAGTGAAGCCTCAAAGTGCACTGCAAGTTTAAAGACAGTGGGAAATGCAGCATGAAAGGGGAAAAAAAGCTAGAAGGAAATGCTAGCAAAAGTTCCATTGAACAGAACTTTAAAAAGTCAGGCAACCTGAAGAGCGGTTTTGCTGTCACTGGACTTTTTTCCCCTACTCTTCATGTGCAGCACAGCCCCTGACAGGCTGCAAATGTAACAACCTTCAGACATGAGTCACCAGCAAGGACAGATCCTCTCGTCCTCAACACTAAAAATAAAGATCTCGCTTACTGAGCCTGAGGAGCAATTCTCTCTCTAGTAACTGAGCACCAGCCAGCAGAGCAATACAGAGGGAACACGCTGGAGCAGTGATTTATTCAAGCTGGAGGCCTTGATCTTGACATGACTAACCTGAGCGCAGTAAATGGGTTCAAATAAATGCTGGCATTACAGAAGGCACCATGTTTTATGACATACAGGATATGGGTCCAGGGGCTCTGAGGGTTGGTACCTTGGGCTACTAGTCCTGAAAATGAAGAGCTCCATCAGCCTCATTCACACTGCTGAAAACCGAGCACAAGGAGGACGCTGTGGATTACATGCTGGTAGAAAAAGCTGCCTTTCCCTTATCCTTTATGGTCCAAGTGTTCCTTTTTTTAGCATGACAGTAATTATTTAACTACCCTTCCAGGAAGTAGATTTGAAATCTTTTCAACTTGTGGTGAAAGCTATATCAATACTCTCTGATGTAGGGCAGTGGAGGTGAGGGAGAAATAACTCAGTAGCTTGGCTTAAACCTAACTGAACATATTAGTCATGAAATATTTAAACCATCAATATCACACATTGATGTGCAAAATGTTTAATTATGTATCGTTTCAGTTATTATTCATGTTAGATCTTAGACCTTAAGATGTACATACATTTAAAAAATAGCTCAGGAGATGTATCAGGAGTGTAGAGCAGCATGAGAAATCTGAAGGCTGCCTGTACACTTTTGCCTTGGAACTATGTGTCAGTATTCCCTTTTTTTTCTTTCCCCCCCAAAAAATTACCAAATCCTTTTCTAGGGCCCAGTGTGGACAGTGTTCGTGCCTTTAGTAAATGTCTCTGGTAGAACGAGATCATTTCAGAGGAAATGCTTCAAGTTTTAAGCTCAATGCCTCTTCCATTCTATTTAGGTCCATCTGCTGTTTCCGTCACTGTACCCTGAGTGTGTGTAACTCAGTGTCTCCCAGTATTGCATTAAGCAGCACGACTCCCATCTGTCACAAACGGTTTGTTCTCCCTTCCCAACAGCAAAATTCCATGTACATTGTCATGCTTCACATGCACAGCTCTGCCAAGGCTTTGCCAGGGAAGGCAGGAGCGCAGAGGATTGTTTAGGGCTTGTGCTGGAGAATGGTGAGGGCTCTGTTTGGTGGCCCTTTGCTGCAGCCCCACTAATTCCAGGTGGGGCACTGAGATCCAGGGGCACCTGGGGACGCTGGGGAACTTTTCTGGCTGTCTGCAGCACTGCTCATGTGAACTACAGCCATAATGAGGGAACGGGCTGTTTGGGTTCTGGGCCTGAATCCTTGTGTTGTTATATTTTTATCTCAATAATTTCAGAAATGCTGCTGTGAAAAGCACTCTACCTGTTTGTTTCTGTAGCTACCTGTGGTGCAGCTGCATGCCACTAAAAATTTGCATTGCCAAACCTTCTGCTGGCAGTTCGTAAGCCAAATGAAGGCAGCAGATGAGCAGCAAGGGTGAGGAGAACTCTGAAATTTTTTTTAGCGGTTTTTAAAATATCGGAACAAAAGATGTCAGAAGTTTACTTTTTATGACTTGTACGGTAATATATAGTGAAAGGTGTAAAATCACCAACTTCTGGGCTGTTGGGCTTGAGATTAGAATTAGTTTACAGGGCCAGAATCTGGTCCTGCTGTATTAGCAGCTTTATTCAGTCATTCATATGCAACAGCAGTGTCATGCAGTGACTGCTGAATCGAGCACTAATGAGGGTGTCTTTTGTTTTCATATAGATTAACACATTACTTTATTCTCTTCTTCAGCAGGCATTCAGAAAGACTGCACTGCTGATGCCCATATCCAGTTTCAACTTTCAATTAGTGATTTGCTTTCTCTTACAATCCAAGTGCTAGTGGAATTAACCTCAGTTAATTATCACCGATGGACTGATCTTTCTGTGAAGCCTAGAAAGCAAGGCTGTCATATTTTGCCTGGGATTTGCATACACATTTGCTCTGTGATTAGATTGCTCAGTTTTGGAAGTCTATTTTAGGATTCCACCAGGCTTAACTTCATACAAGTTTTGTAGATTTGAAGCTGCAGCAACGGCATCTGTGTAAAATAAGCTTTAGGTGCCTTTAGTAGGAGACTTAAAAAGTGAGTTAGAGATGATTGCTGGACATGGTTTGAAACTTTGAGTCAGGGTTACCAATTAGTCTGGTACTCCTATGTTTTTTGGGGTTTTTTTTTTGGTTTTTTCGTTTTTTTTCTGTAGAGACTTAAGTGGAAAATTCAAACTGTTAGCTGGACAAATTAACATAACTTCTCTTCTTAATTTTCTTCTGTGAGGGTAGTGAGATCTTGTTTGTAATGTACCTCATTGGGGCAAAGTAAATCCTTCTTGGTGATATGGGGTTCAGGTGACTACAGAACTGAAACAATCCATATAAACAAAGTGTCCTCAGGCTGCCTGCAATGCAGCTTTGAAAAATATCTTTTGCAGATAAAAGTTGTGTTCTCTTGCACAGAAGGCCTTACTTGCGCATTCCCATTTTGAAGCGTTTGATAGATTTAACCACATTAAAAAGTATCATCTTAAGGAAATTTGTATCTTACCTCTATAAGTTACACCATGTTCCAGTAAAATGACACTTTATCTGCCCAAGCAAGACCTTCAGCTTCTAAAATCTATTCAGAGTGGCTGCACTGCATACAAGTTGCCAACTTGTAAAGCTTTTCTGAACGCTGTTGTGGCTCCAAAGGATTATTTATTGAACAGTTTAGCTTGTGAAATCTTCTCAAAAGCTGCAATGCAAAGCTGTCACAAGCATGATTCCATTGGAAATTCCTCACAGAACTGGGATCCTCCAGGAGCAAGCAGGGCATTCAGGTCCCACCAGCCTTGTAAGGACAATTTCCTTCCCCAGGAGTAAGACAAGTAGCAGCAAAATACTACACAAAACATTTTCTACTGCCTTACAGAAAGTTTTATCTACTGAGCTGAAGTGCAAATACAAAACACTTTTGTGATGAGAGGAGTTGTGTCTCTTTGCACCCTGTTTACTCCAAGGTGCACCAGGGAGAAAGCACTGGAGGAAATGGCCTGAGAGCTTGACTTGTGAATACTTGTGTACTTAATTTGGTGATTTTTTTTGTTGTTGTTTTGGCAGTGGCAAGAACAAGTAACACTCCATCCCAAAGAGAGATGAAATAGCTATAGCTATACCATGCTAAGGCATGGCGCCAACAAGTGTTTCCTAGCTTTTAATTGGAACTGCTCTGGTTGACTTCACTTGGAGCAAGATTTCACCTAATAAGAAGGCTGTAGACTTAAAATCACAAAAATCCATCCTGTAGACCTTGACTGACGCTGGGATTTGGTTAGTTCATACACACAGCTCCCGTTGGAATGTGGGGGACAGAAAATAGAAACTGTGCCAGCCAGGGACATGTGGTGTGTCCTGTGCCAGCAAAGGATGTGCTGGGGATCTAAGAGCACAAGATGCTCTTAAAACAAGAACACAGAGGGTAGAGTGTATCATCAGGTGACTGCCTGTTACAATTTCTGCACAGGAAGGGTGGCAGGGTCAGGACAGCACAACTGTCGTGGTTTGACCCTGGCCAAATGCCAGGGACCTACAACATCTGCTCCCTCCACTCTCGCCTGCCACAGCTGGGCAGAGAGAGGGGAAAAAACCACACACACAAAGGGCTCATGAGTTGAGATAAGGAACCGGGGGAGGATGCACTGCAGGGCAAACAGGTGATCTCTGCACCCCCTGGACCCCATGGGCTGCAGAGGACCACCTGCACCCCCATGGTCTTCACCATGGCTGGCAGAGCGTTTTCAGCTCCGGCGCCTGGAGCACCTCCTCCCACACCTTCTCCACTGACCTTGGTGCCTCCATGTTGTTCTCCCTCACATATTTTTACCTCCTTCTCCTCCTCTGGCTAAAAAAAAGTGTGTGCTCACATTGTTTTGATTTCTTCTTAAATATGTTTTCATAGAGGCGCAACTACCATCTCTAATTGGCCCAGGTTTGGCCAGCAGCATGTCCATCATCTTCAGAGCCATCAGAGATTGGCTCTGCTGGACATGGTGAAAAACTTCCAGAATCTTTACTCAGGACACACAGGAGCCATCTTTGTTCCCCACCCTACTCACCAGCAAAAACTGGGCCAGGCAAAACTACCACAGGGTCTGTCTGTGGTATGCCACCATAAAATCCCACCAACACACACTCTGAATTACTGAGTAGCAATTTGTAGAGCTGCATGACCCTCACAGCAGTGCCAGTTGTAACATGGAGGATCTTTTCACCCTTAACACAAAGTCTCAGTTGTACTCAGTGAAATTCCACCCAGGGGGTCAGTGCGGGGAAAAAGGAGAGAGGCTGTCAATAGTTTTAGGCTTGCTCAGCTGAGAAAAAAGGGCATTCTTAAGCATGATATTACTTTTTCAATTATAAGCAGGGCTCCTTTAGTGGGAAAAGCCTGGAACTTGAAATGTAATTCCCAAGGCAGGGAGGAGGAGGAGGAGGAGGAGGAGGATGTGTGCTCCCAGCTGCATTTCACGCGGGCAGTTTTGGTGTCAGGATGGCGTGGGCAGGGCACAAAACTCAGCTGAGCTGCAGCAGCGTGAAGGAAGACTGGGAGGGTGAGTGGCAAAGAGCCTCCAGACTGGTGGGAGGGTGGGAGTGGAGCACTGGCACGAGCATTCCCTGGCCAGAAGGAGCAGGGGAGGCAGCAGAAGGGCAGCGAGCTGGGTGGCTGGGACCGTGTCATTCTTTTGTGTCAGAAGTGGTCAGTATTTCACCAGCTGAGCTCCATAAATTGGCCCTGGGCTGTCAGAGCTGGTGCCAGCTGTTAGGTTTGTAGCAGCCATAATCTCAGCAGGGACAAACAGGGAAAGATGTATTGACAAATGGCACCGAGCATAATAAACTGCTCATCTTTATGAATGCTGGGATCCAAATGATCAAAACAGATGTACAGTTTCCAGATCTTAGCTGCACTGTCAGAATATTCCTGGTTTCCTCTTGCATAGTCATCCATAATGAAAAGAAAACAAGCAGATTTGCCTTTCTCTTGGGTCTTTCTTTATTGCTCACTCAACATTAATTACAGAATATTGTTGGAATAGCAGACTGGCAGGCACTGACACCCTGAACAGAGCGTGTCGCTTACTCCTGTCACTTCTGCATGTACCATATAGCTAAAATTATCCTCAGTACTAGCATAGCATCCGCATGGTCATGTGGAAAAGAGTCATTTTTGTCTACCCCTTTGTAAATTTAAATTATCCCAGAAAAACATGTCTTGTTGAAAGGCATTGAAAGGGAAAATGAGTGAAGGCTGCCATTTTCCCATTGAAGCCATAAAATAAAAGAGGTAGGGAGCCAAAGTGAAAAAAATGTTTAATTCAGATCGGTTAACACAATGATTTCTTATATTTTCATGTCAAGGGAATTGTAGAGGGCAAAAAAGAAGACACAGTGGAAATATATGCCTTTAAAAATATTTGGACACAAAAATTCTCTCCTGATTTATATGTGATTTGCAGGTTCATCAAAATGACTTTTATACTTAGTGTTGCCTGAAGTGTTTGGGGTCATTAGGGACTTTCCAGCTTATCAGATAAATCCTATGTATCCTGCCTTGCTGTTTGACTATAGCATTTTTTAAAAGACTTGTCAAGTCAATGGGTTACCACATCCCTAAGGCAGTGCATTTAATAGTTATAAAGTGCTGTCCTTTGCTAAGTGAAATACCGAGTGCCGAGCAGAGTATACAATTCCAGAGCCATAAGCAAAAAGATGAGTTCTCATATATTTCCCATGTACAATAGGCATCAGAAATTCAGAATACTGCCCGTTTTCACTCTGCCCAGGATGATAAGCATATTGCTTATAAAGTATTAATGTTATCAAGCTGATGCATGAAGTTACAAGCAGAAAGGACTCAAAAATCAGAACATCCTGAATTTTAGACTTTCCAGTTAATTAAAACCTGCCCTCATACAAACAGGATGGCTAGCACAATCTCCTGATGGACTTAAGTCATATTCCAAGGGAATTCAGCCTGTGTGGCTCTAGGCTCCCAGCAAAGATTATGGGCAAGCACTTCATGCATCCTGTGCTGCCCAGGGCAACCCTCAGCTAACCTCAGAGCTGGCTCTGTCTAACTGGGCATTTCTAAAGCCTTCGTAGCCCTGGACAGAAACTTGCACAATTCTTACCCTCTTCCCTTCTGCCAACCATTCGACAGCAGTGATGAACCTGAAAATCCCCAGATTCTTTACATGACCAATAATTAATAACTGGACTTGGTGATGCTGACAAGAGCTTCTTCCCCCTTTAATATCCCGGAACCAGAAGCAAAGTAGCAGAGAATCAGGACTCATGTTCACGAAGTTCTTGTTTTTTAACTTCTCTCTGCCTTGTATCCTCTGGTTGTCACATGAAAGACATTTTAATACTTGAAATAATTTAAAGTATGTTAAATTAGGAATAGCAATTACACTGATCTTTTCTGGGTATCTGCTGGCTCAGTCTAAGAAGTAAAATCATTAGAACTCTTTCCTGCAGCCTATTGAGAGAAATAATATTTAGTGGGTGTTGAATTTCATATGATTCAGCTCAGTCTTGGAAATTGGCAAACCTTTTATGCTCAATTAGATTTAAAATCTGCTTTCAATACCTCATTCTTCATAGAACTGATTTGTAATGGGGCTCGGGAATGAATCAGACACTGACCTCCTCCAGCAGGGATATCTGCTGTCCTTAACAGAGCAAAAGTCTCAGACAGAACCCCCGTCTCTTTGGGTTTAGCTGAGGAGCTGAGAAGAATTTTCTTTTGCCCCAAAATACCAAAAATAGAAGAATAACTTCACTACCATGTTGTTCAAGCCAAGCGTGCATGAAGTTACATGGAAATGCCATCAGTTTTTAATGCATTCTCTTAGTAGCAACCTTAGCAAGATAAAGTTAACCATAATATGGATTATGTTAAGGCAGCACACAGAATGAATATTGCTTGTATTTTTGACATCCTGCCAAGTCAGAATATCTTGCTGTGAAGTACGGTGAGTTTTTGGCTCAGCATGGTTTGTTTTTCTCTGCTTTGCTTTACATTTATACTAAAGGTAAATTTCAGATGTGTGGTTTCTTCTGCTGAATGTCACACAATCTTAACTCTTCATTTTGTCCTTTTAGCATCAGTGGCTGGCCCTAGCTCAGCTGGAGCATTTGTTTTACTCTAAGACTCTGTGATTCAAACTTCAGTTTGTGTCCTTTTTTGGGGGTCAGGACATGACACTTTCTTTTAGCATCCTACCACCTTTATTTCAGTTTGTCCAAGTTAAAGTCATTGAGCTGTCAATAAATTTTAGCTACTCTAACAATAAAAATTTAGAGAGGAAGTATTTGATGGGGGGGGTTGGGTAGGTTATGAGATTTGACGGTGTGGAAATTGAGTTTTTGAAAATTGTTGTACCTTTTTAATGCTACTTGATCTTCTCCAGAGGCTATAAATAACACATGGGATGCTAGGGATCCTGTGTGTATGGATTATAAACTTGGCACACCAAGACCAAAAGTAGAAATTACTTAACTCCAAGGTAAAGCTGCTCTCATGACGTGTCCAGCACAATTTTAGAAATCTAAGAAGTTTGATTTAGTACAGCTGAACTTTCTAAATGCATCTTCAACTTAAAGCATTTAAAGGATATTTATTCTAACAGTGTAATCTTTATCTGTTTCATTCTACAGGAATGGAAAAAAGGAACAAGTCTTATCTTGGAACTTTACAGTCTAAACAGACAAGAGAGACAGAAAACAGGAGGATATGAACATTTTTATCCCTGGTTTTGCAGGTAAGGATATAAGAGATTGCTTGCTCTGCCCCTCACATGAACTGAAGGCCTAAACTCCTATTTTTCAAGATTATGTCAACTATCTTAGCAACAAATCTGTTTTGTGTTGTTTTGTTTTGTTTATACTGCCACCAAAATTCTCAGTATATTTTTAGAACAAATAACGCCCTGGTACATTTTTATTTTTATACAGCTGAATAATAAACCACATACAAAGAAACCCAGGAATATTCAGGGTTAATTGCAATCTGTTTTTGTTGACTGTAATGAGTGTCCACTGTTGATTTTAAGGAAACACAGTTTGGTCAATAAGGGATCTGTTTGTTTCAAGTTACCACTCTGAAAATACAGTAAAGTTTAATTCATGGACAAATTTAGTCACAAATTTTATAGAATGATCAAATGTCCAGGCATGGAGCTTTCTCCTTATCCTTTATTCTTCTTTAATGAAACCTCTCCACAGGCATTCACTTGACCATTTCAGAATTCTGCTTGCCTGAATTTAATATTTGAAATTACTCAGGAATGTGAATCATTACATAGTTATTGCAGTGGCTTTCTACATGCACAGAATAGCCTTCATCGGCTGTGTTGTTTTGTTTAGTCTTATTGAGAAGTCTGCACTTCCTCAGTCTACATTCTATAAAATGATGAAATTCCTGCTGCTATTGAGTAATGAGTTGTTGTAGGGTATTTAGTAATCAGGGGAATATTGTTGCTGTTGAAAAAGTGAGAAAATAAAAGGGAGGGAAAAACCCAAGATTAATTCAGAGATATTCTTTTCTTACTATCTGTGGTCAACTAAAACCTTTTTTCAAGAGGCCAGAGGAACATTGCATACAAAAAAAATTACACTGGAAAAATGCAGTTGAATTTGAACCTTTGTTCTTTTGGATCCCATGGATCCAAAACTTTTCCTAAATGAGGTACTCTGGGAATTTCAGAGGCCAGATTTGATCTATGGAGCCACTTGTTTTCCAGTGGTCCACAACCTCAAGCCATACAGTGACAGAAATCTGTTTCCTGTGGAATTCTGCTTTGGGGCTGAATTGTGTTTCGGGGTAAGCTCTGCCTGAGGCTTTTCTGGAAGTGTGGACAGACTCTGCAGATGTTCTCCTGCTAGGCCTCCATTCTCTGCTCAGAGTTCTGTATCCATGAAACATTTAGAGCTCTCTCACATTGTTTGGAATCGGCCAATGTCTCCAAAATTCTCCAAGTTAGAAGCATAAGGGCTGTATGAACACCTGTGGCTTTGGGAAACAGAGCAATCCCATCCTGCATGATGTGTCAGGGAGTGAGAAGATGAGCCTGTGTTTCTGGGTGAGAAAAACCTTGTAGTCACCACTTCTGGTAGAGATCATATAAAGCAGATGAATAAATCCTCACCTCTTTGGCTGCTTCAATTCAAGACCTGATCACATCCTGGGATTCCCCTCCCCTGACCTACAGCACTGGGAATCAAGCACACAAAATTGCTGGAGTGTTCTTTGTACCACCAGTGTCACCACTGACTTTCTTAATCTCCACAGTGATCAGCTCTCATTACTGCTCATCAATTTCAGCTGCTTCATTTTTCATTAGGATTTTTTTTAAGTGACAGTTTAGTACTGCAACTGAAACCAGTAATCCTAAAATCTAGCAAAGCAGCTAAGAGCGGGAAATTGCCAGCAGAAACATATTCATTACAGAAATCATATTTTGGGCATAAGGCTGACATACCTTTCTCCCTTTCCTGTGTGCTGCCACAGTAATGAGAAGCTACCTTGGGAGGAGGGCCAGGAAATAGAGGCTTTGGGGTACAATCTAAACATGTGAGGGAGGAGGAGGAAAAGCTGCACATTAAGCAGGCACAGATGGCACAGCACTGTGGGACAGCAGGGCTTGTTGGAGGCAGTGTTAAGTAGACAGTTTGGGAACTGGCTGTGAGTTTTAGCAGCTGATTCAATCAAGCCACCTGCACAGAGCCTGCTTCCATCTGATTGTGCCTACTGCAAATTAAGAGGTGTAGCGCTTTCTCTGGAAGCTTGTGTTTCAAATATCTGTGCACAGCTACCAGTGCAGTTAAAAGCACATGGGTGTGCACACAGATATGTAAAATGCATGATTAAAGGTAGCAGAAACATAAAGACCTTTATTTGTCTCCTTTTTCACTCCAGCTTCTGCTCTGATCCCAAGGTTCTATTTTTAATACAGCAACAAAAAAATGCTCCAGAGATAGGGGATAAAAGCTTTTAGGTCATGATTATGTTGATTTTGGTTTGGGAATATTAATTAGAGACTAGTAATCTAGGTGTATGAATGGCATGGTCATGGAACTGTAAAATGTCTTAGAAAAGGTCAGTGCATTTTGTTGCCTCTGAATGTGTTGCTGAGTTTCAGAAACAAGGAGCAAATAATAGCCTGTGTAAACTGGCTCCTTCTCTAGTAATTTGGATAGAAATTTCGCTTCTTCTCTCTTTTTAAGCTCCCAGGTGGATTTTCTTTCTTATAGAGGGGTGCAGAGGATTAAAGGTTTATTTCTAAGAAGCTACAATTGGCTTTTGGGGCACTTAGTATGCTCTAGAGACATTAATATCGAAAGCATTCAGGGATAATTGCATTAGTTGTCTTTTCTCCCAACTAAATTATTTCAGTACATTAACAGTCAATTTTGTGTTGACAGGGCACGAATTTCTACTGATGGGAATAGAAATCTTTTGTAATATCTCAAGCAAAACATCAGTCTAAACTTTCAATTTTAAGTGTATATCATTGGATCAGGGACTTTGTAGATTATATATATTGCAGATGGGAGAGAGATCTCATTTTTGCAGCAATGGGAAGCAGTGGATTCAGCAGTAGATAAACCATGTTTCTTGCTGGAAGTGTCGCTTTTAACCCAATAAAGCTTCAGTTCACAAGCCACTCCTTCAAATTAGATTGTTAATTTTTAATGCACGCAGCAATTACTGATGTGACAGATAGCAGACCTGATCTTGCTCCCATCAAACTCTGTGGGAGTTCAGACATTGATATCGCATGGGGAGACTACAAATGCAGTTAACAAGGCATGATGAATGTCACCTACGGTGTTTTCATCTCTGTGTGGGAATGCAGTAATATGTACCTTGTGGCTTTTTCCACTAGAAGGTCATCTAAAAAGCAGTTTAAGAATGGGTGAATATGTCTGATATAGTGAAAATTTCAGTAAATTCCCTTTTTGTGTGAGTACAAGCAGAAGACAGAATACAGCCCAAATTAGAAGTGGATCCCATCTTCGTGCTGCCTACATTCTTGTTCAGTTCTGGGGTTTTCAATCCTCTATCTCTTTGACCAGACTATTTCTCCTTCCTAGAATAACCATTCTTTCTGAATTTCCATTTCTTTGTTCTTGCTTTTGCTGTGTCTTCAGTGGCAACTCTCTCTTCTGTAATCTACTTCCACTTTTTGGCATGCAGACAGTGCCTCCTTTCTTTTTTTACTGCAAACAGTTACTCATAATGGTCACCACTTTCCCTCTCTGATGTTCAGAAGATCAGCCTTTCCTAACTTTACAGACTCTAATAATGCAATTTACCTGCCAACAAAGTGAACTATTTTGGGAGCTGTTATTTACCATGCAGAGCAGCTGATTCCAAACTTAAAGACATAAAAATGTATGAGTAGCCCATAAGTTTTTCTCCTCCCTCACCACACACATCCAGAACAGATGTAGATAAAATAATGCAGCGTTAACTTTGTTTCTGTTTTGTCAAAGTGGAGGGAGAGGGAGAAAGATGACAAGGCAGGAACTACACCTGATCACTGGATTAAAATTTGTAGAAAGGTGTGTGTGTGTGTATGTGTGTATATACATATATATATTTTTTCAGTGTTCCCACAGCTCAGAGGAGAGACTAACTGCTATGAGCCTGCTGAGACTGTTTAAATTCATCTAGCATTAAACTTTACCTGTTATTTAAATACTGCTCCATGTAAAATAAAAGTCAAAATAGTCACTCTCCCTTTTGTTCAGGGGTCTTTGCTAATATGAGATAAGAGGCAAGAATTAGGGAATGTCACAATAGCAGTTGACATTCTTTGTCTGGAGCAACAATTTTGTGCAATAAGAATGAAGAATTGTCATATAATTAAAACTGTATCTTCTTGCACTAGGAAACATAATCAATGCTGTATATAATTTGGCAAATTCCTGTTTGGAAGCATTAAGGATGATTCATCCCCAACTGAGCTAATTGTTTGTACTCCCTCACAGTCAACGAAGAAAAGACACTGCCACCTACATCCCGTTCTAAAGGACTTTTCTAAAGAGCAGTGTTTGCAAAGCTGGTAACACGGCCAATTCCCAGCTCCTGAATATTTATTGCATTGCAAAACCCTGCTGCAAGTCTTGCTGGATGTGATTAACAAATGTGAAAATGTTTGTTCTCTTAATAGCTTTAATATTTTTATAAACTGGGATTATATCGTTTGCAGCATCTTATATTGGCTGGGTCATGTCAATGGAGTTTAATTGGGATTGCTCAGTTCTGAGTGGAACGCAGATAGAGCCAGCAGCAAACTGATGAGCAACAGATTGTCAGCTTCAGCTTTACACAGGGGAGTCACACAACTTCTCCCACTAAAGTGGGATTTGTCATCTGAGATGTTAGAGAGACTGGCATTGTTTCATGGAGGGAACTTCACTGAGTTTTGCCTGCCAGGGAAACTGTACAGCTCTGTACGTGTGGATACAGGGCTGGATGCAGCATTTCGGTTCTGAACAGCTGAAAAGAAAGAAGCTGTTATGAATTCTAGATCTAAATTCAGATCTGGATGTGAATTTTTGATGGGTATTTGGATCTGAGCTTTTGTTGTGGGCCCGCACCCACACTTGGAAATGAGTGGTAGAAATTGGGAAACTGTTCCTATTTAAGGGCCAGATCTCAAACCCTGGGCAGGTGCTTTTATAATAAAAGGTAGGGCCATGTTGTGGCAGCTCTTTTTAAGCATTAGTCACCATTGAATTCGCTGTGAAATTCTGCATAAAACATGATAGCATGCTGTGGCATACAGCAATTGCTGTGATGGGATAGGAGAGTATGAAGAAAACATATTAGAAATGCGGTGGGTAAATGAAGTTGACATGCCACATGGGATATTTTGAACTACATTTCACATTTCAGAGGAGAAAAATCAATGTAAAGGGAAAAGAACTTTTACAAAATGAGCATAAGGCTGATCACTCTTGGAACTTCTTTTTGGTCCCTGTTATCTAACTCCAGCCTATAGTGAGGGAGACTTTTTCTGTCTGCAATGCATTCTGCTGCTGTTTTAGAGTGAAAGAACAGCTGTTGAGCAAAAAGCCTGCCTTTGGCAATATCTGTTAATTGATGTGTTTCCTCAAAAAAAAACCAACCCACAACAAAAAACAAACAAACAAAAAAAAAAAAATTAAAAAAAAAAAAAAAGATAAAAAAGGAAGTACTGCAAGGTGTTTAATTTCTAGATGTACTAGGTGACTAAAACCTGTTTGGAAGTATTTAAAAAAACAATTTTATTGCCATTGTTTGTCAGAGGCACAATCCTCTCTGTGCTGGCTTTAGGAGAGTCATATGAAATGGGTCCTGGCAGCTCCTTGGGCTCTGCTGAGCCTGAGCTGGGGGTGGCAGTGGCAGGAGCCCTGTCCCTGGGACGGACCCACAGGGCTTCACCCCTTCCCTCTCCCTGAGAAACTCGGGCCAGCTGGCAGCACCTGGGAATGGATGGAGATGCTTTTGGTGGTCAGAGCTGCAGGAAGGGAAGCCAGCATTAGCTGGGCATCTGATTTTCCAGTTGTCCACATTCTTGCTGGTAAAAGCTGTTTGCTGTGCGGGGGAATTCAACATGATGGAAATGGATGCTTGCATTAGGTCATTGTATTTACCCTCCAGCCAGGTCAAAATTGTTCTCTCTATGTTCTGTTTTTCACTAATTTGCTTTGTCCAGTTTTAACTGACCCAAATAACCAGGCTTTCATTTTCCTCTGTTTTTCAATCCAGTTGTGCTCAGTCTTAGAAGCTGTTTCTCACACTTGATCTGAATTTGCTTTTTGCTGTTTTTTTGATATAATCAGGGAAGGAGGGGCAGGGGGGAAAGGAGAGATAGAAAAATCTGATTATATTTTGTGAGCTTTCTGTCTTTCTGATTTTTGCCTGGAAATGAAGAACAGCTTTATTTGCTGTGATGTTGCCACAGTGCTAATTTTTGCATCCCCTAAAACACTTGGGAAAGCAGATGAAATGAGCTGGTTTGGTTCCCATTCTGGCTGCAGCAAGGTAGGAGCCTCGTACAAGCTCTTGCAGCACCTAATCAGGAAAAGGAAGAACCAGAAAAACTCTTCTTGTGAAATTTCCATTGCAATTTTGCTGATAAAAGTTGTTCAGATAAGCTCCAGATAACCATCCAGGCTTATAAGTGCTCATCTGCACCATCTCCAGCTAGTTTTGAGGTTCAGTCATCACTAATGAAAAGATGTGATTGAAAGCAAGCGAAGATATGAAATGCCCTCTCCTCTAAACCAGGAGCTATCACTCTCTGTAACAAAACATTGCAGATAACACTTCTGGCCACTCTCCTCTAGCCTTTGCCTCAGTACCAAAAATATAAAATGAGATTTCTTACTGATTCTACTGCTAAGAAGGAAAGTAATTAATTTTTATCATTACTTACCGATAATTATTCATTTACGTCTTGGCAAAAGGGGATCGCAAAATTCCAATATGATGGAAGAAGTTCAAGGCTTTAAAATGTGCAGTGAAATCTCATGCAGAAATTATGTCCTGTGAAATGTTTGGCCATGGAAAGTTCAAGTGTCACCCAGCTGTAATTATAGCCTTGGTTTCTGAGAGGTTTATAATTCAGCAGCAGGGATGGTGCCAGCATGAACTGAGCCTGCTGTACTGAGGATGACTCTAAATAAAACATCAATATTTTTCTTTCAGGTTTGTTCCCAAGGATGTTTGGGAGCTTTTCTATTTGCTTGTGTTTTTTTTTAATGTCAGCTACTTTGCTTTATTATTTGTTGTCTTATCAATAGAAAATCCTCTAAAGAAAATGTAGGCATTTAAAGCTGATCTGTATCACTTTTCAGGAGACAAATCAAAAGTTATTTAGTGTCTTGAAGCCACCTTTGTACCTTTTGGTATCAAAGATTTGGATACATGATAGAAACAGACTTCAGGCCAATTCCTAAAAAAAATTCCAGTTCTTGTCCTGCTTGTGGGTTCTGCTGCAGACAGAGCTTTGCACAGTCCTGTGCCTTTCAGACCTCTGCATTTCTCCCCCTGAATTGCTGGGCTGTGGGAATTTGCTGTAAAAATATCTCCCCCAAGCCCTGCTCAGCCATGCCCTTCCAGCAGGGAAGGCTGCAGCCTCCAACACCTGCTGGGAGTCTTTAGCAATGAAGGGACTGCACAAAGTCTGGAAGTTTGGATGAGAGGTTAATGATTGCCATTTTCATGTCTCGATGGCATTTAGCTCCTGGGAAAGCCAGGCTCCATCCAGAGTGTTGGGAAAGCAGAAAAGTTCTGTCTGTGATCTAAAGCACCAAGGAAATGTGATGGAAAGCCTTTAAAGCTTTTTTTTCTCAGGAAACACCATGGAAAGGCATGTGTGAATTCTCTGAAAGCTCTTGATTAATATTTACCTTGTTAATTATCTGGCGTAAATGATAACTGGGAGTGAAAGTGTCTGCTTTATTTTGTTGTGGGATTTTGGTCCCATTTCCTGAGTTCTGCATTCTGACTGTGATGCTGCATGGGATGCAAAGGTTTTATGCAGCCTTTGTCTTCCCCTGTTTAGCTTCCTCCCCTTGGAACAGTTCTGATTTCGATATGAGGTTAGAGGCTGTTTTCAGGGGTGTTTGGATTTATTGGATCCTTAAAGATTGCTCTGAGAGAAGAGAAAAAGCAGACTGCAGCAGATCTGTAGGGGAACCACTTACACAGGCAGCACGTTTCTGGACTGCTGGGTTTCTAAGGTCCTGCAGAGTCTCTGTGGAAGTGCTTTGGGAAAAAAAATAAATCTTTAATTATGCTTTTTCTTACATTTTGGCCACTAGTACCCACATTCAACAACAAAAATCTATACTGTTGTTTGTTTCTTTGTTTGTTTTATTGTTTTAATGTTTGATTGTAAACTTTTTTGAATATCATAACTTTCTGGAACAAATCTAGGCTGCAGAGCTTCAGAATGATTCCAAGTACAATACCATTTATGTACTGAATTGTGTAAATATTTAGACTTTACCCATCCAAGTGAAAGGGCAGAAACAAATTATCAGCAGATGTTTTAGGTATGTTCTAACCTCCAGCACTCAGTTTTGGGAATGCAATATTTCAAGAATTTGTTGATTGGTTAATGCAGAGAGACATACATTAGATTAATGTCACAGCTTGTGCTCAGAAATACACATCACAAAAAATAACTACAAGTGTTTCTTCAGACTCCTGTATTCTTGTGCCAAAAAGAGAATGTGTCAGTGGATCTGGATCTGGGCAGGAAATGGCATCTTATCCCGTGAAAAATGTCATACTTTACGAATGTTCCCACTCTGTTTTAGTATAAACTCTTGAACTTCAGTTTCCTGTGTCTCAAAAAGGACCCAGCTCACCAGATATCACCTTTTCCTGAGGTACTGGATATTTGAGGCAAGCCTGACCTCACAGAAAATTCTTAATTGTGTTATGGTATAACCTGGTGATTTTTAAAGTACTACAAAAGCAAAATCTGCATTCAGAAGGAGATGTGCTGGTATCTCCATGGAAAAGCAGGTAGTTATTTTTAACTCTATGAGAACATTCATTCATTTCTGTAAATTTGTTCGTGTCAGAAGCCCAGCCCAATGGGAAACCATTGAAACAGCCAAAAAGAGTTCTGGTTTTCAACTGAGAAGCAGCAGCACCTTTAGCAATGCTGGAGGGTGAACATGTGCAGGCAATTCCAATGTGCTTTGAGAGGGAGTGGGACAGATGGAAAGTTTGTGTTAGGAGCTGAGATGCTCTTGTGCCTGATCAGTGACACAGGGACACAAATTATCCCTTTGGGAGCCTGGTGATGACAACTGATGTCAGGGAGGAGAATCCATCCGGAATTCTTCCTGGGACTTGTCTGCTGTGCTCTCAAGGAAGGGAACCTGGAGTAGGTGCACAAGGTGTTGTTGCAAGAAAGAAGGGATGAATGGCTTCTCTTCCTCACTAGAAAATCTCATGTGGTGCAGAGTAATGAAATTAAGGCAGTGAGGGAAATAAACCTGCAGAACACAGCTCAGGGTCTATTGCAGAAAAGGATTTTTACCAAATAATGGTGATAACAACAACCAATGCCTCTGAAGTGGCTATCAGTAATTTTAGACTGGAGATTAATAGAGGTTTTCTAATCACAAGGATAGTTCTAGATGAGCTTTCATTCAGTGACAGTGGTAGTGGAACAGAACCCCAGCTTTTGGCAATAAAAATATTGTGCATTGGCTTGGCAGTTTTCACAAGCAGCACTTTGCTTCAACTGTGTCCAGTGGGACTTATTGTTAAACTGCAGTTCAGATTTGATTATTTTCCTTCTTGCTCTGAAGAATCAATGAAAGTATTAAAGTTTAGTGAATAGCTTTACATAGAATCAAGTAGTTTTAAAATGAGATTTGCTTCACTATCTGATTTACAGCTATTCTACTTAGGTGAGGTGCTAGCAATATTGCAGGTAATACCCCTTCTAAAAGAGATTAGTGGAGCTTTAATTACAAGTGAAGAATGCATACCTGAAAATACTTGCTGAATTTTATTTAACTTCTATTGTTACGACTTCATTATTGCTGACCAAGAGGTATCCATTGAATACAAAATGCCATAATCAGCATAAAGATGAACTGAAGACTTCCATACACTATATTATTAATGGAAGTTAAGAGTAAGATTGCAACTAAAATGGACCCTTCTGGAAACTTCATTAGTTCTTTAATTTGTCTGGGAAATAAATTATCTGATTTAACATGTACAGTAAAAATAGATCTGGAAACACCCCAAATAATTTGCAAGAATGTCTGATAAAAAAATGTACTACCTAAGATTTTTAGTGGTGGAGCAGAACTAGAAAAGGTTCTACACCATGTGTTTTATTAAAAATCTTGCATTTTTCAACATGAATGTCGCAGTTTATACAGTGAAATGCATGGGAGGACACGCAAAGCTTTTCATGACACTTAGCCCAGCCCTGGGCACTGGTCCAGTTTCCAATATAAGTTACAACCATCCTAATATAAATCATTTCTTAAAATCTTCAGAGCTTTTCTGGCAATTGCAAGGCTGTTGGACACCGGAACACATTTCCTCCTTGTCCACATTCCTGCAGTGGATCCTTTCTGGACTGTTGCAGAGGATTTTTTTCCCACCAGAAAATTCAAATATAGGGATTGATTACCAGAAAGTTGAGTTGCATTGATAACTCTCTTCATCTTAAAAGATGCACACACAGACATGTGTCAGCCTGGCCTCGTGCCGGTTCATCACTCAAGGAGGCAGACAGCAGTTACTGCAAAAAAACTAAAAAAAAACCATCCCACTGTATCTGCTACCTGAGTAGAGGAATTCCCAAATGTTTACTGTAGTAAACTCTGAAAAAATAAAAACCAACCCTGGTATTTTAATGGCAATGGCAGTCAGTCAAAACTGGCTTCACACTCTTCTGTATTACATAGAAACTTATTTTGTCCCTTGGTTAAGCTCCTTTACAGGAATGAGCACAGCCTGGAGGGCCTAAGATACCGTCAGTGGTAAAGCAGCCAAACTGAAAGGTAAAAAGAGAGATGCAATCACAAAATTCCTAGTTTTTATTCTGGACTGTGGTTGTCTCTGTAGGAAGCTCCCAACCATGCGCTGGTAATTATAATTCATGATAGCCAGAAAGGATTTTTGAGGGCTGCGCCATCAACCAGAAGTTAACACTGGCACCAGGAAAACAGCATCCCATGCAGCTGCTGTTGTCTCCTGGGAAGGAAATCGCCATCCCATTCCATCTGCTGGTGCCTTTCAGGGAGAGCATCACCAGAACACAGACTGTCGTATAGGCAAGTTGTATCTTGGGTTTTTAGTTGTAGGTAAATTTCTAGAGGAACAATTTTGAAGTTATCCTGTAAAAAGCAGCCTGAGTCTTCTCTAATACCCAAATCTAGATGATTATTTCATCCAGAGTCCTTTTAGACAAAGGTCAATGCTACATTTTGCACATTCTTTAGTTTGTCAGAATTCACTGCCTTTTTTTTTCCTTCCCCTCAATTTTGCCAACTATTCCAGCTCGGTCATTTTTCACATTAAGAGAAGAAAGAGGTGAGGGACTGAATCTATTCGACAATATTAATGTTTGTCCCATGGGATAGCTTTTATATTATAAAGTGGATATTGACTCTCATGGAGGTGAATATTAAGGTTTATCAACCCTTGAGGTATGTATTGACCAAGACAAACTAGAGGTCACTGCAACATCAAGAGTAAATAAATCTTAATGCTGTCAAAATGGAAAATCAATATGCATATTTTTCCACTTATTTTGAATGTCATTGAACTATCTGGAAATATCTCAATTGTGTACCTGAATTTCAAGGTAATGGTGTTTTTATTACTGTGAGTAATAAAAGTCACCTAAAGACAAGTCAGAGGTTGGGCAGGAGTTCAAGTGAAATACTGCCTACAGTTTTTCCTTTCTGAATAAGACAGCACAAGGGCTCTACTTCTTTTGAAATATGTAAACTTTTATTTAACCTATATTAAAGGAAAGTACTCATCTGTACTGATTTTCAAGCCAAAACTAATCTCTATTCTGGGGCAAATTCACTGGTTGTCAGAAACCCTGTTCACACCACAACTTGTGGTGACAAAAAGCTGTATTGTGCCATTGCACTGGCCTGGCTCTTCTACAAATGAACAAAATCTGAAGTATGCTGCTGAGATGGAGCTGTGATTTTGGAGTCCTAGACAGCACTACATTGTTGTAGACTCTGACTTTCCTAGAAACAGCTTTTCTATCGTTGCACTCTGAGGTAATATAGGCGCTTTATAATTTTGTATATGCATGTGGCAGGACACTATTGAAAAGCCATTGACAACACCCCTTCAGAATCCCCAGGAAAATGGGTTCACTTCTTGCTACGCAACCAAGTACCAAGTTGTAAATTATAATCCAAACTGAAAGTAAAATGCAGCTGGATAAGCAGACAAACAGATACAGAAAGGCAGTGGTTTATCTTACATTACAAAACATTTACTGCTTATTTAAAAGCCAGTGAGTCCAAAAGGGTAAGCCAAATAAATCCATTTAATGTGCTTTTAAGCTCACGTGTGAGTAATTGAGTGAGGGAGAAAAAGGGATAAGGGAAGGGGAAGCAGAGGAAAGATGACCCTGACTAAAAAATGAGCTCTGATAGTTTAAAAGGTTAGCTAGGAAAAAAGCAGCTGCTTCAGGTAACGGTGAGTAGGTTCATGATTGAGGATTTCAGGCTGACGGTGAACCATGCTGACAGAAATTGAAGGTTAGCCGCACACGGCTGACAGGGCTTTTGGGCTTGGCCCAGAATTGAAAGAAAATAGGAGGTGGGGGAGAAACTTGAGAAAGATTATTTGCTCAGTTATTTTGAATGAAAACATAGAACTTAGCTCGTGAAATGAGCTGGCATTATCCCATCACACGACTTCTAACAATATGGTTGTGTTTTCACCTGGCTCTGCTTTTAAGTGCCTGCAATTTTAAAGACACAAATCCCAGGAAAATATCCCAAGGTCAGGAGACTTGAAGACTGCCTGTGCTTTTGCAGACACCTATGCACATGCTGCACTTTCTGGACCCTCCATCCTCTGCATCTCAGTGGCCTCATTGCAGCATCACCCAGGGCTCGAGACCTGGAGCTGCTGAAATTCGGTCTGTGTGCTTCACATCTGGTGCGTTTGCTGTTTGGTACCCGGGGCTAAAAGTTCATTAAAAGTAAAAAATGAGCAGGTCTGACCTTAATTTGGAGCCCAGTGAATCAAAAAGCAGTGTTCAGTCAGGCTCTTTGCGCCGAGGGATTATTTTCACCTCTGCAGTGGGAGCTCTGGGGCTGCCCCAAGTGAGGCATGGCTGTCCTGCAGCTCGGGCAGTGACATCTCTGCTCCTTCTGCATCCTTGTGGCAGTGCCGGTGCCTCTCTGACCTTGCAATAAATGCTCAGAGAGCTGAAAAGGTAGCAGAATCAGTGTGGTAGAACTAGGGAATAGTTTTCTGCTGGCAGGGTCCTGTCCTCAACCAAAGACAGAAAATTGTGACTGGGGGAGGCCTCGAGGCTGCACTTGCAGCCTGGGAAGTGTCCCCATTTACACGGTTTAAATACAAACCCAAGTCTGTTTTTCCCCTCTGTGTCTGTTTTTTTCCAATTACAGCCTTCTGCTACAAAGAACAAGCCACGTCTCCCTGGACTCGAGAAAGAATCTTTTGAATTGGGAGAACTTATTTTTAAAGCCAAGTAATAAGTTTGTCAATCACTTCTTTATTATCAGTCACTCTCTGATGAACAACATTCAGACTTTAATATCAGCAAAGAGACAATCTGAGGAATGAATGCTCAAGTAATAACATGTAGGAGTTTTTATGGCCTGCCTCTGTTTCTGAAGTGTATACACAATGGCCTAATTTAACATCAGTGAATGTAACAAATTCCCTTTGGCAACTGCAGCATATGGGAATTACTTTTTATGCTTTTCTTGAAGTGCACAAAAATCCCATTAGCATCACATGTTACATATTGGGGGGTGGAGGGAGAAGCCCCTTAATTTGTGCTGGATTTGGGGTGGGGTTTTTTGTTGATGGGTTTTGTTTGGGTTTTTTTAGAGCAGTCCTACCTGTTTCTAGACTGATTCATATGGATAACTATATTGAAACAAATCTCATGAGTTCTTTATTGCAACTGTTGTTGGAGGAAAATATTCCTTCTAAAATTTGTGCTTGGTTATTTTTACAGTTCAGGCTCTCAAGCACTTTTTTAGCAGCTGATTAAAATATTCTTTTGTAGTAACATCTTCTTTCAGGGTTTAAAATAGGGATCTGTCCATTGCAGCTGTTCTGTGCAGTTCAAGTGCAGAGCCTGAAATATCTGCATAATTAAGCAGGACCTCCAGAGAGCCTTGGAGGTGTCCTGGCTTTGTTTTGTTGAACTAGATACAAGGCAGAGCTCTTTCTGCTGAGTTCAAAAGTTGGCCTAATAAATTACAGGAAAGTACTTTGTTGCTTGGATTGAATCTCACTGGAATTTTCCATAGGTCACATTTTCATTAGTAGGGGATTTTTTGATGTGAATATATAACAAGTGAAGGAGGGGTGTCATTGTGGCTCTGTATTCTTCATATTTTTGGGGGTTTTTAAGCATTCTCTAACCTGTGAGAGGCTCTGAGGGTATTTATGAAGAACTGTGGTATCTGAAGAAAAGAAAAATATGTTTTTCTTGTGAATAGGATGACATAAGATTTAAAGTATATTTTCCTGGGTTTTCATGAGCTGCATTATTCAGAAGCAGGAAAACATCTTCACTGCTTCCACTTTTTCTGTAAGTTTGGAGCTGAAATGAGTTTGACCTGGGCACATGCAACTGCTCTCTGATATCAGCACATCCCTAGCACACTTCATCTTTCAATTTAGTCTGCTCATGCTCATTTAAGAGAGTACCAGGAATTGTTTAATAACCTGGGACAATCTGGATGGAAATTGGCAAAATAATTTTGCAAAAAGGGTGTCAAGTTGATGACAGGCTGATGCCACTGGGTTCTTGTACAGTACCTCTTTCATTTTTGATTTTAGTGCCTTCTAAAACTGGTTTCAAAGGATTAGTGAAAACATGCACAGAAGAGCATTCCTGTATTTCTTTTAGAAATGAGGATCCTGACATAGAAATTGCAACTCCAGAGGAGGTTTAGGGAAAGAAACATCAGAGACTTGAGGACCAAGTCCAGGAGCATCACAAATTCGAGTTGTGAAAAGCATCTATCTTCGCTGTCATGGTCTTTCACAGGAATCATTTAAAAAATGAGATTCTGTTCATGGGAATTAAAGCTCCATAGAGTTTTTCAGAGGGCTGGGAGCATAGCATCACATTCTCTGGCCAGGATTTTCTCTTCATTAACTACTTGGCAGTGTGCTAAACATCCAGAGGTCGAATCCAGCCTTGCAGAATCTGTGCTGTTGTTATCATCCATTTAACTCTAGCATGATTTGAAGCCCACAAATCTTGTGGGGTTTTTTGCCCTTAATTTCTTTCATCCTGTATTCAAATTAGAGGGCAGTTCTTTTCTTTTGAACTGTATACAAGTTAATGTTGAGGGTGGGGGTTGACCTCTTGTCCAAAAGCAGTAATTGTCTTCATATGCAATCAAATGGTGAATATGCAGAGTGAAGGCTGCTGCAGTAGTTAACATAATTCTGGCTTTATGGACAATTTTGTAAGGCTTTTCCAGACTCTCTCTGTATTTTTAATGTGCCTTTAGCAATGCAAGTCTGATCAAAGGGAATAATTTGTGCCTGTTTCTAAATGGTTGGCAAGAATTTTAACAGATATTTTGAGTAATAATTAATTAGGGATATGGTATGATAATTACTACAGAAGCATAGGTCTTTTATTTAAATAGGATAATAATCATTGCTACAGTGAAAGAGTTGTTTGGATTATTCAGAGACTCTCATTTCTCAAATACAAATTTGTTTTATGGAATTAAAAAAAAGTAACAAATTATTTTGAAACCTTGCATTGTCAGGGCATTTCATTTTAGTGCTTATTTTTTGTAATCATATCGTTTATTTCTGAGTTTCTCATTTGTTTCCCATGTTCCCATGGGGAATAAGTACCCAACTTTCTACTTTTTACCCTCGCGGTAACTCAAGTACAGATTTGGTGTTGTTTCAATGACTCTGTTCAGATCCTGAGCAAAAAACAAGCTCATAAGGGAGATTCTTGTCTTTTTCCAAGAACAACAGATCATGTAACTGAAATTTTCAATTTCTTTTTCTATTCTTAGTTCTCAGTGTCAAGTCTAAATCTGATTTTTAGTCAAAACATTTTTAGTGAGTGATAGTGGTACATTCTATATGTTTTCTTACTTCTGTAAATAAGGCAAGAGATTTCAGCTTCATTAGATATTTATTTTAAGGCTCTTAAACTGCCAGCCAGGACCAAGCTGGAAAGAAACTTTAGTAGGGACGTTTTTTGCTGGAGTTTGCCTTTCTACCAGAGCTAAAATGGTAGTTAAGTTATCAAATGTGCTGAAATTCTGCATCTGCAAAAAACTAGGACAAGGGAAACGCTGACAGTGTTAAACCGTCCTGCTTGATAGCATGTAATACTTAGACCTGAGTTTTGAGGTTGTAATCTCTTTAGAGCTGGGGTCTGCTTTGGAGGAAGTGGAAAATGGCAAAGAAGAAACTGTTAATGTTAAATGATCCTCTGAGTGCAGTTGTACCTTCTTGCTCTAATGCTCATTCTTCTACTGCAAGTGAAATTTCCAAAGGTTTCATCACTGCAGTTTCAGCTCCTGGGCAGGCTGGGGTGCAGCTGCTGAGGGTAGGGCATTGCCCAGAGCCAACAAAACCATCACATAGTTCCTTTCCTTGTAATTGGCCAGTGTGGAACATCATGAGTGCAGCTTTGCCTTTGATAGTTTTGGAAAAGTTTCAAAAGGTCAAACTATCAAAGCCAAAGGTTCTTATAAGCCTATAATTCTGAAGATTAAACAGGTTTGGGTCTTTAGGTTGTTCTTTTTGGTGTTTTGCTGGTTTGGGTTAAAAAACCCAGACAGATTAAAGGCAAATGCTGTAATGTCCAAATCATTGGCAAAATTACTTCTGCATCTTTACATATGCCCATTGCTAGTGCCATGCTCCCTGGATTCAGAAGGAAACCACTTGCTCAGAGACCAAGGGCATGTGCAGGATGAAAAATCTTTGTTAAACCATTCAGGAACAATGACTACATTGTATTTTCCCTGGAATGAGTCTGCTGCCTATTTCCTCACCATTAAACTGGCATCTTGTGGCATTTATATACTGCATTATGAGCTCTAATTTCCATATCTCTTCCAAAAATTCTTCTATGGCTTGGTGCTCTGCCATTTTCTTTTCCTTTTTTAAGTTCTAAAATTTAAAAAAAAAAAAAAAAACCACACCAAAAAAAAAAAAAAAAAAAAAAAAAAAAAAAAGCCAAAAAAAACAAACTTGTAAAATTGGTAGGTGGAGAAAGGAAATTAAATAGCTTTTTCTTGGGGGGGGCTACCTCTGTGACTTTTAGCTGAAGGCCAGAAGGACAAAATCATTATGATCAGAAGACAAGAGCTTCCTTCTAAGAGCCACCTTAAATCTATAATTTCTATTTAAACTTTGATCTCTTCAGATGTCACCTAGTCTGCTTAGAGTCAAGGTCTCTTCAAGATGTCTTCTGCAATCTTTTATGACCTTTTCCCCCAAATCTAGCTGTGGGGGAGGAAGGAGTTTGAGAACCTGCCTTTCCTTGCTGGAAGGAGCACTCAGTGCATCCCTTTGCACTGCTGGGAGCAAGAAATGTGAGTGCAAGCACTCACAAGTGAGGAGCTGAGCAGCCAAGAACGAGATTTCCGTGTTCAAACATAAGCTGCTTTTCCCCCCTCCAACCTAATGAGACATTTCGCTTTTTTTCCCACGAGCCAGAAGGCTGAGCGAGGATGAGTTTTCTTTCAGCATCTCAGCAAATTTAAGCATCGCAATGTAAGAGCTGGGGGAAAAAAAAAAAACAAGCTTGAGCAGCGAATGGTTTGGGTAACAGCAGTTTCAGGTGGCTGTTTGTGGGAATGCCCTGTTCATTCAGAGCCGAATTCCTGGATCAGGCAGGTTTTTACAATCTGAGAGACAGCAGCTTGTGCGTATGCGTGGAGAGGAGATTCCTGGCTCTCAAAGCCTGTTATTATGAGGCCAGACTTTCTTTGAACGCTGCCTGATGCCAGTGCAGATGAAATCAGCAGATTGTAGTGTAATATGGTAACTGCTCACAGAAACTGGTGCGAACAGGGAGGCGGCAGCTAATCGGATTAGGGGAAAGTCTATCACAGCCACAGCTGTCAGTGGATTTTAGCAGATTTTTTTATCACTGTTTGTGTGGGAAAACACAATCTAATGAAGGAGATTGAACTAATAAACAGAAGTACTTTTTGATCTGATGGTTGCTTTGCTGAGTAAAGTGCTCTGGAGAGGCTCAGGGAAAGTTTTGATGTGACTCTCATGTAGAAGAAATAATACAGACATTTTAGGAAGGTTGTTGAAGTGATTGAAATGTTCCCTTCACATCTTACAGAAGTTACCGAAAAGGGTTATTTTAAAATCCAAAAGCTCTGCTTTAGAATATTTTTTTTAAAAATAAACCTTGGGAGTCAGGCACTGCCTCTCCATGAACACACAAACTCCACTTTTCCAGGAGAAAGAGAAGATCTGTGCAGCAACAAGGGAAACAAGGCACAGGAAAATAAATTTTCTGAGAGTGATGGTTGGGATTGAATCACTGCAAGTGGAGCTGAGATGGTCACCACATCCGCAGCCCTGAAAATGTTCATCATCTGCCATAAATGTCCCTGGTGCTTGCTGAGACAGCAGCTGGGATGGGGCTGGGAGGGAAGGTGAGGCAAATGATGAGCCTGAGTTTTAGTCTCATGTTTGAGAGACTAAGTGTAGGTGGCAGTTGCACAGGCAGCAAAGGCACTTTGAAATTAGACAAAAACTGAGTAACAACCAACTCTGTGTTCCCATCTTTGGGGCTGATTTTTTAGGGAATATGTTTCCTTGCGCTGATATTCAGAGCACAGTCCGCACTGATTTCTGTTTCTCCAGAAAAGGAATATATTCTTGGTGACCATCAAGAAAATCGAAGCCAAAAACCTTTCATCTTGTAGGAACTCTGTGACAGGGAGGGGAAAAAAATTACCAAATTCCGAGTGAGAGCTGTTTTTTCGTGGCCACCAACACTCTGTGGTTTGTCGTGCTCCATGCAGGACTGCTTAGCTCAGGCTTAGCTCTCCATGCAATGGCAGATAAAATATTTGAGGGTCTTAGAATCTCTTTTAAAGCTGCAGTATAATAAAAATTGACACTTTGCTCCAGTTATAGGTCATAGGAAAACATCCAGCACATCTTACAAACAAAAAAAAAATGCCTGATGATTGAAGGATTCTGGAAAGAACTATAGAATGTACTTGAGGTCTTGATTTAATAGAAGGGGCGCTACTACTGGTGTGAATCAATGTAACTAAGACAGGAATCAGAGCCTGTGTTTTAATAATTAGATCATGACAGAAAAAGATCAAAGAAACATTCACAGTTTTGTTGGTTTAAGTGGTAACTTCCACACTTAAGGAAGCTTTTATTTCATTCAGATTCGTGGCTGTATCCAGGTTGGGGTGAATGTACTTTAACCTTCAAGTTCCTCTCTTCATCATATATTTATATCAGAATTGAGCAGTAACTAATTGAGGTTAGTTGAGGCAGAAAAGCACTTTGGATTTGCTGAGTACTTGCTGTGAACGAGGCTTCCAAAAGTCATGGCAGAAACCTTTAATCCAGCTTTTCTTTTTATATGGTTTTTTTCTGCCTTTTTTTTTAATCAGTTGAACCTAATTGAAGGGAAGAGGTTTATCCTGAGTTGCTAGTGATTTAGAGAAGAGGAAAAAAAGATCTTGTAGAACATGTGTGTTGTTCTCTAAAAGGAATAAGCAAGACTAAAACTGAGAAAATGCAGTTCTCTAAAGGTTGTTATGTGCATCTGTTGTTTTTCCTGGATGTTTTTAAAGAAAATAATTGTAGACATGTTCTCCTAAATATTAATCATTTTGCTGGCATTGCAAGTTCTTCTTTTTCTGGCGTGGGGCTGGAATGGGGTTGCCCTTTCTCTACACCAGGTTCCTGAGCAATGCTGCAGGGCTGTGGCCAAAGAGCAAATACAAACCCAAATGCTGTGCTGGGATTTCAACTTGGACATGGAAAAACACAAAGACTTTCTTTCTCTTCTATGATATCTCAGTGCCTGTCATCTGTTTTTGCCCCTTCGATGGAATTTCGCTACCAGGGAAGAAGAAAAGCCATTAGCTCAGTACATTCAGACCTCATTTTAATCCAAGTCCTGTACTGGCTGCAAAGCTGGGGGAGACTTCAGACATCGTTTCATCAATTACTGACACTCTTCTGGTAGGATTTGTTCTCAGGAGTCCAATTCTTTGTGTTGAGAACCCTTTATGCTGCCAAAGTGACATAAAAATATCTTGGTGTAAGACCTGCTTTTCAAAGATAATATCTCTTTACTCAGTGGCAGAGTCCTTTGGCCTTGAGGGATCTTCCTGTCTGTGCATTCTTTTTCCCTTGCCTGCACACTCATCATTTCAGATCTTTGCTTCTGTTCCACTGCTCAAAACAAGAAAATTGCATATATGTCAAGGTAAAAAATTAGGAGAGAAAACAAGAATCCCCAGCATTCAGTGTCTTTTTTGATAATAAAATAACTAGAAAGGTATATCTGAGATAACTTTCTACATCTTTGCTTGAAGGAAAGTAGAGAAGAAGGTAAAAACAGAAAAGCTGCAAGAGTAGGGAAGATCATCTCTTCATGTCAAATGCTTTAGTGCTCAGCTCTGCTGAACTTTTCCCAGCCCAACCTCCAGAGTGCTCAAGCTTTGGCAGGTCTCTTGCAAGGCTTTGGCTTCCATGAGCAAGGCACAAACTGCACAAAGACTCTTCTGCATGTTGTCCTTTCGAAACACAGGCTTTTGCTTTCAAATTTTCATTTCATTCCAGTAATCACGGATGTGGAGGAGATGAGAGTCACTGAGGCAAGAGCAGAAAAGGAGGCACTGGGCTGACTGCAGAACTGGTTATTACGCCCAGTAATTGGCTTGTGCTGAGGAAATCAACCCTGTTAATGCAGAAGGATTCAAGACAATTAATTGTTTTTAAGGCAGGAGAAGAGTTTGTGCAGCCCAATGGGTTTTCACAAGATGCTGGTGACAAACCATTCTCATCCATCCTGCTCATGCAGCTGCTCCAGCAGCACATCCCTGGTGGTGGTGCAGCTGGAGCTCAGCAGCTTTGTGCTCAGCCCACAGGAAAGGATTGGCGCTGATAAGCAGAGCCCAGCCAGGATATTGCAGCTTGAGGATGTTTGCAGCGTGTCCTACGGCTGTTAAATTGTGTTGTTTATTTAGTTCATCCCCAAGCAGAGGCATCCTGACCGTGGCATTAATGTGTCACACAAATAAGTTTTTGCTGAGTCTCAGCATTCCTTAGATCCCACATTCCTGTGACTTCTACAGCATTGCCAAAAGCCCAAGAGACATCTTTCGCTGGCAAACAGTCTGGTGGAGCAGAAATCTTGAGGAGCACCAGCTTTAGATCTCCAGGACATTGCTCTGTTTGGGTTGGAGGGCTCTGAGATGTCCTTTACATTGCTTGGCTACAACTCATGGACTGTGGCATCAACTTCATCCCTAGCAGCTCACCTGGAGATTCCTATAGCTGATTTCAAGAACACCTGGATCTCTAGAAATTAAGAAATTCAATTGCTGGGAGCCCAAAGGGTGTCCAGCTTGGATTTATTCTCCACAGGAGATGTGTCTGGGAGAGGAGCCATGCAGTGAGTGAGCTGGTAGGAAAAACTTCTGTGAACTTCAGTGGGATTGGTGGAAATTCAGTGCCTCCCAAGAATTGTTTCTCTTTTGGAGAGTCAATAAATCTGATATAATATCTCTAATCTTTCAGAGGTATTTCCCCAGCCAGTCCTTCTCTCCATTAGACATATGTAAGTTATTACACAGCAGTTGGAATACCTGACAAAATTATATTCCTTTTGCTTTACTAAAATCTACTTTCTTTTCCCAGTTAAGTCAATGACAAAACTTCTGTTGCCTGTAATGGAAACCAGCCTGACTTTTGGATGCTTCCAGAGGTATTTCCCTTTAGGAATATTTTAAACAATTCTAACTTGCCGTGTTCCACTTCATGCTTCAAATTGCAGGAGCGCAAACTTTCTCAAACTTGTAAAAACAGTCTCTCCTGGATCCTCCTTCCATATTTTTGTGGGAAAAGAAGAATCCAAAGAGCCCAACATCACTCAGGCTGCATGAAACACAAGATATCAACCCTGAAAGTCATAACCTGCACAAAGTAAGAATGCAAGATCAATTTTTCAACATAGTAATATCACATGCAAATACAGTTCGGGAACAGATGCATTTGTTTAAGATGTTACAACCCCCTGCTGTTCGTTACAATCCCTATTAGCTATGCCACCATAACAGATTGTCAGACTGGATTAGGTTGAGCCAGCTAAGAAAAAAGTTTAAAATAAAATGCCTGACTTTGCCCTGGAAGACACTGGGAGTGTTCAGGCAGGCAATTGCCATCAGCTGCAGAAATACCAGGGCTGCACAAGGGTGTCTGGCTTTGCCTTATGTGACATAGACTCTTAAGCCTTATTTTCCAAAGTGATTTAAGAATTTTGAAGCCTAAGTCTCATTCTCTCTTACAGATCCAAATTGCTTTTCCCACTCTTCTCTCCAAATAAATAAATGATCAGCTCTGACTACCCACGCCAGAACAGATAGCTGCACTCTACATGCATTCCTCACTAAATATTTCAGGAGATATCCTAGAAGCTCTTTGTTATTAAGCAGTTTTGTCATTCTGTGAACTGTCAGTTACCAAACAGTAGCTTAAAATAAACAATACCTCTTCTTTAGTAAAAAATGGAGCTGTTGTTTTAACTCACAGCTGCATTGCCACATTGTCTTTCTGGAGACTTCACTTTTTAGCCAATTCTGCTTAACTCTGCTGGAAAGTAAATTATTCGCTTTTCCTTCTTTAGGACTTTCCCTAATGCATTTACATCCTTAAGTGTTTTTAAAAAACCCAGGTCGGTGTCCATCATACTGAATAATATACCAGTCAGGCCAATTGCTTGATTTCTCCCCTCAGTAAGTCCGGTCCAGACTCGAGAGTTTTCATCTCCTCTCTCCACTGGGCCCTTCAGAGGGCTCTGCTCTCCCCTGTCCCCATAACTCTGCTTCCCCTCATCCTGCATCGGAGAGCTGACAGGGAAAAGCCATTCAGCACTCTGCAATCCTTCAGGGCACAACTCATTCCATCAGGATGGGACAGATTTATGGCTCCTGCACTTGGGTCCCAATTTTCTGCCCTGACATCCTGATTTGTTTCTGTGACATTAGGGGCTTGCCAGCAACGATGTTTGCTCACTCTCAAGGTACCTGAAGGAGGTTGTTATGCCAACAGCCTGGGACTGTCCTGCAGAGGGGTGGGAAAAGGAACGGAAATAACCTGTTTGAGTAAGGGACTTCCCCGTGTTTTAAACACATTTTGATATTGTGGTTTTCCAGTTTCTAGCAGAGCACAAATTATACAGTTCCAAAAAGACTGTTCTGTAAGGGGGCAGCATGAAACTAATACACAAAAAATCTTCTTGCTTTCCAGTATCCATCATGCCTGTCAGATGTGTGTAAAGTATATGCCATCTTGTGTTGACAAGCCCAAAGAGCAGCTGTGATTTTGAAAGCTGAAATTGCTTCTGCTGTTTGCTGTTTGAAAAGCAGGCAGTACAACAGGCCATACAAAGTTTTGACACTGCCCAAGTTTCACCTACTAGCTTTGCCTCAGATTTCCTGGGAGAAACATGTAAATGAATGAATTAAACACCTGATTAATATTTCCTGCTAGGGTCACACAGATGGAAAGAGAAGGGTACCCTGGTTTTCCAAGGACTTGTAAATTAAGCAGTGACAATTATGAGCAATATTTGAAAAGTACAATTAGGAGGAGCATGAAATGACCTCTCTCTGGACTCCATGGAAGGGCACATTTGAGAGAATTGTTCCCAGGAGGTTTATCAGACATGAACAATTTTGGTGCAGGTGTTACAATGGACATGAGCAGAGCTGAGTACTGAAACCTGTTGTCAAAGCCAGTCAAAGATATTGTGTGCGTTCCAGCCCTGAAACACAGCTCCTGTGGTTATCTTGGTACACAAAATCTGTGTCTAGCTTAACTCTGTTGATTGTGGTGGTGGAGGATTGACAAAGGCAGGTTGTTGTTCATTCTCAAGTGTTTATAAACTCTGTCCTGGGTTGATTAGATGTCTTAAGCTGAGAAAAGTCTGTTGTAGTGATCCTGACCTGTGTAGTCCTGGATATAGAACCTGGTTGAAATAAGTTCTGTTTCCAGTCAAGTAGCTGTGGTTGGATGATATCAACAAGATTAAACCAGGATTCACTCAAGACAGTTCTTTGTTTCGCAAAACAGCAATGGTCCTGGCATTTCTCTCTTTTTTTTTTTTTTTTTTTTTTTGCCTCTGCAAGTCACCATCAGATTTATTAATGTTCAACGTCCCTGTATTGCTTCCATGTTCAAAAGGAGGTGCTGTGAAGGAGCTAAGGACAGAGGAAACTCTTAGATCCAGTTACTGTGAATTAGGTTTCCCTTCTTTTACACTGTTCCTGTTTGTTTGTTCAATGGTTTAGCTTTGTTTTAAATATTTAGTTGGAGTGTCATGCAGCTCCCAGATTGTCCTGTGCTTCTGAAAACGGAGAGCAGGTTGTAACTCGTGCTGCAGTCCCAGTCCTTTGTTAGCAGAGAGGCAAGAGAGGAGGCATCAGTGCTGCTGCCAATGCAAACAGCAGCTGAACTCACTGCTGGCTCTGTACCACAAGGCTGTTTTCCCCTTCTCTGTGAAATATTGCCTTCCCAGAGCTGCTGCAGTCAGAAGTGGCCCTGTGGGTGATAGCCCATGCCACAGTAAATCTTCACTGCAGGCAACGCTTCTGGGATGTGTTAATGTGGAGTGGAGGAGCAGCAAGTGCCTCTCTCTGCTAGGTTGGTTAGGGAATCCTGATTTTTGGAGGGTGCCCTTTAGTCTGGGCAGTGCTCTGTGCCATGCAGGACAAGCTGTGCAGGATGAAAAGGGAGGGCAGGGGTGCAGATCCAGGGTTCCTGCTGGATTGTGGCAACCATGAGCTGAGGTTTTATTCCCTGCTGCCGGCAGCCTTCCTGCTGCTCTCCCAGTCTTTTCTACTGACCTAGACATTCTGTTTTCTGGGCTTTTGCTACCTGCTTTACAAACACTTCCTCTGTTTAAGCACACCAGGGTATCTTCAGGAGACCAGGGTCACCCTTCACTCCATAGCAGGCACCACCAACTCACCAGGGAGCAGAAATGCATTTCTTGGTGCCCACCGTGCCGCTTTCACCCTGTTTATTGTTCAACACACTTCACCTGCACTGGGAAATGCCCTTCTCCCTGTGCCTGGCTCTGCAGAGGAAGCTGAGGAGGAGGAGTAGAGTAGAAGGTGAGGATTTGGAGTAAAGCGACCAGGGCAGAAAAATAGGATGCAATAAGGGCTCAAAGTGTTCCCACAAGAGGTGGAGCCAGAAGTTTGTGGGGCACTGAGGCTGGGCTATAAAGACCTGCTGGGAGGCAGGTATGAAAACCTGTACTTTCAGAAAAGGGAGTCTTTACTTCCTACCCTAACATTTGTCTGTGGCTTGTAGAAAAGAAGCTTCCCACCCGTCTGCCATGGAAATGCCTCCCAGCCTGGCCTGGAAGCAGTTAGGGTTGGGCTTCCCATTCCCTCAAGGCAGGAGGGCTGAAAATGTGCTCCTTGTGTGAGATCGAAGAGTAAGGTGTTCTTCTATTTGCAAATAGGGTTATTCACACTCTAATTTATCAGCTGCTCCTCCCTCTGCATGTAGTCAAGGTGCATTGGTTAATTCTGCATGGGAAAATTGCCCTGGAAAACCAAATACTCACTGTAGCCTTGGCTGCTTCCTGCAAAGCGAGCACTGCACAGCTTTAATTATAATTTAAAACCAAAGGCTGGTATCTGTTACAACGGAAGTTTCTTTCTGAGTTAAACAATGATGAAGAGATTAATGGAGCTCCGTAGGAAGACGATTTTTGATGGAGATGAAATGCTGTCTGTGCAATTTCAGGTGATTGATTTTCGTTGATTAGGTACCCATCAGAGTGCAGTCAGCAGTGCCCAGGATATGATCATAACACGCTGAAGAAAGGGGCAACTCATTAAATGAAGAGAATCACCCTGCCATCCCATCACACGCCCACCCCCAATTCTCTATTACTGCTTCAGGAATTCAGGCCCCACAAGGCTTCTGTGCTCTTTGGAAAAGGGTACAGTATATACCAGACTGCAGCAAGAGAGAGTCCTTGATATGCAAAATGAGCCATGCAAAGATTTCTCTTCATTTATTTTATTTATTTTTAAAAGTTTAGAACAAGGATAAATTATCCTCTGAATATTCCCTGCTTTGAGCAGAAGCAGTTCAGTCTAATCGGAAGAGCAGCCTTCAATTTGGCTATTCCCAGAGTAGGAGTATGCTGCTAAATCATCTCTGTTATCAGTGGAGCTCTAAAAACAAGGCTATTGACCATGAGATGAATTTTGTCACAAGCTTGATGTAGGAGTCAGTTTTGACATTGCTCTAAATGTTCTCTCCTCAAAGAAAAGCTCTATTGAGAGCAGATGTATAAAAGTTAAGCGGGAGATTTTAGATTGCATAAATGAGAATGAGACATCTGATTTACCCAGGCTTCCACTGAGAGCTGAGCATTTCACTGTCCTTCATGCCTTTGAAAAATCTCCCCCTAAACCACCATCTTACAAAATGTGGTAGGAATTCAGTAACAGGATAATCAGATTATATCTGTGCAGGTTTCTTTATTTGCATACCTCAGTGCATGTTCAGAACTCTTCCAAAGGGCTCAAATGTTTTCATGTCACTTATGCTGTGTGGTGCAAATCCTTGCTTTCACCTGTCCCGTAAGATCAATGCATTTTATTTCATTTGAGGATGTTTTGGTGGCTTCAGAGAAATTTATTGGGTGAAATCTTAGCACATCCCTTGATGTTGATGGAAAACTTTGTCATTCACAGCACCTAGGCCATTGTGCACTGACGTTCCATCAAACCACTGAGAACTACCTTTGTGCAAGCTGTGAATTTGGTTTGGCCAGCTTCATTTTTGATTCATATTATAGAAGTGTAACTCATAACAAAAGTGAAAGCTTATGTTGACTCAGCACTGCTGCCGTGTATTGGGGGATTAGAGAATTTATTACATAAATGAATTTGTGTGAATATTTATGCTTCATTAGTTACTCGTTGGTGTGGAACATGGTATGGGAACTTTCTACTTACTGATTTTCTCAAGTTAAACTGCCAAACTCTTCATGACTGATATTCCCATATTAAGTCTGTGCAGCTTTTAACACTTGACTTAACAAGTACCTTTAATTTCACTGAACATAAGTTATTGATCATGGGGCTTGTTGCCTGGAAGCTCCATTCCTGATTGTTAATTGAGCCATTGATTTTTTTTTTAACGTTATCATTAACAAAAGGGTGAATGCTGCATTATAAAGTGGTCTGCTCAGAGTGGGGAGGAGAGGACTGTAGCGGACCAAAGAAAATACAAGGGGTTTCTAAACTTATCACACTGAAATCAGCTCAAAAAACTCCTGTTGAATGGAGGGAGAATTTTAATCAATATGGATTTGATTTGGCAAAGTCCTGTTTAATTAGAGCTGCCTCATTGTCTTGGAATTATGATTACTGTCCATGTGGTCATCCCAAGCACCAGCAGGCATTAGAGGAAGTACCTCGGTTCACTAAAAAGCCTTTTGCTTGTGCTCTGTCATGCACAGCTTCTATGATTTTTAAAACAGAACAGAAACAATGTTTCTGTCTCAAAGGCTTATGATGGAATTAATCTTCCTCTTTTCCTACGGACATTGTTTTTAGGAGCACGTAGCCATGTTATTCAGAGAGAAAACTGTTTCGTCTGAGCTGTCTTCCAGACTTACACGGTGATTTTTAATTAGCATGACTAGTAGGTAGAGTCTAGATAGTTTTGAAAAATTCATTATTGCTGTCCTTGTAGAATCATATCCAGAAAAATAAAAACAGCTATTAGAGGCCATTGCAGAGGTGCTCATATTCATGAGCCCCCCGCAAAACACGGTTGCAGTTTGACAACTCTGGCAAGAAAGTATTCATGAGTTTACGAATTTGAAGGGTTCGAGTTCTTTGTAGTTCTCCAAACAGTTCCCAGGAACTATTTTATGACACTTTTAAAAGACTTCAAAGTCTTTCCTCTGGGGTATAGCAGCTTTCTCTGGAAGAGAGGAGTGTGGCGAGAGGTCTGAGCAGAGGTAGTAATGATTCAGGTGACATCAGCTCTGCTCATTTCCTGACCTTGTGTGCCTGACAGCTTTAGTGAGGGTGGAAACAATGCTGATTTCTGAAGACTGTCAAGTGCGAGCAGTTTTCTGCTGAGTTGTAGGAGGCTGGAGATCTATAAACCTTTTTAAGTGCTGGGAGGAACGAGAGGGCATTGTTTTCATTGCAGCTGGTCTTTGAGTCAGAAAGAGAATAGTAACTATTGAGGGACAGACCCCTAACAAGGCTAAACCTTATTTATTAACTAGCAAAATTTCTTAAAAAGAGAGTGAGCAAGCAAAAATTTCTCAGCTCTGCTGCTGTGGACAAATAAATAAGAATGCAGAAATTGTGACAATAATGCAGCATGAAATTATATTGCTAAGGCAACAGAAGTTCTTCCATTTTGAAAAATCAACAAAAATCTGAATAGCATTTCAAGACTATCCAAAACTAAAATACTTGCTACTGGAAAGCGGCACCCCAAAATTTTGGTTAAATGAGAACAAAAATTATTATTGGTCACAATTTTTCAAAGCATTTGTCTGACTAAGACATTTCTGTACTGAATTGTTGATTCTATTTCCATCCCAGTCAGCCAGATTTTTGAAAGAGTTTGAAATGTATTAATTGAAATAAAAAGTCAAAGATTAAACTTGTGGGGTACCCAGTAGGCCCTGAATGGACTGAAATGTTACTGTGGGAGCTTGATGCTGTTTAGCTCATATTTATTACCAACATTTCAAGACAGTCTGTCAAACTAATATCCTGAGCTCTACTGAAGATCTTTCAGTTACTTTCTTTTTGCCTGAGAGGGAAGATGAAGATGTGAAATTACTCATGAAGATTTTGTGGTCTTCCTCTATGCAGGACTCAGCCACAGGCTTTTAGCACGATTGTCTTTAGAAACACAAACAGGGAGAAGAGTGTGTAGTGCACTTCCATGGTATTTTGTCCATGGTATATTTTATTTTGTATAAATACTTTCTGAGACACCATTTGGATACTCACCTCCATAAAAAAATGCATATGTGACTTCCTGGTTTGTTTTTGGTTTTTTTTGTGGATGAGCAGAGAGATACAAATGAGAATTTTTAGGTTAGCACATAAGTAACATGTTTTGTTTCCAAAATGCTCTTGACTTCTAGGAGGACTACACAGAGATCTCCCATCTTCTGAATGCTTTGGATATGTGATTAGACCTGACAGTGGAAATAATCATAATGAATCTACATGAGAAGAGATCATAAAAATGTGCCAAACCCATTTTTTTTTCCTCAGGGGAAGGCTTTGGTATCAACTCCGTCATAAGACACATCCAAATCCTTGTCTCTCTGAAACAAAGGAGAAGAAACCTTCTGGCACTGGGTTTGTTCTCCTCTTGTCTTTTCCTGCCCCTGATGTAAGCATTCCCAGACGTAGAGTGTCTTCTGCAGCCTCGTTGACAGTCTTGGAAGCTGTAATTTTCCAGCTAAGATTGACTCACGTGGTGCACACACCTGCGTGGGGTACAGCAGCTCTTTGAGAGAACAAACCCTTCATTAAGCTACAATGGAAGCTTAATTTACAGTAATCCCATGGGACACCTCTTTGATTCTATCTCATTCAGTAACTTCCCAGAAATTCAGGTCCCAAGACCCCTCTGAGTAGTTAAGTGTCCTCCCAAAGACTTTTTAGGATTAAATTGCAAGGGTTGTTTGAATACTCTGGGGGGTTTTGCCCTATATTTTGCCTGCACTGAAATGTGAGTACTTCCCGATCCTGGCTCGACAAATCTTCCAGTCTACAGCATTCATAGCTACTTTGTTTCCTCCATCCTGTTGTGCTAAAAGTGATAAAAAACCCCTTAAAAACCAGCCACCCTCTCAATCCGTTTGATCTCTGTCCATCTAACGTTATTAATCGAATCTGAGGTCCAATTTTGAGCAATCCAGTGAAAGACACTGGCACTTTGCTTCTCGTATTTGACCTGTCCAGCCAGAGAAATAACTTCCAAATGCTGTCAGTGAAGTGATTATGAGCAGCACACAGAATTTCCACCCACCGAGGGGATTTGTTTTTAAGCTTCCCTGAACTCCAGTGCCTGGACGAGAGCTGTGGTGTTTAGAATTAATGATGTCCTGGGTTAGCTCCCACAGCTCGCAGCGCTCTAGGTGCCGCGGTTTGATGACTGTCACCGTTGGTTGGGTCAAGAATAGCTGCCACAGACATAATCAGCGTGTTTCCTCATTTTATCAGCCTGGTGCAAGAGGCACTTGTTTTTTCCAGGGGACAGAATTAATGGGTGAATGTGCTGTGGGGCTGGCACACGCTGCCTCCAGTTTAATAGCTGAATTAGAATCTCTTTAAACCCTTGGCACCAAGAAATGTGATTTCCCAATGCTCAGGGCGAGTGCTGTGGTAAGTGCTGGGAAATCTTGACTGATAGCGTTAAGAGTTAACAGAGACAAAAAAATAAAGCACAATATATCTTACCTGAAGTGTTTGGCTATGTATGAATTACATATGTGCATATATGCATTGGTCTGAAAGGTTGGAGCACACGCAGGGAGATTAATTATGGTTTAACCTGCACTTAAGAGGATCATCAAATCTAATATTTTTTCGCTCAATATTTCCGGATTGCTTCTGATGGCCAAGCCTCGGGGGGAAAAAAGATTTATAACCACTATGTGAGAAACTGTATCAAATAAATAATGGGGCCAAATTAAACACATTGATTAACTATCATTCACTATCCTGTAATCTCTTAACGACTAAGGTCTAATTTAAGACAGACTAGAATCAGGATTAAATTCTGAATTGCTGTTATTATTACATGTATTCATTAGGTTCTAGAGGAATTCAGGAGAGATTAAAAAGGTACCTGTGAATTAAGAGCAGCTATTAATGGGGAAAGTTGAAGGATTTATCCATATTAATGCTATTTTTCTTACTCGGATAGCCTAACGAATGGAAGCATTAAACTTTACAGATTGTTTGTGCATTGATGGTTTTCATCAGTCTAGGTTATTGTCAGAAAATCTGTAGAGCACCTGGAAATATAATTATGGCCACCGTGTTGCATTTACTAATTGCAGTAGCAGAAAGGAATTAAAGAGCTTTTCAGGGCAGTTAAAAGGGATGAGATTTGGTCAGCTCTGCAGCAAGTCCAATGAAATAAAATGGAGGGAGAATGGGAGAGGAATGGAGAAAAGTACAGTTTGTTTGAATCGACCTGTGAATGATGCTGTTTTTATTTAACACTCCAAGTTTCAGACTGTTTAAGATATGCCAGACCCAGATTGCTTCTAACCCATTTGAATTTGAGGGACCTCACCAAAGGGGTGGATTCACCTCTGTTAGCTAACTCCTGCACTTGGATCAGGGCAGAGCTAAACACCACCACAATCTCAATGCTTTTCACAGTTTCTTGTGTTCTTCTGTCAGTGATGTGTGTGCAGCCCTGGGAGCCGGGTGCATTATGAGTTTACATTTTCCAGCTCCGGACAGCTTTGGCTTCAAGGCACCATAGCCCAACCATGCGGCGTTTGCACGGTTAGAATTGAAAACCAGCAGCAGCAGTGGTGTTTTCAGAAAAGCTAGGGTGTGACAGTGTCACTGGAGCACTTTGGGCTGTGTGAGGGTGTCACTGACAGAGCTCCTCACTGCCAGGTGTGCTGAGCAGGGCAGGATTTACCCCTCCGGGGGGGAAGGACTTTTTCCATCCACATCCTCAGAGAGACAGGTGGTTGCTCACGTGGTTCTTGAGATTTCATGCTGAAGAAATCACTTCAGTACCTGCACAATTTTCTCTGGCATCTACAGTCCTTAGAGTTAAGTTATTAAATTTATGTGTTTGTGTTTAGGAGTTACAATGAAAGAAAAATACTGCATATTTTTCTGGTATACAGAAAAACTGTAAGACTTGAGTTTTAAGATAATTTAAGTCCACCTCATGCTTAATAATCTTTCCTTTACACTTTACGTGTCCAATGCCTTTAGTACCCAGGTAGCCTTGCAAAAATGAGCATGAAATGATGCTGCCCTCTCAAACAGCTGATTCCATTTTTGCTAATGAAGCACTTGCTGTCTTCAGTCCCTCCTCTTCTGCCATTTTTAAGCCAGTTTTCTGATGTTTTGCTTTCAGTAAAGAGGCCATTATTCCTGCAATCTATCATTATAAGGAGTGCTGCCTACTTCAGAGAACCTCTCGCAGCCTAACTGGAATCACTCGATGATTTGGATCATTAATATATTGCAAAATGACAATAAGAACTGAAGTGAGGGGGCAGGCAGACACAAAGTGCTGATGAAGATATATCTGCTCTGCTGTCAAAATTCCACATACAAATATAGGAGCCACCACTGGATTTTTCATAGCTAGAAGGTGAAGCTTTAACATGCCTAAAGAGTATTGATTGTTAACCCTGTTGGTCTCAGTTTGAGAGTGTACTCAGAGCCCTTAAATCTGCTTTTCCCCTAGGTTTTTGTTTCTGGATTTTACTGTGAGATCTTTTAAAACATTCTGCTACTGATATGTTTTCCTTTCTTAAACTTTGTTGCTATGATGACACTGAAAAAGGATTATTTTTCTAGGTGTTTTCTCTTTTGGCGCACAATTTTTCTGAGTTCTGCTTCTCCTCCATTTCCTAAAATACAAAAAAAAAAAAAAAAAAACCCCAAACCACTAAGCTTGTTCTTAATTAGATTTCATTATATCAATGATTTTTTTTAAGGATTCAAGCTTAGGGAGAGCAGTTGTTCATCTCCTCATCTGCAGCAGCAGCACTAATCTTGTACAGATTTGCATGCACACAGGACAATAAAAAGTGACATGATGTAACATTTCAGTGAAGAATTGTAGGCACTGCAGCCAAATCCTGTCATTTAAGACTTTCTGTGAGGAGTGATTTATTCTCAATTTGCCAGTGTGGGCTTTTTTGAGAGAGAGAGAGATTGTGTGGGTGTTGGGTATTATGCCTACGCTTTTTAAGCTTTACTAGTGACTTTGGGTGTCTCTGCCTTCAGGTACCGAGTTTGACATTCCAGAGAGGCTCAGTTCTTGGCACGCACATATTCAGCTTGTTTAGAAAAGCTCTGCCTCCAGCAGAACCCCCCAAAATCATTGGCTTTGGCTCTCTGTTGCATTCTGCTCTGAAGCTGTCAATGATGACAGCTGTAAGGGACAATGTTTCAGATATCGTGCTCTGATCTAGCAAAAAACTTGGATAAGTTAACATTTGCTGCCTCTGTAGAGATTTTTAATTGTCAGAAATGTTCTTTTGCTGCTAGAATAGGAGCTAGGACAGAGGCTGATGGGACAAATCACTTGATTTTTCACATTATTAGTCTTCCGGAGGCACAGATCAATTGCTTAGAGCTGTTTCTTCCTTTTTAGAGGCAAATTTCTAATCTTATTAATGATAATGGGTTTTTTTGCCAACAGCATGATATTCTGTATTGTTCAGTTTAATAATCAGCTTGCAACTTATTAACTGCATGAGATATGGCATCAGAAATCTGGGTAAAATCTTTGGCACTTGGAAATATTAACTGACTTGTTTTCAGTGATGCAATCTCCTACAGTTAACATTCTGGCAATTACAAAGATACAAGCTCTTAAAGATAAGCTTTCTGTTTTGTGCTGTGCCCATGCTTTATGCTGGAGCTAAAATCCAAAGTAAGCCTTTTCGGAAGCAGTGACAGCTTGGGAGAGTTCAATCTAATTTATTTTCTTGTGATTGTGAACATTTGGATCCCTCCCGGTTCCACCTGAATTTAGCAATGACTAAATCAACAGAGCACCTCTTCCCAAGCAGTGTTGATCTGGGGGGAAGCAAATCGATTTTCCCAGCCAAGGATGTCATCTCAGTCGTGTGTTGATGCTCTTATGGTACATTTTGTATTCCTCCATTGCCATCTCACTTTTAGCTAACAAGAATGTGGAATTCAGCTGCTTTTATTAATGACTGTGTTTCTGGTTAGAGTCAGTTTTCCTTTCCTTGCCTGTCTCACTTTCCATGCTCAATTTCGCTGATGAAAGTTTGAAACTTCCCCTTCACGAGGGGTCAGCAAAGCTTGCAATTTATCACTTCTAGGCACCAGCTCCTATAGAAAATCTCTCATTAAATTTTCCTTGTGCATATCAAAGGTTGAGGTCGTATGGCCCCAGGTTGTCTCATCTCTGAGGGGAAGTCTGGCATTGCACTATTTGATTGCTCCACCACGGCTGGGAATTTGAAGAAGTCAGTCTCCTGGCTTGCACTGCCTCCAGGGCATATTTGCTCCTCTACACAATTTAACAGTGATTGGCTGTTTTCACAGCTTTGGAATAAGTTTGTTCTTAAATGTGTTTCCCCCTTTCTCCTCCATGCACAAGATGGACTTTGCACTCTGGATCACTGCTGGTGTGCCTTGATGCTTTCCATGCCCTCTTCTCCCTCTGACAATGTCTTTCAGTATAGAAGTGAGGGAATTTGGAATGTCATTTACACTTTCCGCTTTTCATGGTGCCATGAAAAGCAATGATGCTTACCATGGTGCCAAGAATTTCCCTCCTGACTTTCCTTTAACTGTTCTGCGATCTGCCAAGACCTGCATCTCTCTGTAATTACCTTCCCAACCTTTTTCTGGTAGGAATGCTATCTGCAATCTCTCCATGACAAGTTTCCTCCTCATCCTCCCTGCAGACTTCCACTTTTTGGAGCTCGTTGCTTTAGATTTCTTTACTTTTCAGAAGCTGGGCAGTGAAGATCAAGACTCTCCACATCCATGTAGTCATTTCCCTGTTTACAAATGTTCTGTGCAAACTTCAGAACAGATCTTTCAGTGGAAAGTTATGGATAGCACGACTTCGTGTGATTTTAATGCTTTTGTCTGAAGGAGGTGAGATTTTAGCAAGTGAGATCGGCCCAGCAGCACAACCTGCTCTTGCTTGGGGCATTGAGCTCTAAGGACACAACAGTGGGGCTGTCATTGGTACACCTGGAGGTCCTGACTTTGAGGAGAGTACAAAAAACCATGAACAGAAGGTACAAAACATCACAACAAAAGTCTCAGTGGCCTGCTGAGACACTGGGTGCTGATTTTCCTTATTCTTTTGTAATTGTAATGCTAAGAATCCATTTCTATCCATATTTTTTTCACAGACTTTTTCACAGTGGAGTATGGGAGAGCCCGTAAGGATCCTCTGTGCCAATCCATACAAAGATCTATTCCTGCTGTTATTGGCAGTGGTGCCAAACAAAGGGCAACTCCCCTTGCCCTAATAAACAGTGATACCTCAACTACCGATCCCTCCCATTTCCTTTGAAAACCCAGGCAGTGCAAGTGCTCCTGTGAAGTGTATTTGACTGTCTAAGTTGTATAGTCTTTCTATTTTCATATTAAAAAGATAATAATAATTTAATAGTATTTTTAAAAGAAGTAAGCGTGACATTTGTCACGATGCAGAGAGGCAAACTATTTGTGTTTCTAATAGGAACCACTGGGAAAAGAGAGATTTGGGGAAAAAAATCAGCCAGGAGGAATAGGTTGATGAAAGCTTTAAGTTCTAAGAAGGTTTTATTTCTTTGCTGCTTTGTAGTTCCTGTGGGTAAGTGAGTAAACCTGACAGTTCAAACTACATTTTCCTCAATATCTCAAAATTCATTCAACTTCTCATGTTACTAATTATTTTTCCACCTGAGAATCAGCTATTTAGTTTCAGGCTACAGCAAGAAAAAAAATCAGCTTTATTACCAGGGTCAAAAAGAATAAAAAAAACCAAAACCAAAACAACAACAAAAAACCAAAAAGCAACAACAAAAAAAAACAAACAAAAACAAACAAACAAAGAAAAGAACTCTACATCCTATCTAGCATGCAGCCTTTTGTAAATAAAAACATAAATTTCTTTGGGCTTTAGTGGCTATAGTAATCTCTTAGCACCTACACCGTAGAGAAAGGAGGTGAAACCTCTTCTTTTTCCCCTTAAATGAATAAGCTCTGTTTTTAAAAAATATATTGATTTCTGTAATCCTAAATATATAGTACATTCAGGAGATTATAATCAGCACAGAATCAGTAGGCTGCTGTGGAGAATTGAGAATACCATGAACATTAATTTCACTTCTTTTTCAGAAAACATCATCCAGGCATTAATTAAGTCTTTAATTAGGCATCCTATTAAATTTTGCTTTAGAAACATTAAAGGCCTGGCAAACATACTCTGTCAAGTCAGTGTGAGTCTTTACATTGATTTCCATGGAATTTGGACAAGTCAGAAAGGCGTTGATTAGATCTTTTTATGGGGTGACAAAAAATTAAAATCCAGTTATCTGACCTACCCCCAACCTTCCTTTTCCTTTGAGACTTTGATGGTCAGAGAACACACTGCGAGAAAAAGAAGATTGGAATAAAATATGATGTCCAGAGCAGTAGCTCAATGATTCAGTTTGTCTAGGCAAGTTCTGTTGTCATTAGGTAAGAAATTTAAATGGTAATTCCCAACATAGATACAAACTCAAGTAGCCATCACCATATACTTTTGATTTTGGGCTTATTAGCAAATGTGAGGGACCAGAATTGAGGTGGTCTAAGGACAGGCCTTCCTAAAGATAAAACTAACAAGTAACTTGCAAACAGTAACTCGCGAAATTATTTATAGATATAATTTACAACCAACCTTCAGAAATGCAACCTTGCAATAATGAAATGGGATTATTCATAGAGCAAAAGTTTTACAGTAAGGTCAGAGCTGAAATATGGAAATAATATATTCTGCGGTTTTACAAGGTCCTAGAACACCTAAAAATATAAATTCACACTGCCTCTCACGGGCCCCCTGTGCAGCTGCCACTTTTTCCCAGGAGATTGTCCTGCTGCTGTGAGGAAATGGATGATGTGAGCGCTGCCATGGGGGTGGCTGCCATCACTCACGGGGGCTGTGCTCAGCATTTTCAGACCCCTAGAACACATCCATGTGCTACAGCTCTTAGCGGAGCCTTGTGATTATTGTCTCATAAACCGTGAGGCCTGGGCTAACAAAGTTTTTTTATGAGAACTTTCAAAAATCTGAGAAGTTGGGCCATTGCTCTGAGGGGTGTGTGTGTTCTGTATTTCACATCCATGTCGTTAATGGGAAGAGCTGATGGTTAATTAGAGGGAAAGACAATCATGGCAGAATTTTTTTGTCATCTGTATCAAGCATACTGTTTTTCCTTTTACCTATGCTTTCAAAAGTTTGTTTATATAGTCTCAAGATCAATCAAGCTTTCATCCTATAATGTATCTTAGTAATTTTTTTAATGTCCTTCTCTGCTTCATTAGACAAATTAAACAGTTTTGGAAAATAATTAGCTACATTATGAAATGCAAAAAAAAATTTTTTTTCTATTTTGGTTTCAGAGGGCAGAATGCCATTTTAAAGTCAATTATGCTGAAGGCCCAACAATTTTCCCATAATATGAAGCTTCTGAGATGTGGAGCATAGAAGTCACAGCAGAAATTCCTCTCTGACTCATCACTGAATTGTTTGATACAGCAATTATCCAGCTTCAATCAAAAGAAACAAGTGAGCTTCATAAAATGTTCCTTTACAGGTAAGATAATTAATTTATTGAATAATTTTTATCATTTGAGAGTAAGAGAAAATGAAAATTTCAGTCATGTAAAAGTTGAAAAAGGTCTGGTTCTGCAATTTCACTTGCGTGTAAAGATAGATGGTGGTTTTGCTAGTTTGAGTAGCTCTGATTGAACTGTTATTTCTCATTATAACAAATTATTGTAAAGTGAGCAAAATATCAGACAGCTGGCAACTTTGCCTTGTACCTTGTCCGCTTTTGTGTCCAGAATTTCCGTGTAGTGTTGTGGCCAGTCAATACCAGGGGAGGATTCAGTCACGAGGGTTTCTTGGTCAGGCCAGGTTCAAATGAAACTGGAGGCAGTTCTGGTGCTCAGCTGTCTCTGCCTTCTGTCCCTGTTATCTGCCTTCGGAAAATTATTACGATTCTGTGTAGCTAGCAAAAACCATAATTTTTAAAAATATTTTTCACTCTCCATTAAGCAGTGAAAAGCCAAGCAAGAGTAATTTTGACAAAGGATATTTTACTCCTTATTAGTTTCTTCACTTTTTCCCAAGCCTGGCCTGGGTTGAGGGATAGGCCAAGATATTTGGCATATCCTCAATAACTTCCTTTGCTCAGAAATGTAGCAACTTTCTGTAATTAAACAATGTTTTTACTTTTTCAAGCAGTTTAAACTGCACAGAGAGAGCAGCCACAGGGAATTTAAATGCCAAAGTACATTAATGAGAAGGGTGTCTGCAGTTTATTGGATGGGTCTGCAAAGACTGAGAGATGAAATGACCAGGACAGTGAGAATAGATCGCTTGGAAATAGCTAAATATGGCTTTCTGACAAGATTCTGTTGTAATAGATTATTAAGGGAATATCTGCAGAAATAAGAGTTTATCTCCTTTTTCTATTTCCTGGAGGAAGGTGAAAGGAAGGGAGACCAGATCTAAAGCCAAATACTGTAACTTTATTGACTTAATTGAAATTGCTGCCAAAATCACCTGATGGAAGGAAGACTTAAATCTGTCTCAAAGTCACTGCTTCACTTCCACTGCATTAAAGATATAATAGGAAGCCATGAGTTTTTCCCTGTTTTTTTTTTTTTTTTTTAAATTGAGAATTTACGAAGGAAACAGCCCTTTAGCTTCTTACACAGTGATTTGGATACCTTTGCCATTGCACTGGGTCTCTTCAGATATTTGGCATGTTTAATGAATTTTTTCAGACATTTCATTTCCTTTGTAAGTGCCAATTATCAATCTACGGTAATGAAGGATGGTTTAACGTGAACTGTCAAGGAAGTTTATAAAATTATCATGTCAACACTGTACTCTTCCAGCAGAGTTAGAGAAGGATTACAAGAAAATGATATTGTCATTTAATTAAACAGGGTGTGCATTAATATTTCACTATTACTCCTCACTTATTTTTCATTCTGACAAGTACTAGCTATCATTTTATGGAGCCATCAGTTGTGCCTGGTGATGGACAAATCCTTGGATGGTCTGAGCCCTTCAGGCATTATATTGGAGCAGGGCCTGTATGTGGAGAAATTATGATTTTTTTCACCTTCCTTATGCTACTCTAATGTGATTCCAAACAAGATTTCCATCACAGTTGACTGTGCAAATATTCTAGATGTGATTTCCTGTTCTTGCTCCTTCAGCCATCAATGGAAGGAGTGCCCATACCCTACACTAACATCTTTTTGAGGTGTAGTCTCAAACTGTCTGTGTGTTCAGGGTTGCAGTGCTCCAATGTGGACAGGCTCAGATTAACTCACTGGTGCTAATCCAAATTTCCACCACTACAGAAGAACTCCTTTGAACCTAGCTTTATATTTTAGATCAAGAAAATGAATGTTTCTTCCCAGTTGCATTGGTAGGTCTTTGGTAACGTTAATTAATGAGCATTCAGGTTTCTCTGTAATAAAAATGGATTTTCGCTAGACTTTTTAGGAAGATTTTTGACCTCCCTTGTGACTATCCTCAATTAGTGTCTTCTATTTTGAGATTTGTGTCAAAATAAATCCTGTTTTCACTAGGATACTTAAAGGATGGTGGAAGTTCTCTGTGTGATGGTTCTGTTGCCTCTCAGAATCTAGCTAAATAATCATTGTCCATTATTTTGTTTTTTTAAGTAATCTCACTCCTGCAAGGACTTTCCTTAAATTTATAGCTTGGCAGATTTTGTCTCTGTCAGATTCTGGTCACTGTGTGAGTACTCTTCAAGAACATTTCTTGGGAGATGCAGATTGTTTGGTTGAAGAACTTCCCTCCTTTCTTGAAAGGAAAGAAACTTGATCAGAGGCTGTAAATGTTTGGCACCTCTATAAATTGGACAATGTGCATCTCTTCAGTGCCAGAGAGGGGTGCAAATATCAGTTCTCCTTACTTAAAAGACCATTTACATCTGGCATAATTTGGCCTTCAATTTTTAATTAACTTTACACTGGAGATTTTGTAATTTTATGCAAGCAAGAAGAAAGTGATCTGTTCTTGCTACATACTTAATATATGTATCATTACAGGTACATAGCAAAAATCAGTAGAAGTGATTAGAGTCATAGGATAATTTGGGTTGGAAGGAACCTCAGGAGGTCAGCTAGTCCAACCTCCTGCTCCAAGCAGGGTCAGTTATCAAATTAATGTGCTTCCACATTTTTTGTGGGGTTTACGGTTCCCAGCGGATGACAGGTTAATTCCAGCAGAGTGATAATCTCACCAAGTGTCAGTCATTTCTTTAGAAATTCAGCTATTATCACTTTTATATGCTTTTAATTCATGGGTTAACTATGGGAGCTCAGTAATGTATAGTGACAATTCTGTAGTCCTTTAAAATGCTACACTTATTATTACTCCACCTTCTAACTTTGCCCATAGTTCCAACAAGTGCTAGAAATACTATTGTTATGATAAGTTATGGATCCCCAATGGAGGCATTTAATTTCATGGTATGTTAAAGGCTATAACAGCCTATTAAAACAGGGGTGGAAAATCTTACTTTAGAAAAAAAAAAAAAAAGGCAGAATGAAATGCTTAGTGGCACTTCTCCAAGAGAGACATTTTCCAAAACCCAGATCTTACAGATAGGATTTTTTTTTGAAGTTATACATTCTTCATGGGCTAACAATAAGGATGATGTGGCCATCCTTTTTGGCAAACACTGGCTATCATTTCTAATTCAAAAGAGCTACCAGTGGCAGCAGGAGAGAGACTAAGCTAATACTGAAGTATGCATATGATTTTCCTTTCATTATTCTTGCTAAAATAGCCAAGGAATTAAGACAATTAACGATTCTGCTCATGTGTGTGATTACAATATCAGTGCACAAACCTGTGAAAGCTTGCTCGGTGCTTAAATTTGTTCACATAAATAGTCCCCTTGGCTTAAAAGCAAGGATAAGGCCCCAGTGTTTGTGCTGGCCTTTTGGAAGTTTTCTAAATGCATTTTTATCCCTGTGTGAACCTTGAGCAGCACTTGTAGGCTTGACTGAGAGTCTGAAAATGTGTCCCCATGCCAATAGAAGTGGCAGAGCCCAGCTGCTTGCTTTTCAGCTCCAAAACCTTTGGGTTTTGTTTGCAGCTGTCTGTCACAAGGACTTGCTTTGGAGAATGTAAATAACCAAAGATGAAAGGTGATTTTTGTATAAGGGGGAATAAGTAAATAGATGAAACCTTTCCTGAACTCACTACTCTGTTTGGGTGTCCCTGTCCCTGTTTCAGTGGCACTTGTAGCCAGCCAGAGCCTTTCCAATGGCTTTAGCTGTGCTGATCTCTGGAACTGTGGCTCCAAGTGCCAATGAAGTTCCCACAGAACTAACAGAGCTGAAGGATTCAGGAATTTGGACTAGGATTAAATATTAATTTCCGCCTGGTTGGTATCACCAGGGACTTAGTCACAGAGGGCATTGAAAAACAGGTTAAAATAAAAAAATAAACCCACAGCCTAAAAGTCACTGAAGTCTTTCACTATCCCTTCCCCAGGAGCACAATTCCATTGTCCTTTATTACTAATATATCATAATAGCACCAAATATGGCCTGAACATTTGACAGTCTGGAGCAACATACAATCCACAATTGAAAAATGTCAGATAAAATTACAAACTGATGAAGAGGGGACATGGGGAAAGCAGAGAGGTGAAATTCGCAGCTGTCAATCACATAAAGTTGTCACCTCAATAGTTTTTTTAACAACCCCACAATGTCTTGGGAGTGCTAGAGTGGGAAGCAACAGTTAGCAGTGGTTTGGGGAGCCAAGGAGAGCAGGAATTTTCTAACGTAGTAGCTCGGAAAGGTGTAAGGAAATTCAAAGGTGGGGGTGTGGCAGCCAGCAGAAAATACTGAGCTAAAATGAAAAGAAAGACTTTGGCCACCATCATTCCATGGTAATAATAATAGCCTGGAATTTGAGGGCAAACAGCTCCAATTTGGAACAACTCAGAGAGCCAATCAAAGTTTCAGTAGTTCAGGTGGGAAATAATTTGCTGCTTTATCAGTGAAGGAGCTGTATGTACAGAGGGAATGTGGGGCTGTGAATTGGAGACAGAATGATTTAGTACAGCAGAATTCTTTTGAGAATATAATGAGCTTCTGCCCCTAAATTAAAACTTTTCTTTAAAGATTTTGAATCCAAAAATAACTATCAGGGGAGTTTCACAGAAGCATTAATTACTTTCATTCCTAAATCTGACGGTGATCCAAATTCATGTTCCAGCTACCTTCCTTTTTCCCTTATAAATTAAGGTTGCAGAGCTAAATTATTGGCTTCAAGGACTGCAAAGGCAATTTTCTACATCATATCTCATTCCCAAGTTGAATGTTATACGTAGATTATGCACAAACAATGCTGAAAACCTTTATAGCAATATCCCTTGAGCCAGTAAACTCTTTGTCTACTAAACAGAATTTTCTAATGACAGTGTGAAAGCTTGTGACTGCCTAGTGTGGGACTGCCTTTTCCCTAACTCTCCCATGCTCTGCCTTTTGTCCATATTTGATACAAGTGTTTTTCTCCTTTTTTGTAAACCCCCAAGTACTCTGATTTTATGAGTGGTATTTCCTTGTGGTCCTTAATTATCCTCTTTCTTCTGGCTTTGCAAAGTGTTTTTTGCTTAATGACATAGAGAGATTCGTACAAGACAAAGAGTTGCCCTTCAGATGAATCTTCGGTTTCAGTTATCACCAGCTTGGATTGGGTTTTTTTGCTGGGTTGGGAAAATGTTGATTGCCTGTGGGAGTTTTGTTCAAGTAACACAAGGAATTGGTGTTCCATAATTCAAGGCAGATTCTGCATGCTTTACCTCCATGCTGTTTAACCCATCTACTTTTGGAAATAAGAGTATTTTTCTCAGACCAAGATTACTCCTGGGGACAACTGAAATTGCTTCCCCTCATGTAAGACTTAAAAATTCCCATGCTTCTCTCTGCCCTAAAATTTCAGTGCAGAGGTCTATCCAGCTTCTACTTGTTCCTCTGTCATGCTAAATGCCTCTTTAAATCCTGCTCTCAGTTCAAGGGTAGGGACAAGGAAGCCACAAAGGGATCCCACTGAGGGCGGGACCCAGTAATACAATTTTAATTTTTTTTTTTCCTGTGTTTAAATAGTGAAGGAGAATCTCCCTGCTTTTTTCTGGAACTTCTGGACTGATGTGATGGTTGCAGGTCATGCTGAGGCCTCCACCTGAGCTGGCCATGTGTGTCCTCTGGCACTGCTTAAAGCCATATCTGAATGAAATACATTATATGAGCAATTTTTATCTTTTTTTCTTTTTCTGTTTAATTGCATCTACTCCCTTTCTTTTGTTACGTTTTGGCACTGCAGAAATATAATTGAAATATCACAGACCTGAAAGGCCTGTGAACAGACAGCAGCAGATTCTTGGCACAGCTCAGCTTGGCGCAGCCCCGGCTGGGCTCTTTGTGCAGGCGTGGGGCTGAGAAACAAATCCTCTTTCTAGAAACTAAAGTTTGGGTTTAGCTGGGCTCTAGGTGAGCGCAGACACCAAAACCAAGTGTTGTTTGCTGCTGTTTGTGATCGTGGGGGTTTTAGCCACTGCCCTGCAGCCACCAGCGCCTCCATCCACACAGTGGAAGAGGAGTTGGGGTTTGGGTGATGAAGTGACATTAAGAAACATAACTTGTGTCCTTCACCATAACTTGTGTCCTTCACTTTTTTCTGTTTGGTTTTGTATCCGCCCATTGAAACATGTAATATTTAAGGTTTAAGACAAATGCACAGTTTCTCTGTCATCTGGACCCATTCTGAAAGGCCCCAGGAACTGGGACACCTGAATGGCATAAGAGTTTAGCATAACAAAGCCAAGACATGCTCATGAGCCTCTGGACCTGAGGCCATCAAAATACATCCTTCTTGTTTCAATACAAAATTTTTTCCCTGGTGATCTTAGCGAGGGGAGCTGCTAACAGCCTGTATCCCAAATTGTACCTGAGCCTCCAAGCTTTTCTGGCCTTTAAAATCTGATTTTCCTTGTATTTTAACTAACTCATCACACTTCCTGGCATTTTTCTGCTTTGAAATGTCTACCTGGGATGGTAGAGCTGCAGTTTTTGTCCTGCAGTGTTGTACTTGTTTGGGAACCAATGAGAAAGGGAAATAAATTGGGATCTTTTGCAGGGAAACAGGGAAAGGCTTGTTTACCAGATCGCACATTTCTGGCAAACAGCTGGCTGTAGTTTTAATAATGAGCTGCCCATAATTGGAATGTATTTAATCCAAGTTAACATACATGCACTAAACTTGCTAATTGGGAATTTCTTTTTATAAGCACATTACTCTTGCTTTTTCAAGTAACGTTAGCGTGCTGATACAGCAGAGAGAGTGCACCTCGCTCCACGACTGCAGCGAGCAGGCCCCAGTGCATGGTAATTTTTGAAGAAAACATATGGTAAGAGTAATGGCTGAAGCCTGTAGACAGCTTGCCTAAATTACAGTGCATCCATTGAAACCAGGACACATGCTAAGCTGCTGAAAGCAAAGAGATGTCATTAAAAAATGATTCATATACCTTTGCTTTAATGAGTCCTCACACTTGAGGATTGCCAATTGCCTGATCAATAGCTTCACTGCAGCACAAGGTAAAATTCTTTCTGCAAGTGAAATATTTCCATTAAAGAACTCTGGAACTTCAGCATATACACTTTTTCCTTGAAGGAATTTGAAAATAATAATTTAATTTTTTTATATTTCTGAAACCTGCCTATATTTGAATCCAGTAAATAAACAATCATGCACTGCCATATGGAGCAATTTCATAACAGCACATGGTGAGGCTCTAATGAGTTTTACCATACTGTGCCTGACAGGTGAATTTTCAGCTTTGATTACAGGAGGCCAAAAATAATTCATCCAGGCCAATAAAGTTTGATTTAGATAAGACTCGATTATTTTTGCTATCGGCCGTTAAGAACTGTTCTATCCTCATTTTCATTTTCAGGCACAGAGCCTGGCAACAAGCAATAATGGATATTTATTGGGCTATCAAATCCACAGAGACTTGTTTACTTATCCGAGTACCGCAATTGTCAATATTCTCTAGTCCACTGACTGCTATCTTTAAAAGATGTCATGTGTAGGAGTTGTTTTCAAGCTCAACTCTTAAACTTTAAAAAGGTGCTTTGAAGTTATTATTAGCAGTGCGGTGCCTGGAGACCCCATTATGCCAGGCAGGTACAAACAGAGCGAGAGACAGACCTGGCAGAGGAAATCTTGGAACAGGCAAAAGCAGGTCCCACAGAGAAAGGCTGAGAAATGTTGTGTTAAGCCCCTGAATAAGCTGCTGGTAGCTCTCATCTGACCCTTACCTCCTGTATTTGAATAATGGCTCTGGACACTTGTTACACCCCAGATCCTTAACTTGCAGGGATGAAACTCAAGGTTCCATTACTCTGTTGTAGGGAAAAGGAGAAATCCCCACCATATATTCTCAAGAGGTGAAAAATCACACTAAGGTTTACTGGCAAAAATACAGAAAATTAAGGAAACATTGGTAAAGGACAAAATACAACACCAAATTCGATATAAAACACTTATTATAGCATTACTTAGCATTTACTCAGTATTAACTTAGCCCATTTAACCGAGAAAAACACTTAAACTTAGCAAATGTTGTGTTATCCAAAAGTTCCATGAAAAGAGAATTGGGAGAAGAAAGAGAGGGAAAAAGGCATAAGAAATATCCACTCTCTGACAGCCCTGGATGACAAGTGATCTGACTGAGGCAAAGGCACACAGTTCATTTTAGCAAAGCAGATAAATATTGGTTTATACCATTATTTCACCACAGGGACACACACAAGTCAGTACTGCTCCAGATTCTCCCATTTCTTTGGTTTTCCAGCAGACCAGGGCATGGAAATATTCACAGAAGGAAGTGCAAAGGGATGTGTGTGCTGCCTGGAACTCACACAGCTGCACGAATAAGGAACAGTGCTGAAGCTCTTGCCTTAAATTTGTAACAGACTCTTGCCTGGTGGTTCCCATAGCACCCTGGTGTTCACGGAAGGCTGATTAGCCTCAAACTTCTAAAGTTTCACCTTAGTGCTAACTATTGGTTTTTAGTATCTCAGGTGGAAAGCCACACTGGATCTCTGAGAGGCCCTTTGTTCCCATTGCTTTATTCTTTGCTATTCTTCTCCTTCCTCCCCTGATGTTCAACAGGTGAAAAATGAGCATTTATGCCTTTTCACGGAACTGGCAAATACGTAGGCATGCCGTTCCTGCGTAGCGTGTGACATTTTGTGCAGAGCTTTATCTCTGACCTTTCTTTTCTTACCCTTGGTTCTATTTCTTTCTGCCCTGGGCTTTGAGACAATGAAAGTTAATTATGACTCCTGTTAGGCCCTTTGGGGGGTTTGGCTCTTCATAGGCATCTACACAAAAAAAAGTGACTTTAAGGTTTTTATTCAACAGATGTCCCCTATCAAACTTAATTTCCTTTTTTTTTTTCATCTTTCAGCAGAAATTTTAATTGTCTGTTAAGGGAGGGCCATGTAAGAATTCAGTGTGAGTAAAAATTATATCAAGTGAATTTTTATTTATGTATTATATTTTAGGGAACAACAGTCTTGGGATTACTGCTTAAGGAGCTCAGAAATCTTTGCCTAAAATTCAGATTACCTTTGAATCCCGAAGTGGAAATCTAATTTGCAAATACATTCCCAAAGATCGGGAGGTTCAGATACATCTTTTAAGTTCCCTATTTAAAAAAGAAATAGAAGGGCCTTCCAATGGCTTCCAGCATTATGAGAATGACTTTGCTACTCATTTGGAAGTATCACCTGTGTCCTGCAAATAGTTTTCCTTGGCTTTCGTGAGCTGTGTTGCAGCCTGGTGTCCCACGTCAGGATTAAAAACTTAGAATAAGCAAGGAGCTATGAAATTAAAACAGCATAAAACTGAGCCAATCTTAGGTAGTATCTCTGAGGTAATTAAGAACGGAGCAACACAGTGATCAAATCAAGGTTGCAATTAAAAGTGAATCAACAGATCAATGGGTTCAAATGAGCAAATCATCATATTAATATAGCAGGTAATCAGGTAGAATTAAGTGGTTGACACTGGAGGGAATTTCTGTTAGTTTGAGACTCAAATTGCAGGGAGAGATGGGGAAGAACACATTTTCTTTCAGTCTGAGATTTGATAGCAGTGATCACTGCCCTAAGAAAGAACCACATCAGGACCTTTCTGATACTAACTTTAGTCCCTTCTTTACCAAATCTTTGGGAATGGCCATCCCAGAGATTTTCCCCATGCTGTAAACTTGGAAAAAATACTTTGTTAGTCTCAAAAGTTATTAGAGGCATGCAGACCTTGCAGTAAGACAAGACTCATCTCCTTAGGTAAGAATAACAAGATCTTGTTACATTTTATTGTAATAAATTATCTTTCTGACTGATATATCTTCCCAGACCCAACTAGAATTTGGGCATTCTCTACAATTCTCCAAAAATATTTTGCCATATAGGTTAATTTCAAGGTTACCTCACGTTTTTTTGCCGATATAAAATAACTACAAACACAGATTATAAACACAGAGGTAATTCATAGGTGCCTGTTTAGCACTATAAACTTGTTTAGCCTTTCCTGTGTTAAGAGGGATGGCCTTTTGGAAAGACTGTAAAATTATTATGTGAAAAAGAGATTGTTTTAGATTCAGCATGATCGGGGGAGTTGGGCTCTGCTTCTCCAGTCAAAACTGATGCCTACAAATCTTGCCATCTTAATTCAGAGACCAGATGCAACACAGGTCAATTTAATTTCATTACTGTCAAAAGGTCTTCTGAAAAGATTATAATGTTTGCAAGGCACTGCCCGCTGCAAGGTGATGCCACAGGAGAAGAGTTCAGTGGGGACCACATGCTGGAGTGAAATTAATTAACCCTTGTCAGCAATGGAGAGTTAAAAGCAGGCTCATAACTCCTCCAATCGCTCACCAAAGGCAAAGTAATAACCACTTTAAATTTCTTACCCTGTTAAGAGTGAAACCATAAAAAGTTAAAATGAGTAGGTTGTTTAAAATTGGTGGACATTGTAGGGAAAAAAATGGAAAGACTGAAAAAGTAAGAGTAGGCATATTTTTATTTTCTCTTTTTATGGTAAGTGCTTACTAAGCTTAAGCTAACAGAAATGCAACTGCAGCACTGGATTGCCCATGATATCTAATTTTCAAACAGACATAAATACTAGAGAACAACTTGTCATTTTAAAAGGGTAAACAGAAAAATCATATAAATTAAGTGACATTTAAGAAGTTCAGGGTTTATATCACAACCACCAGGGAAATCAGAGACCTAAGGAAGAAATGTTTCTTTAGAGTATTGATGTAATCAGACTTGGGAGAGAGATTTTTTTTTCCCCCCCTAAATGATTGTCCGAATAATTTGGAAGCATAATTTTGGACTCAGATTGTCACAAAGGATTAACTGTTTCTTTTTAATTATGGACCCTGCATTTGGAATTCATTTCTAAGTTGATTGAAAATTAGTTCACTAAAGCGGTAAAAGGCTAAATGCAATCAAGTGCCTGTAAGAAATAAAAAGCCCCACAGAGGCCCTGGTTTATTGAAAACAGAAGAAATAATGGCACAGAAGCAAAGATTATTTGGGGTCCTTACCTAAGCATTTGTAAGGCCAGCGGAGCCTGCTCTGGGAGAGGGGAACACTTTGATCACCTGCCGGGGTCCATCCAGAACATTTGCCACAAGACTTAGTCTGTCAAATGTTAATGGATATCTCTGCAGAAAAAGAGTGCCTCGCTCTGGAAGGGACCTTGGGGTGATGAGTTAAGCGCCGTGCTGTTGTCTGTGACTAACTGGGAAATACACTGAATTGTTCAGGGATGCTCAAGGCCAGGCTCTGCTCGGGCTGGGACTTGAGAAGAGAAAAGGGAGTTTTGCACCGAACTTTGGAAGGATGAGAGTCTGCCCTGCAGCCTTTTGGGTGCTAATTGCGCCCTTGGTGAATGAGAGGGACACGGCGCTGTCCCTGTGTGTGGCAGGGAATATCCTGGGGTGCAGCCAGGCTGTCCCTCTCCCTGAAGAGCCCTGCTCCAGCCATGTTCTAGGGAATGCCAGCAGAGCTGAGCTCTGGCTGTGGCTGCCCAGCTGTCCCTGGGGTCAGTGAGGAGCACAGCTCGCCATGCAGAGCTGCTCCCACACCATACCAGTGCTGCCCAGCTGCCCGCGGATGCTGCTGTGCCAAAGAGCAGGTGACAAGAGGAGCAGGCGAGGGGAAGGGTCACCTCCCACCCTGTCACAGCACATCAGCCACAGCTGATATTTCTCACCCCCACGTGCAGGAACTCGCCGCGCTTATCCGCGAGCAGGGCTCCGTGCACCACCAGCAGGCAGGGCCCGTCCTCGCTGCAGCGTTTATCATGTTAGGAAATTACCTTTGGAGGATCAAATTCCCAAACACTAGTGATGGACACAGCTTTTCAGTCTGTGCAGCCCAGAGCCAGCTGTGTGCAGGGCTGTGCCAGCTTGCTCAGCCTGAGGAGCACCAGAGCTCGACCTCGATACAGCACGTGAGCCGTCCTTTGCTGTATTATCCAATTAGTCAGAGTCATTAATTCGTCTCTTTAAGGTCTTGTTCTAACAGGAGACAGTCTTATTGCCAAGATAATCCCTAACATTTTACAAACATAGCATTATAGACAGTTCTGATGAAAGGCAACCTCTAGGGGGTTGGCTAATCCTCCCCTATCCTAAGGCAGGATCAGCAAGACATTTAAGCTTTTCATGAAAGATATTTATCTAACCCATCTTTAAAGAGAACCTGTAATTCTGGGGAGAGGCCTGGGTTATAAACCCTGTCCTTTATTCTGTCTTTCTGTACAGCTTCTGTTTTGGTTTGGTTGTTTTGTGGGGTGTTTTTTTTTTACTCATTTCATCCATCCAATGTTTGGTTGCAGTTGGTAAAAAGAATTCCTTTATACATTGCCTATAAATGAGTCCTAAATATCTTAATAAAAGACTAGTCAATGGCTTAGAGTCCTTTAATTAACAAACTTAGGCAATCTATAGTAACATCCAGTGATATATTAAGAGCCATACCATTCTGATCCATCTTACACATATAACATTTAATTGTACACTTAGCAATCAAGTCACATCCACATTTAATAGAAGCAGTGCTCAAATAAAAAAAGAGGTCTTTAACTTAAAGACTTTTCATTCAAAATTGTTTTCATGATTTCTTTTTAATAAAAGCAAAAAGGTGTGCCTCTGTTTTGTTGACTACTGTCTGAAAACCAGACTGCGCTTCTGCTTTCCTCAGAGGCATTTTGCACCCAGATTTTGTGCAGTAGCTATATCATGATGTTTGGGAAGTAGAGCTATGATCTTTTCTGGTCCTTGTTTGCTTTTTAGCAGTGACATCTCTAACTCAGAAGATTTGTAGCACTCTCATATACAAAATTATTATTATGTCAGCAGAGAAAGTGCAGTTTTTCCTGCCCTAAAGGGTTTCATAAAATGTTATGCAAGTGTCTGTTGCAGATGGAGTTGGTAACACTGCTTACTCTTAAGGTAGTCCAGCATTTGGCATTTTCACTTGCCAGGTTTTAATTATTCAGAATAAAAGTTTTTATGCAAATATTTGCTTCAGGCTAAACATTCTAGAGAACTTTCAGGAAAAATAGTTCATCTGCATCCAAGAGTACAGAAATCTGAGGAAAGGAGGAGATTAGCTTTTCCCCATGATAAACAAAATATTTAAATTATTTAATTAGAAAGGTTTGCCTTCTCTTTGTTTAAAAATTGGCAGAGAGATTTGCTCTAACATCAGAGATCAGTCTTCTCCAGCTCCTTGAAAATTCCAAGTTTCCAAAAAGCCTCGACCTGCCCATGCTCTGTGGCTGTGCTTTGGGACAGTCCCTGAGGGCTCCAGGGAGCTCCTGCTCTTGGCCTTCGGGGACTGTGCAGGGCCACGGCCATCTAAGATCTGTTTAATTTCCCAGGGCAGCTCAAGGAGATCACAGCCACCCCCATATGCTTTCTGTCTGCCCCGCAGATCTCCACAGGGCCAGAACTGCTCCTTCTTTACTCCAGCCTGCCGTTCATCTGTGGCAGTGAGCACTGTGAGATGGGTGAGATGTGCTATTGCCAGGCATCCAGGTGGCCCTGAGCTGCAAGAGATTGCCAGGGTTTGCTCTGGGTCTTAAACTGCGAGTCAGGAGTGTCATATCCTA
>VZRL01003708.1:1193664-1332328 GCA_013397895.1 Origma solitaria | reverse complement strand
TATATATAATAGAAATGTCCAATCATTTTCCATTTGGTTTTTACACCTCTGACCCACCTGACCAGCACTCTGCAAGCCACTGGCAGTGGCATCTTTAGCTGGGGTGAAGTCTGTTGGCATTAACTTGCAGAGGGCTCTGGAGAGGACGGAGCAGGGATATACAGACAAGTACTTGCGGTGGTGTTAAGCCTAACCATGCTCATCTGGTTATTCTAATGTTGAAAATAAAATAAAAGCTCTCTGGATTCAGTCCAGAAAGTGTCTGTGTTGAGCCTGCTGCATCACCAGACTGCAGGGACTGTGCAGGACTTAGCCTGGCAGCTGGAGGAAGCAAATGCAGAGACAATTATGGTGCTAAGCACTGAACCAGAGCACAGGGAGATAGTGAAACCCTCCCTGCTTGGAGCACTTGATCCCTTGCGATGATAACAGTCTGCTTATTGCTGCCAGACATCTCATCACAGCCAGAGGTAGAAGTCTGTGCTATGTACCCAGGTCTCTGAGACTCCAGCTTGAGGAGTCCTTCTCGCTTCATAGGATTCTGTGATCAGTTATTTCTTGAAATTCAAGACTATTTTCTCATTACAATTGTATACACAAACAGCCTCGCTCAGGTTTGAAAAGGAACCTGGTGTCTCCAAACTTTTGCATGCTGGACTGTACAACCTTAATAACCTTCTGAATTATTTATTTTTCAGAACCTCATATAGCTCTCAACTTCTGTATCAAATTGGAACCATAGGGGAAAGCTGGGCAGTAGGACAGTGGCAATTACCCCCAGCACTGCTCAACTCTGATGGCTTAGATCTGGGGTTTTGTTTTCATGCAGGTTGCACTCACCAGTGCTGCTTCAGAAGCTTGTTTTCCTCTCCTTTTGTTGCACTATTATGCAAAAACACCTTCTCCAAACCCAAGTGCTGGCTGCTGACACAGGGTGAACTCCTGGCTCATTTCTACCACGGCCTTGAGCATCTGGGGCCAGTTCAGACATTCAGTACTTGGGTCTGAATTTATTGTCATTAGACAAAGGGCTATTAATTAACAGCAATTGTGACAGAATAGGAATGTGTAAGTTTTTCTGTTTAAAGTGTGATACCAGTGGATTTGAAGTGGAACACACTGCATTTGTTTTCTTCTTAAATTTGAAAACCGAAAGCAATTACTTTGTAAATCACCACACATCATCGTACAAATCCTTGTTTTAAAAGGAAATCATGCTGAGAATGCTGTTAAAAAGTTGAGCTCGCTGGTGCTGGTTTGACATGCAGGAATTTGACTCCTTGGGAGTCTGGAAGCTGGCACTAGAGCATATGTCTATGTAGCTGAAGGATGGGGCTCTTTAGAGGTTTACTGCTGCTGGGTTACAAATCCCCAAAGTGAGCTCTTTTTATGTTGTTTCTTTGGGGGGTTTTGTTTGGTTTTTTTGGGGGGGGGGATTGGTTGTTGTTGGGGGGTTTTTTGGGTTTGTGTGGTTTTGGTTTTTTTTTTTTTGGTTATTCTTCTGTTGTACCCAAAGTGGCTCTGTTTAAAGTTAAGTCAAGGAGTTTTCAGGATCAAGTGTTTATGTGGAACTGAGTTCTGAATCAGAGTATGTCTGGTTCTCACAAAGCAAAATGAGACAGATTAAGTAAATAGGCTTTCAATTTAACTTGGGAAGACTCTGAGATTTGGGTAAACAATTACAGGGTGGGGTTTCTTTTTTCCAAGAAGGTCTGTCTTGTTCTATTAAAAGCCAGAAAGCACTTTCCTTACTGAAGAAGCACTTCCCAGAATGTGGGACAGGCTTTGCACCGAGCGGGGCGGTGAAGGCAGGAGCTCTGTTCAATATATCTGTCTCCACACTGCAGTGCACGTTAGCGTGTGTAATGACTGCAGGGACTGGGTGGATGTGTGATAGAGCACACGGCACTGTGCTCTTATCTCCTTTTAATTACATGCAACATTTTTCTTCAAAATGAAGAAAACAATCGAGACAATAATCCGTGAGCAAGCAGATATGTGGATGCAAAAGAGATGCCTCCAGTATTCCTCTGTTGGTAGTACCAAGAAGAAAGGTCATGAAAAGCGCCATAAATAGCCTCTATTACCCAGAAAGCAAGCCTTGGTAAGTGTCTGACGGAGAGATCCCCAGCTCCCAGCAGCCATTAAAGCAGACTTTCACTTTCAGACATTAGAACATAAAGCTCCTTAATGAAGGGAAGATGTTTTTAGTCAAATTGTTTTCCTTTAATATTTGTTTTCTCTGCTTGAACAAAATGTATATGACAAACTACTGGCTAAGCTTACAAGAAAGATCATTGTTAAAACGGACAGTTTGAATCAAATTTTTTAACAAAATTCCCATTACTCTATTTAAATGGAAACAATCCAGACATCATTAAAATAAAGCAGGATTCCTTCAGGGAGAAATTATTTCTGGTTTGATTTCTGTCAAAATGACTTTGACTTTCAGAATACTTTTACAAAATGTTTTCCTGAGGCTTTGTCTTTGTGAAGGGTTTTTAAACAAAGGAACTATTTGCCACTAAACAGAAGTAATCTGATAAAAGATTGAATTCAAATTAAATGTGCTGATTTTTTAATGTAAGAGGTTCTTTATTATTTTATTTTGTTTTAAGACATGTCACCTAATCAGCACATAAATCTTCATAGAATTCATCTGACAACCTCATTAATTTCCTGTGAATATTGCAGTGCGAAGAAAAGACCATAATTTCATGAAGGTAATTTATTCTAAAATCAGGTGCCTCATATTTTTATTTCTGTGAGTTTGTGTTTTAATGAAGCTAATCTCGGTCATAAACACACCTTTTGGCCACAACATGGTCGTATTCTGATTCTGCACAGGGCCTGATCCTGCTCCCCTGACCCAGCTGTAAATCAGGATTAGCTCCAGGGAAGGCAGGGGCAGGAATGAACTGAGGTAACCTGGATGGAACAGACCCCAAGGGGCTTTAGGAGCTGTATTTATGTCACTGTGCAGCAAAAGTGGTCTAAAGGACCCTAAATATTAATGTGGAACAATGTGTCTGGTAATGCTGTGGTGTTAGAGCAGCAAAAACCTAAACCGATGCAACCTTGAGTAAGGTTTCCTATGGATACCAAAGCTCTTGCTTTTCCCGAGCCTCTCCTGCTTAATTTCAAGTTCATTCTTTAGAACTCCATCCAGATCCTGGAAAAGGTGAATTTTCTGCTGAAAAGACCATTGTCTAGGGATTTACTTTCAGTGTCTCATTCACTTAAATTTATGCAACTGAAACTGAATTTTTCCAGTCATATGAATTGAGGATTTTTTTTCCCCTCAATTATTCTTTTTTTATGCTTTTGTACTTCCGTTGGTTGTGTCTAGGAGTAAACGAAGCAACAAGGAGCAGAGGTTTCTGTTGTCCCCCAGCTTCTGTGGGTGACAGTGCTGAGGAGGGGGATCAGGTTTTCCTGCTGCCCTTCTGACCCCAGGGTTACACCAGAGCAGCATCAGCTCTGCAAACTCAAGGGTTTCTCCTGGTCTGCTATTTTCTGTCCTACAGTGGAAGTGAGAATGTCCTGAATTGTAACTCTAGCATTAGGGCAAATCCTCCGTACGTCAGTTTTCTGTAATTGGTTTGATGATGAAGGAGGTTATATAACATATATAATATTATTGTTGTTGTAAGTAGAAGAATGGGCTATAGATAAAGCAGCAGAGCTTTGATATAAATTGGTATAAGTTGTTAAGCACTGACTATGGAAAAACCCCAGGCTGTTACCAGTAATGAACTAAGACTTCAGCAAAGCGTGGTTCATCCCACTTTTCTATAGCTTGTCTTCCTCAAAATTCTGCCCACTTTTCAATGTTGTCATTATCTTAATGCTCTTTAAAAGCTTGGTGGTCACAAGCTCTCCGCAACCATTAAAACTAATGAGATACAATTTCAGAAACAAAAAGGAACAATTTGTGTGCCAGTAACTTGAGCTCCAAGCAAATGAAAACAGAGCCTGATTCATTGTCAGAAAGTTTCAGAAACTTCACGCGCAGAGTTTACGGAAAACATCTTTCAGGCATGATTTTTAAAATTGCTAATATTTGAAACCAGCTGGTGTAACAAGGTTACTGAGGTGAGGAAAGAACTGCTGCCTGGAGGACATGTATTAGAGAGATCAGAAGATGTTGCAGGCAAGTTTCAATATCAGGAGCTATTTTTTACAGTAATTTCATTGCAACATTGACCACTGAGAACAACCACTTGTCATTTAACCAGTTCTTCAACTTCTTTTCCCCCCACTTTTAATCTTCTTGTGGAGGCAGCTGAATAATACCTTTTTCAAGGTAAGTGTCTGATGTGTTACATCAATCACTAGAATTTCTTCTAAGATCCACATTATACTTTAAACCTTGACCTTAACAGCCATATCAGCATAATAATTTTTAGGTGTCTGAAGGATTTAATACTTGATCACGAGAGAAGTTGTTGGGGGTTCTTTTTATGACCCGTGTCAGGTAGGAATATGATTCTGTTGTTCCCCTTTGCATTATCCTCCATCATCAAGAATTCAAAGGCAAATATCTGTGCTGCATGGGTACAATCTTATCTGCATGGCAGGGCTTTATTAAGAAATAATAACCAGGTTAGGTGAAGAGCAGGTAAGCTTTTTTTTGGAGAAAGGTGTTTGGTTTCCAGGCCAAGTACAGCATGGAGAGCAGCTATAAAAATTTCATCTCCTGGCATTTGGTGAGAGAGAGAGCTGTCTTTAACAAGTTATAATATTCCAGGCTTTTTTAGTGCTGTTGGATGTTTTTTTGGGACTTGGAAAGAAAAGTGACTTTTTCTTTTTTTTTAATGATGGTTTCTGCAACATGAGGCATTAAGGAGATGGTGACCAGCTCATTGTGTGGAGGCTACAGAGCATCTTTCAGGTCTTGATGAGCTTTGATCCTGTACCAGATCCATTGTCCCACAACTCTTGTGAAAATGTCTTGCTTTGCAACCCTTTTTGAATGTGCAGAGTCTATTAAGTTAAGTTGCAAAGCCATTTGGTTATGATAAATTAGTTCTTTTTCCATCAGGAAAGATCCGAATTCTTTCAATATTTGTCAGGGTTTTATGGTTTTATTTTGGGAGTTGGGAAAGGTCTCCAAACATTAATATATTTAACCAAAACATTTTACAAAGAAAATTATCTTGAAAAACTGGTAAAATTTTTGTCTTCCCCATCACAGGGGAAGGAGATACTGTTTTGTTGTATTTATGCCTACGCCAGGCAGCTGTGGCTGTAACAAACATGGTTCAGTAACGGGGACTGTCAGCTTGGCCTCTGTCATGCCAGGCCCAGACTCTAATTTCAAGCTGGCTCTACCTAAATGAAGCAGTTTTGGTTTGAGCAAGCTGCGAAATGTGGGTCAAGGCTTGCTCTTGGGCAATCTTTCCATCAGCATAAGGGAGACGTGGCCAGGCTGTGGTGCCACGATCATATTCTAGCAATTGTGATAAATGAATTTGTTTGCAATATTTATACTGCTCCGTGAGGAACAGAGAGTTCTCAATGAAAATAGTCCTGTTTGGCTGCAGGTTAAAATGAATATGTGAGAGGTTGTTAATTCCTCCTGGGCTTCGCAGGTTACTAGTTCAGAAGTTAATTCTAAAAGTACCACTCAGCTTGACACAGAGTCAGGCTGCAGGGTTTTTTTTACTTTCTGTGAAAAGGCTCTGGAGTTAGCCCCCAGTGTTGCAGCAGTGTTCAAAATGGATGTTTTAGTAGGGATTTCCGTAGCATAAAATGATTCTATCAAAGCATGTATGGATATGCACTGCATGTGCTTTATGAAAGGAAATGCTTTTCTGTTATTATAATCCCCTCTGCCATTCCTAGAAAATATTCATTTCACTTGTAGGCTGATCCATTTCCATAAAGCTCCTCTGTCCTTAACAATCACGTTGTGTGACTGTCAGAGTGCCCGGGTTGTGATGAGGCATGGTTTTCCTGGGCTTTATCCTGTCACAACCACAGTAAAGCATCAGACATGCAAAAGAAGATGAGTTGGGAAAAGCAGAAAACCTTTGGTGCAGCTTTCTGAGTTTAGATTTCAACGATTAGGGAAATTAGGTAGCGTGTTTAGAATGGCATATTTCTTCACTGGGCAAATGCTTTTTGAGCTCTAAGACCCTGGGAGGAGGGGAGTGTTCAACAACATAAACTATTTCATCAGAGGTAATTTGAGAGAGGGATGGATTTGTTTTCAGATGCATTTTTTATAATCAAACTGAATCCTAATTATTCTTTCTATTGACTGCTCCGTGGATGCCTTGAGCTGTGTGCAGTACACCACACTTGGTTCACACAACTCCTTTACGATCATTTGTACCAAGTAATTGTCTTTGTGACCAAGCTGAGAGCGGTGAGACATTTGGTATGAGCTTTATCTCAGCATGCTCACAGACCGTGCTGGAAACCACAGGATCCCTCGATGTATTCAATAAATACCACGTCATCCATCCATCAGCTGAATTACCGTGCCCTGCACAGGCTGGAGCAGTCAGCTGACCTGTTTATCTTCCCCCCACCCACCAGCTCTATTCAGTGCAAGCAGAGTTATAGAGGGAAAAAAAAAAGCCATTAATAGAAGAGAGGCAGAAGATGATGAATTAAGGGAGCCTCCATTAATTTTTCATTTTGACAGATTATCGTCTGTCAAAAGGCAGAGGAGATGTTCCTCATACACAGAGCTGGGGAGCTCGCTCTTTGTAACATAGACTTATGTTTTTCGCATGAATTAGGTAGTGGGCACCAAAAGGATGAAAAATTCATGGCAATCTATAATTTACATGCTAGAAGATAAATAATGAACTAAATCCTGTCATTAAATTGGTCTTTCATTTTTTCTTAATCCCCAGGGTGAGGAATCTGATTCTGCATCAACATTTAGTATAAATTGATTTTTTTTTTTTTTTTAGTGGGGGGCAAAGCTGTTTAAAATACTTTGTTATAAATAGCTTGAGCAGCACAGTACATTGCCTTAGGCTGAATGATATGCCAGCCTATTAATGTAATAGTACATTAAGATTGACGTTAATTAATGTCAATATTAACATCACCTTTCTAAACCACATTGAGCTACAAAAAAAAGTCATAAATATTGTAGAGTTTGGTTTAATTAACTTTGAGTTTTGTTAAAAAAATTTTAAAAAAGGAAAGCCTGACATATTGGGAAACTTCCTTTATTCAAATGGTATTAAAATGGATAAATGGGCACTAGAATAAATGGGGGCTTTCCACATCACTTAATGTATGTCAAGAGACATGACCTCATTTCAAACAAGTGTGTTTTTTTCAGATAAGACATTAGGGCAAGTGAAGTTTCACTGTGTATAATAAATAATAAAATTACAAGCCTCTAAAGAAAATCCGAACAATTTGGATTGTGTTGTAGGCTGGTTACTGCGCGCTGGTGGATCTGTCCAACTCCCTTTGTGTGCTACTTATAGAAGGCAGAGGACAAACCCACATCTCCTGCTGTATGCGTCTTACAAACTAGCTTTCTTTTTTTTTTAACTTTTTCTTCGTTTATTCTAGAATTTCATGCAAATACCTCTTTAGAAAAATAGTGTTTATGTAGGTGCACAGATGCACGCACACACATATGTATAGAACATAAGTCCTGTGATGCTCAGTTGCTTTCTGTGGTCTCGTCTGACCTGGTGCTCACAAAGCCATGCAGAGCTCTCCCCAGGAGCTGGACTGTTTCTCTGGAGAAATTTTCCTTGCAAAAACAAGGCCCCAATACTGAGTGCTCAACCCCCAGTGCAGGCTGGATCCCTGCTGCAGTCTGGGGCTGCCAGCAGGTGCAGGGCTTCACTTGGCTCTGTGTCCCCGTCCCTACAATATCGAGAAGGAGTGAGACTCCCATCCCACTGAGCTGCGTTTGGAGGGAGAATCCACCCCTCCTGGATGAATTCTGTTTCAGACGATCCCCTCGTCCCTGTGATAACTGAGGCACAGATCTGCAAGGGCACCAAACACAAGGCCACATTATCCCATTCAAAATCCCAGGAGAATTAATGGAAGTGGGGCAAATCCTGGTTCTAGCTGACTGCTCAGCCATGGTGTCCCCAGTCTGTCACGCCATGCTCGTCCCTTGGGCTGTCACACGCTGGGAGATGCAGCTGAGCTCTGCAGGAAGCTGATGCACCATGGTGCTTTGTAACTTGTGTCTGCAGACGTTCTCTTGGCTTCTGCCTTGCAGGAAGTGCCTCGTAATGAGGTTGCCATAAAGAAAGCCAAGCTAATGACAGACTGATTTAATGCAAGTTCATACCATTAATTTTTAGGGATTGGTAAATTGAATGAGGTTCCTGAAGAGTATTACAAAAATATTTCCGTTAATTCTAGCCATTATCTGGAGTAATGAGCAGTAGCTGCTGTGCATGGCCCCTTTCCCATCGTGTGGGGTTTGGGATGCTCTACCTGGGGCCGGGAGGGTTTCTCTGTGCAGCTCAGCAGCACCCCAGCTCTCACACCTGCCTGGTGTCACCGAGGTGGGTGTGGCAGCAGTTGTGGATGTCCCAGGTGTTGAGCGGAGGCTCTGTGGGGAATGTCTGGCTGCCAGGGAGCTGGAGCTGCCAAAACAGCTGTTCCCTTTTCCTCTCAAGGACAGGAGAGACAAACTAGTCCAAATCATCCTATGGAACACATTTCACTTCTGGGTGTTTGCATAGTCCCAGAACTTGAAATTTCCAATTCTTTTACATATTGTCATACAGAAAACTGGAACAAGAAATAAAATTGTCAAAAGCACTTAATTTCCAGAAGGGTCTAGACTTGGCAGTGGATCTTAGGCTTCTAAATTATTCTTGTGGCACTGTCACTAACTGCTTAGAAAACCACTCAGAACATTAGATTTTGGGTTTGTTAATAACACTTTTTTCCATTGTCACGTAATGATCAGTCAACTTTGTGTCTCAGCCTGGTGCTTACTGAACCAGGTATCTGCTCATTTTTTCGGGATTTATTGAGAGAAGATTGTTTCTTTTTTATATTCCTGTAGTTACCAAACAGACCAGGTATTAAACACTGCATTTCCCCTGCACCCAGCTCCAAACCTTTTCCCAAGCACCACGCTGCATTCCAAACTTTTGGGAGTTTGGGTGACCAAATGCTGGGGCTCCCCTGCTGCCCACTGCCAGCAGTGGAGGAGCTGCCAGAGGTCTTTGGGGCTGTACAGAGAAGGTTCCAGCCACTGCCCCTCCAGCCCAGCCCAGCTGATGGCAGAGCAGGACATTTTTTGGATGGCAGCCCATTTTTAGTACGCTGAGCCCATCTCAACACTGTGGCTTCCCATGCTCCCAAATCCTCTGGAAAGCAGGGTCAGAGGGGATGTTCTGCAGGTTTGCCCCAGCTGAGGCTCTAAGCAAGCCCTGCAGGTGCTGCAGCAGGTTCCTGGCTCTGATTAGCAATGCCAGGCATGGCAGTGCCACAGAGCAAGGCAGGGAGAGTCTCTCCTCGCCAAACACGGTGTTCTTGAGCTCGTGCTGTCTGTACTGCTGGGACAAAGAGAGCCTGAATTTCATCCTCACTATATCAGCAGGTATTTTTTTTCAGCCATTGACATGTTCCTGGCCAGGAGGAGGCCATGGGATATATTTTTAACACATCTGGGCTTTATAGCTTATTTTCCGTAAGAAATGTGTGGGAAATATTGGTGGGCTTTCAGTGCGGATTACGCTTTTGTAGCTGTCCAAATTATCTTGGCCTATTTAAACACATTTAATGCTATTTTAGGCTTGTTGGTATTCACATTGCTCACTGCTTTAAATGTAGCCTTGGGGGCCCTGAGGGCTGGAGCTAGAAATGAGGTTCTCCCTGTGGAAGCCCTGTGGAGTCATATGGTAGATAATGGGGTTGATCCAATTTCCATTGAAGTCTGTGGTGGCGGGATTGAGTCCAGAAGTTGATTAAAATTTTGTGCTTGCTCATGAGATTTGGTATGCAATCAATAAGTGGAATGACATGAAATATCAGAAGAAAATTTATGCTACACTTTTTCTGCAAAAAAAAGTGTACATTTTTTCAGGACGGCCTCACTGTCCTGGGTATATTCATTGCTTTGGAACCTGTATAAGCACCACATTTAAAACTTATTGATTGATAGATATTTTCTCCTGACTCTCTTTAGAGTCAAATTTATTTGTCACATGGGGTCTATATTTAGATTTCACAGGGCAATGGGCAGTTGATGTGGAAGACAATGTCTAGAGCCTTCTCCTTGAATCTGAAAGCAGTGCTGCAGTTCAGACCTTTGAAGCCTTTGAAATGTGTCAAACTAATGTCTCTTTTCTTCTGGCCCCTCTTGTTGCCTGTTCTTTTCCCAGTGTTGAACACAGAGTCTGAGACATTGTCCTACTATAAATGTACTTTATCTTATTTTCTGTAAATACACACTGAATATTAATGTCTGTGGAAATTAATCATTTTTCCATTTCATCTTTCTTCTATTGCATTGACTTTTCTTCATTAATTTTATTAAGAGCCTTGAAAAATCGAGCACTTTAGATATTGGCTTCTTTAATTTTTATTTTTGGGGTTTGGGGCTTTTTTTTAATCCTGCATAGGAAACCCTTACAATTGTCGCAAAAGAATTTTTATTGGTTTCCTCAGGGTTTTGGTAACCTTCATTGCTTTTCAAAGTTAGGGAAAACCAAAGTCAGCTCAAGTAAGGCAGCATTAGTACTAACCATATCTTGGCTAACTCTAGGAAAAGGAAAAAAGAATTTGTTCCAATGCTCTCTGTGCTTAATTTCCTGTAGTGGAGATAAGTTTGAAGTACTCCATAAGGTTTCTGAACTTGCTAAGCAAATTTCATTACTTATTTGAAAAGTTTTTCCTGAATCCAGAATCCAGAAAAGGTTAGAAAGAATACTCCAGATGGATATTTCCTTTTTTTTAAACTGGGAAGGCATGCTTTCTAAATGGTAGTGTATGAGCAAATACACTGGGTAATGTTTTGACTTACATTTTCACACGGTTTTGTATGACATATAATTTCCCTTTTATTGTTCCTTAAATCAAGCCATGGAATGTGTTAGATGCATTCTTAGAAAAAAGAATTGTAAGATTTAGTAAAAATGGAAAAGGAGGAATCCACTTCTAGTTTTACTCAATTAGCTGGGAGACCTGTCTATAAGAAACAGGATTGAGATATATGGTGGTAAGACGTGAAGGTTTTTTTCCATACAATATGAATAAGTCATAATTTTCTCTTCTTGCGAAGAATGAAATTGGATATAATTTTGAATATTGAGGGAATTCACTCCTTTTATAGCATCACTGAATAATGTTTTCAGCAGTTTATTCTGGGTTTACATCTAATATATCCACTGTTGGATTTGATGGGGATCTCTGATGGGGATGCAGTTAAGCCAAACTGATTGCTTCTGGAAATTTCAACCTTGTAAATTCTTAGGAAATATTCAAATAAATCAGACCAAAGTCTTACCCTGTGCCTCTCACAGAACACCACTACGTGTAGGGAGCAGATTTCAGCTCTCCATACATTTTCATTGTTTGTAACACGAGAGGATCTCAGAACCAAGCTGTAGATCAGTTTTTCTCTGTGCTTTTCCCTCCAGTTCAAATACAGGAGGAAAAAAAAAAAAAAAAAGAGAAAATAAAGAAAACTCTGTTTGCAGAAAGTGGCTGCTATTTGTAACAAGGCATGATATAAAGGAAAATAACACACAGAGAAAATTTCAAGATGAAAACAAGACCTGATGTTAATTAAATGAGTGACAATGAACATAATCAACTTATTGTTACTGTACTGACAGCACAGACATTTTGTACTGTGGAAGCAGCAAGAACAGATAATGTTGAGTACAATGGAGTGATGCACGTCCACACTGACTCTCACAAAGGAAAGAACAAAGTTGGCAAAGATCAAACCGATCGTGTTTCCATTTTAATGTTGTAATACCTGTCACTGCCAGTCGTAAATGACTGCTGCTTCAAAGATATCCAGCCTTGCTGCGAGTACCGAGATGAATATTCATATTGCTTAGCACAGAAGGAAAAAAAAATATTGAAGAACTTTGGAAAGACAATGTGAAGCTGATGAAAAATGCACCCATAATCAGCACAAGTTTTAGAACTCTGAGGCAGAATGGTGTGAGGCAAGGGAGCTGTTTATCATTTTGGAAGTAAAACTGCACAAAACCTTTGGGGTTTGCTTGATGGATACTATACAGGACACTTGGAGGCTTTTGGGACACTCCATTAACTTTGCATCCTAAAATTTCCTTGGGAGCATATTTTCTCCTGATCATAAACTAATTTTAATCTATTGAAGGACAACAAATATGACCAGCATGGCCATTTGGAAAAAAACTCACGGAAAAATGCATTAAAATGAAATGTGGTCATGACAGATGACTAAGCAATTGACTTGCTGAAAACCGGAAAAATTTAAGCTACTGCAAAACAGAACAATGAAATCTGTCTCACAGGAAATGAGAGCTTTGTGAAGCTTTATGGGAGTGAGACATCTTTCTCTGGTTTTGTTGCAAGGAAGTGAGGATAGCTGGAGGTTCTTTGAGGTCTATATAGTGCACATCTGTTAACGCTGGTGACATCTGAACCCAAGACCATGTCCATGAAACCACAACCATTGTTAACGAAGGGCTTCTGCTTAGAGTCAGAAGTCAGAATTATTTTTTTGGTTTATAAATTCTAATTCTTTGTGGGCCAAAATGTTGTTTTGTTCAAAATCCTTATTATAATGACAGACATCTGGGGCAACAAAGGATTTCTTAATTAGCTGCTTATAGTACTTTGTTTTTTCTTCTCTGATTTAAATCCATAACTTTAGGATGCAGTCCTGTTCCCATGCCATAAACCCCAGCATTCTGCAAGCTCTGTCACAAAAATGTAGCAATGAGGCCCACTTTGTGTTGTTTATAGCATCTCTTAGGCTTGGGACTCATTGCTTGAGAGATCCTCCGCTGTCTGTTAGAACATCTACACATTCCTCTGCTAAAGGCCTTTGACTTCCATGGGGTTATTTGTAGTGTAGGGAATGGAAACTGAAAAGAAATACCTTTTAAAAGACACCACTGTTGTTGGGCTGATTTGTTCCTAAGGATTCCTTTTAACTGGGCCAATCCATCTGGGAGATGGTTCATTCTGCTTGGGCGTGACATTCTCACCACCTTGATTTTGAAAAGCTACATTTGTTCCACAGAAAGACCAGGAAGACCCAAAAGATAAAATCTGCTCCACAGAAGTATTTTTGAATTCTGTTTATCTGGGATGTAATGTGTTAAATTCTATTTATCTTGTGCTAAAACCCCCACATCCTTATCCATGCAAGAATTATTAAAATATACTATTCTAAAAGAAAAATTTGAGTGTGGAAAGGAATTCCACATGAAATTCTCTTTTAAAATATTTTTGAGCACACTGAAATAATTATCTTGCAGAGGAGAAATAGTCTCAAAATTATTCTACAATTAGCATATTCAGCCTTGCATATAAATGATTTACTTAAGTGTCAACCTGCAGACTAATATAGATATATTTCAGTCAAGAAGAAGGGCAAGGAATCTTTATCACGGTGCTATGAATCTGGACCCTAAAAGAGTTTGGAAAAACAGACAGCAATTAATTTTGGCCTTCAAGGATTATCAGAAGGCTTCACATAAATTAAGAAGAATGCTGTGGAAGTTAAGAAGGTAGGCAACCACAGCGCTGGAATACCAATGACTGTCCTTGTTTGTTATAAAATAAAGGCTCAGTTATAAGAGGAGAACAATGAATTTCTATAAGCATATGAAGCTGAGCATTTGCCATTACTCTTAATTTGCTCATAATAGAAGCAGACAACTACTTCCTTTGTTTTTTGTAAAGGAATACTTTAATATGGAGAATAACTTTTTCGTTGGTCAATAGCAAAAACACACCGTTGTGATATAAAAAACCACCAGCACAGCCTTTTTCAGGCATTTGAAAATTCAAAAGGAAAAAATTTTAAAATATAGAACTTTAAAAAACACCAAGTAAATTTTTTCAGGTACATTGCAGAAAAACACCACTGAAATATTTTTCATTACAATTGAACAGAGAGATCCAGATGTGAGCATACTGAGATCATACTCTGGTTTTGAGTACTTGCACTGTTTTATTGATTCTGTTGGTGTCCATGGCTTCACACGAGAGAGACTTGACTCCAAGATGGACCTTAGGGTAATGCTGATAAAATTACCTGCCCAATTCATGTGTTGGGAGATCTTCAACAAGATACCATAGCTGAGACAAGTATGAATCCAGTCTTCTAGGTTTGGTATTTCTGTTTTGTCTTGATCAGACTTCCTTCAAATAGTGAAAACAGGCATTACTGCACAGACAAAAAAATGGAAAACTGGATAAAGACCAATCAGACACCCTCTGAATGACAATTATCTGGTTTTATGTGAACTCTTAAGAGCCACTAAATTATCATCCAGATTTGGTCTTAAAATTAGTGTTAACAATAACACCTTTACATTGTGGAGTTGAGCTCTCAGTGTAAAGAACTACTTTTGGTTTGGATTATTTATTTAAGTCTGAAGCTTATATTCTCACAACTCTACATTCCCCTTGGGGTATTGTTATTTTTGCTAAATGAAGAAGAAACAACATTTCCGACAAGAACATTTCATGACAATAAAGTTCTTTCTTTATGGTGAATTAAACTGCTAAGTGTTCATTTTATGTTCTGATCTCAACATTACAGAACAGAACAATTCCAAAAGTTAAGGAGCCGAGCTGTGTAGGTTTTGTACATCATGCTGCTACTAAAACTAATAAATTAGCCAAATCATTTTTCAGAGGAGCAATGACCACCCAATTCAGCCTCCTGTTACAAACACAGAACTCCTCTGATTGTGGTGCGAGCAAGGAGGGAACTCGATATTCCATTCCAGCCCTGGCACTAAAACCAGTACCCTGAGCAGATGCAGAGGGAGAGGGGTGAGGGTGAAAAAGAAGTCAGATCTTGCTGTCATCACTCGTGGAGTCAGATTCACTCCTCCTACAACGGCAAATGCTCTCCGAACACTTTATGTTCTTCTCTAGTGTGGAAGTTCTCAGTAAACCACACCCCACTGAAGCCTTGTAAGGACAGGCTGGAGGAGGGCAGGCTGAAGTCCAGCAGCAATCTTGTTCAGTCCCAGAGGAAAAGGCAAACACTTCCCAGGATATTCTCCTGCTTACTTCTAGCTTAATGTTTTCCTTTGTTTTTACAATTTGTTTTTACAATTGTGTCTTCTTCTTCCAGTAATTTCTTTAGTTTATATATGAACTCATATATATGATCACTATCCCAGAAGATTTAGATGTTTTGGGGTGTAGTACCTCCTTTTCTTCTCTAAAATTTGCCTTGGCTTTCTGTTATTGCTCTCCTTCCCTCTTGCAGCAGAATATAGATGGAGCAGCTGTTGGCTTCCTTCGTTAGCTCTTTCTCTGTGCTAGTTATGATTTTATAGACTTCTGTCACATCCCTTCATTCACCTCTCCTGCAGGATCGTCGCAGTCAGGCTGTGTGACAGTGCTTTGTGTGGAAGCTGTACTTTTGAAAACATTTGGCACATCCTCTGTCTGTTTTTACTGAATTCTTTTCGGGATGTGACTGAGAACGGGACTGCCGCTTCCATCAAACCAGTTTCTCACAGTTCAAGGTCTCTCTCTCAGTGCTGAACAGTTCAGAACCTGTTTCTGTGCATGCAAAACTGAGCAGTTTTTCCTATATGCATTGTGTTACGTGTATCAGTACAGAAACTGATTTGCCTTTTAGCATCACAAGAGCCTCCTGCATCTCTTCACAGCTGGCTTTCAGCTTCTCTGGAAAAAAAAGAAGTTGGTATCCTGATAAAATTTTGCCAGCTCACTGTCGGTGCCCTTTGAGCTCCGTTTTGGGCAGGCTCGGTTGGGTACCTGGGGAATCCCGCGGCGATATGCTGGGCTCTGAAAGCTGCCCTGCCTTTGGCCCCTCTCTTTCAACCCCCCCTTCGTCTGTGACAGAGCATTCCCTTGGGGCCCATGACAGCACAGCTCCTTTAAAAGCCTTTGATGAGGGACCTTGTCAGGTATCTTTTGGAAATACAAATAGACTGTATCAGCTCAAACTCTCTTACCCCCATGCTTGTTGTTTTCTTCAAAGGACTCTCAGCAAGGAGCTTTGAGCAGCAGTAGCTTTGAGGGTCATGGCAAAAGCTATGTTGACTTCTCCACAAAATAGTCATATTCATTCATTTATCCAGGAAGTCTGTTCTTTATTATAATTTATGCTCATTTGTCCAAGAACATGTTTTCTGTTTGGGTTTGAGTTTTTTGTTATTTTGGGGTTTTTTTTTTTTTCTTTTTACTTCTACTTTACTTACCAAATTTGGATTTGGCATCTGTTTCAGACTACCCTGGGTAACTTTCAAATGAAACAGTGCAGGCAGTAGAATAAATGTGTCTGCCCGAGGGATCCATGGCTGTGGAACTGCACAGGTGGGTCGATGTCTTTTTTAAAGAGCTCCATATTTTTCTGCTTTGTCGTACGTGCATCCAATATAAATCCATGTGGGTCTGAGCAATGTTCATGCTTACAGATATAAGGATTGCACGGGAATGGGTGAGACTGTAAGATAAGGCAGGTAAAGAATCTGTGCTAGCAATTTTACTGTGAACAGTAAGGTGGTGGAAATCAGAGTGGTTTTTTGGGAGGAAGATCTTGGATGGAGTAATTCTGCAACTGCACAGTTGGGAAATAAAGATATTCAGGTTTGCTAAGAGCAGTTTCAGTTTTATAGAAGTGATAGCATATTTCTGTCTTTATAGAATACAGTTTCAAAATTAAAATTTAGATGTGGAAATTAGCTTAGAAACATTTAAAGAGTAGAGAGAACCCATAAGGAGTGGGTGATACAGAGTCTGTCCCTGAGTCTTCCTTACCTGCCTCTTAAACCTCTGAAATGGTGAAACTACACCTGAAACTTCTGAAAGACAATTTGAAACTCATGATTTTCATAATCCATGAGTATGACCTGACTGCACCATTTCCAGTGGCAGCTCCATGCTCCCCGCTGGAATCCCCACTCCCATTCCATCAGCCAGCAGGGAGGTTTGGGGTTTCAGACCAGCTCCAGGTGCTTTAGTTCTGCCAAATACAAACTTGTTTCCCTAAATTAATTTCCTCCTTCTCAAGCCCCCCAGCATGAATTTCTGCAGGGGTTCTCTGGACCCTTCAGTTGAAACCACTGCAGCCATTTGGCAGTGAGTTGATTTTGCTCCTGTTTTGTTTTCCAGCTAAGAAATACCTTTCCATTTCTTTTTTTTTTTTTTTTGAGCTGGCAGATCTCCTTGTGCTGCATAAACATCAAAGAATGAAGCATACCTTTTTTCAGTTCTAGAAGTACAAATTACAATGATGATTTCCATGTTTCACATGAAATTCCCACTGTTTGCATCACAGCTCCAATTCCATATGAGCAATCATGTCACTGTTTTTCCCATGAGTTTTGATAAGACTGTAGAGGTTTGTTTCCTTTCAAGCCCTAAAAACTATTTCCTAGCAAGGGATGTAACTTGAATTGGTACTTTGTCTTTCTCCTGTGCCTTTTGTGAGTGTTTTTTTGGATCAATGTTTGTAAGCTTATGCTTACTCTCAGTCTGACTTGGAGAGAAACAAATTCCTCCACTCCCATCAAAGCTGAGTGCCTGTAAATCAGTACAGCGGGGCCTGACAGCAGCAATAAGTGCTCCGTGCTGGAATGCAAAGGTTGCTCCTCTTGACTACTAATGCATCAGGTCATCCCTGCCACAGCTCCCGGCGTGATCCATGCATCAGTGGCAGGCGTTTGAGCTGCTCTTTGCATCCTGCCAGCGAGGCAGAGCTCTTCCCAAAGTCCACCCACTGCCTGCAGATCCTCCCGGAGCAGATGGGAAACACAGGCAGAGGCTAAAACATGTATTGGTAACACAGGGAAACTAAAATTTGTGGGATCTGTGCATCGACAGATGAAAGGATTGTCATTAGGACACTGAAAACAGGAAATACATGAAGATTGCTAGATAGTATCTCTGCTATTTCTTTGACCTTAGGAGAATTTCAAAGCAGATACGCATGATTTATATAAACCTTGAGGGTTATCTGGCTGTTTATTGGTTACAGCAAGCTGGGTTTATTTCTTGTATATTCTGCAGTGGCACAGGATAACAGCAATGAATAACATCCCTTAGATGGGTGTGGGAGGGGACTGTGCTCTCCAGGGGATGCACAGGCACAAGCTTCTGCTGAAATACTTGAGCAGATTGGCTGAGCCCTCCAGGTTCAGGCATTACCCGTGGCTCCAGGCGGTGTGGCTCAGTGTGTGATATCCCAGCAGGGATGAGTTCTTTGGGATCAGCTGTGTGTAAATGCCTCGCTAAAGCAGGACTTACAGAACCTGTGGCTCCCTTGAAGCCCATGAAATTGCCTTGGTATTAAAATGAAGCAAATAAGAGACTGCAAACTTTGGATGCTTCTAGGTGAATAATTTATTATGCATGATGCAGTTTTCACATCCCCAATTCATAGCCTGTAATTGTTGTGGTGTTGTTTCATTGGGTTTTTTTTTTCCCCACAAAGGGTGTAATAGGACACTCATTTATGATCAGAGCAAATGATCTGAGCAGATTGAGAAATTCAGAAGGTGTTTTCAGTCTTTTACCCTCTCTTCCTTTCACCATACTCCCATGTCTATAAGGCCTAATAGTTATTTTTTTTTATACAATGTTTGCTCCTAATTTTGAAGCCTTTGGTGAGCTTTAATGAAATTAGCAGTGTGATCCCTCCATGAGACAAGCAAACATATGTGATTTCCCCCTTGCACACAGCCTAGAAGTTAGACATTGAAAGGTGTCAGAAGAGCTGATGTCAGTGGCACTGAGGCTATATTGTCATGAGCCTCAGCTCTGGTGTCAGCCCTCACCCCACTTTGGGTCTGTAGTGAATCTCTGGTGAAAGCCTTGTACCAGGGGTTTGGGAGCTGGGATTTCATTTTAGTGCTGGTCACCTTTGCGTGTTCACTCCTCTGGTTTCATTTAACATCACGCACACCATTAGTCTGACCAGGCTGGAATTAGGTTTGGTTTGTTTTCTTTTTCCTTTCCATTTATTTTTATGACAGTGGCATTCATGCATTCTCCCCTAGGGGGAAAAGGAGAATGAAAATTTGATGAAACTGTGGAGAGCCCATGTATGCTTTAAAAAAGAAAATACTGTATTTATATCTGAAAGAGAAAATACCATCAGTTAAAGGAGTATCATTGTCTGAGAGTAATTAACTTACACTGATGTTCACAGAGCCCTGTGTGTATCTATTTACAGGCAAATGCAGATCTTCTCTATCTGAAAAATAGGAAGCCAAACTCTAATATTTGTATATGTATAACCATTGCGCAGATTTTAGGCATAGCATAAATAATGTAAAGCATACACATGCGCACACAGAGATTTGGGCTGTAATCCTTCTTATCTACAGAGTCTTGGAACACGAAGGGAAATTAGCAGATTTATAAAAATAAAACATAACAAGATTGCAGGAAATTCCTCCAGGAAATTCCCTCTGGCATGAGAGGCCTAGCTGGAGGATTTCTCCAGCTCTTGGGCAGGCACTGCAGCTCACACTGAGCTCATTGGGGCGCAATTGCATTGCTGGCTCTAGAATTTAAACTCAGTCACAGATGGAGAGTTCAGGTGTAGCATCAACAAGCACGGATCAGAGCATTTCTGAAGCGAGCTCTTCCAGGAGAATTTATACTCTTGGTCTTTCCAGGAGCTGAAGATTTCGCAGGGGATGTTATCATCTGTGGCATTTGGGGTTTGTGCTGATTGCACACCTTCAAAGCACAAGCTGTGCTCTGGGACAGATACATTTGTGTGATGGGTGAAGAGTCTCATGAAGCTGAAATGATCCTCTAGGCAAGCAGGGGAAATTGAGGGAGCTTCTCAGTTGTCTGAATTATATTTGGTCCTTTCCAGTAAAAACTAAAGTTTGAAGCTGACTTCTAAAGTTAACATTTCTGTCTCTGCTTAATCTGCTCTCTCATCTTCCCTTCCTTAACATGATTGATTGCAGCATTCTGAAAACAGCAACAGAGCTCTTTGGCAGCTTGAGATTTTGAATTGTGCTGTAGTGGCAGGAACAGTTGGCAAGGGTTTCTGAAAGGTTAATCCACTGAGGATTTATGGGTTTGTGTTACAGAGAGTGCAAACATTATTTGTGTTGTCATGCTATAAAACTATAATCTGACATTGATGGTTATTTTGATTTTGCTTATATTTCAATGAATGGGAATTACATAATAACAATTTTCCCATGCAGATCTTGAAGTGGCTCAGAAAAGACAGTGAAAGTCTTTCTGCCAGGGGAAGGAGGCAGGGAGGCTCTCAAGGTCAAACAGTGAGCAGAGGGTGGAAACTGCGTGCCAGGTTTTGGCATTCATTGTGCTGTTCTCTGATGAGCAATTCCAGCTTTCTCTGCCCCCTGTCCCAAGCCATTTAATGTTATTTTATCTGTCCAGAACCAGGGAAAGACAGTTCCAAAATGTTTTATTCCTTTGGTCTCTGTGTGTTTATTAGCATGGGTTCATTCAGCCATCCCATTCCTAAAAGGTCTGGCATGTTTTACGTGGTACATATTAGTTCCTATATTTAAATCCCACATCTTCTCTTGCAGACCTCAAGCTTCAAGGAAGTGAGAGTCAGTGTCAGGAGCTTTTTCAGCATTTGATGTGATACTAGAAATAAACACCTTAATAGAGAGGAATTGTTCTACTCATTATTATCACTGAAATCCTTTGCAGTAGTGCCAGGAGCATGAGTCAGCACAAGACTGGACATTTAGATAAATATCAAGAATGTATGGAGTAAACATAACTTCAGAGGAATTTAAATGCTCTTGACAATGATTGCTAACCAGTGATCCAGGAAGCAGCTAACCTTATATCACAATCATTACCTTTTTAAGGCATTACTGAACAAAGTAATTGGGTGTTCTGTCGGCAGTGTGTCAGACAGAGAAAGGGTTCCAAAAATAAGTGAGAGGTCAGAGAGGACAATCAGAAAAGAGAGAGTTTGGGCAGAAAATAATTTCCTTTGATAATAAAGTTCCCTTCAAACTTTGGTTTGAAGTCTGGGCTGGTTCTTATTTAGTTTGAATCCGTTTGCTTGTCTCTAATTAAGAGCATTACTTGTCTGTAAGTCCAGTGGGAATGTTTTTGCAATCTGCGCTCAAAATTTAAGTTGAACAGTTTACATCTGGGAAGAGGGAGGGCAGATACAAAACTCAAGAAACCTGATATGCAGATAATAAGGGAAACATGCAAGAAAACAGAATTAAAATTTGGTGGCTTAATATCAATAAGAAGGTTCTGGTCATTTTGTAGAAAAGCAAGTAAGTTCTGACTATAGAGCTGCCTGTGAAGGACCAGTTCACATCCGTGTAGAGTAATGGTGAGAAACTTATATGAGCTCATTCAAATTTCACTGCAGCTCCCACCTCTTGAAAAGCAAATATCTGTGAGCAGACACTCACCTTTGACTTCCTTCAGTCTTCCCTGGAAGGCCATGAGGCCATACTTCATTCAACAACATCATTTTGTTGCTGGCTACATTTCTTTCTAACTCAAACTCTCTCAGAACAGTGATCTTCAAATTAGCTGTGACACTGGAATGCTAATATCAGTGTGTCAGAGTTTAGTATGTGTGATCTGGAGCTGTGAATTGATACCTGTTCCAGGTGTTCCACCCCTATAAGGCTAAACACTATAATCTTCTATATTCAGCTGGGAAATGTTGGATACTTGCTTTGCTTTTGACATAATGTGCTCTTTCCTGGCAAAGCCAAGCGTTTTAGGTCTCATCTGTTCATCACATACCATCACTTGAGCATCAGGCAAAGCACACATTGATTTCTTCCCCCATACTCCGGAAGTAAAGTGATTATTGTCTTGTTAAAATTGGACATGAAAAGGAACTGTGACAACAGTGAAAGATAGAATTGTTCTGTCATTAACCCTGTTAAAGAAAATGGATAATTTTACTGGAAAGCAGTGGGGGGGCTGAGAAGGAGCTGGGCGAGAAGTCCATTTCCTTCTTGGCTCTGAGAAAGGAGTTAAGATAACAATATTTGGAGAACAGTCACTATTAGCACTTGGATATTTGACGGTTACCACAGAAATTCCATATTCTAAGCATATGGAACAATTGCAGCCTACTGGGTTGATATGTTGGCAAACATTGACTTCCTAATGGCAACTGCTGTGCAAGTGACAAAAATGCCTCTGTGCCTTCTGGTGTGAGGAAACTGTTTCAGCAACAGACTCTTGGCTTGGCTCAGTGTGCTGTAGGAGCCACTCCTGCCCTGGCAGCTATGGAAATATCTGGAATATTTGCCACCAGGGGGGAACTCGAGGTGTCCCCAGCGGGAGCAGCGTGAGCTCAGCCATGGCAGAGGTGTGGACTGAGCCTGAACCAAGCTGGGTCTGCAGCACCCACAGCCAGCGTGGCATCGAGTGTGGCTGACCTGCAAGTGCCAAAGTGGTGCCAATTTTCATGGCAGTGTTGAAACCGTCAGCCACTCCTTTATTTCTCAGACATGTCTGCTCCTCAAGATCTCTGGAGCTTTGTCTTATCTTTCTGTCCAGCTTGTCTCAGGAGATTCAGATTTCATGGCCATGGTGTTTTCTGTAGGTTTATTTTCACCCTGACCTCTAAGGGAGAGGAATGAGAAGTGATATTCTCATTTTTCAGATGGACAACAGAAGCATGAAAAGACCTAATAGTCTTGGTCAGAGCTCATGTAAGAAAACGTGGCAAAGCAGGTCCATGTTTCATAAGCTTTTTCCTGTTCCAGGGTTCTAGTTTGTCTTGTGTTTCCTTTCACCTTCCCCTTCTTGCTTCCTCTGCAGTCAGCTGGTGTTCCAAATCATATTTGCTCTGTTCCATTCACCTACATCAAACTAAAAGATATTGTGGATTGCAAAATATCACTTTCCTTTCCCCAGCTAAACCCAGAAAATTTTCCCAAAACTTAGATATGGCTTTAATGTCTATTAAATATTTCATACCTGAAAATCGCATGACCTGTGCAACACTCAAATAAGAAAGATGCTTGACCCTTAATTTTTAATTAATTTAGATTTAAGAAAAAATAAAAGGAAATTATCTAAATGTATAAATAGAAAAGATAGATATCGTTTGAAATATGATGGTACTGTCAAGTTGAGATAATTAACCCAAAGGAGTAATTTCATATCTGTAAACAGAAAGAGCCATGCTAGTTATCTGAAAATAGGTTTGAATGTTCATAAAGAGTAGCTTGAACTTTCTAGTTTAGTTATAAGATACACAATGCCCTCTAGTTCTGATTCATGGTAGTATTGTCACTTTGGAAGGGAAATTCTAACTACAGCTCTGGTAAAATCTGTGGAGTCCAATCATATTATTGGATAGCAGTTATTTAAAGGTCATTTATTTTGATTTAGTTGAAATTATTTTGAGAGGCTGGATGCATCAATTATAAATTGGAAGCTACAATAATCCTCCTCTAGATTTAAAACTCAGGTAGGCTGAACTCTTGACCTCATTGTTTCCTGCTTCCGTACAGCTCAGAGACGTTTGCAACTTAAATTGAAATTGCCCTTCTACATAATTAACTTCTGCCTGCAAAAATTTTGCACCTTTGTGGGGAAGTTCAGTAGCAGAGCTTTAATGTCATGTTGTGGTTTAATCTCAGAGAAGCAATTACTGTTGCTTGGTTACTAGTGCCATTGCTAGCTCATTTTTAAACCAAAACCCAAGCTAATAGCACATAGTTTCAGGTTTAAGCCTTAATAGAAGGTGCAAGTGAGGGTTAAGTCTGATTTATTTCTTTGAACTTTTTTTATCAGAGTCTGGTGTTTTTTCCCTTTCTGTACAGGTACAGGAATTATTTTTCAGTGGGCTGCAGTTTTGATATTTTTTTCCTGATATATTCTTGTAACATGCAGGGGATCTTTGCCAGTAGGATGAAGTGCTGATAACTACAAGGGTTCCAGAGCTGACTAGAAGCCTGATAGCTGTGAGTTCAAACAGAAATGAAACTTAAAGCTTACGAAAACACATGAAACAAAGTCCATGAAAACTCAGCTGATAACCTTGTGAGCAGAACCGGATGGTTTCGGTGTCCTCTCCTAATGATGGGAACTGGCTCTGTTTTGGCAGACAAATTTAATAGATCTCAGAATCTTTGTAATGTGGGTTTCAGTGAGAGGGACAGAGGATCTGCTGGCCTTGGATTGGAGCAAAGGAAGCATCCCATTGGTTTCATTGGAAATGTTGGCTGAGGACTACATGCCAAATACTGTAATAGTGTTAAGAAACTGAACAGGAATTTCTTGGCTTGAAGGATCACCTTAAAAACTTCTTACTTCTTAAAAGTTTAAGAACTTATTTGTTCTTACATTAGTCAGATGGACATCAAGGTAGCCAATGTGTTATTTTTTGTAGACACCCTTCCTTTCAAATAGAAACATTGAGAAATCTTGACCTGAGACCTGATCAGCAGATAGACATGGTGGGAATCTTGTACTGCTGGGTTTGAGTGGAGCATGAAATTGAGGTAGAAAACCACATTTATCCCAAATCCTTCTCACTAATTCATCTCCAACCCATATTTCGTGTCCAGTAGTGCTCTCCCTGTTGCGGAAGTGCAGAGCTTAACTGGGACTTTGCCCTTGTGCTGGTTATAAGTCTCCCTGACTTCAGGTAGAAAACTCATGAGTGCTGCAGATTTATACCCAAAGTTATTCCAGTATTCTGAAACTGTAAATTATACCTCACTTCAGAACCTCTCCCCTTTCACAGGAGGCAATTTTAATACCAGGTCAATAAAGTATTTCTCTCCTGAATAAGGATATAATAAGATCATCAGTAAACTAAGGGAAAATACAAGCTCTGAGCATAGTGCATGTGATAAACAAAGCTTGAAAACAGAGCAGGCTTATTGCTGAAACCGAAGATGAATGACATCCTTACTCTGCCCTCCTAGAAAGAACTTTAAACTTCAGTTAAAGCTCAAATGCTAACCATGATGTTTTTCTCCTCCTATAGATTTCTTTTCCCCAGTTGCAGTTTTCAGGATATTTAAAGCCCTGCATGGATTTGCAGATCCTTGTAAACAGAATGTACCGTGTGCCTTCATTTTGCTTAATGTTTTAATGTTATACTATTATACTTTTTCTGTGCTTCATTGTTCCCGATTTACTGTTGCTGGATTTGAGAGTGTAAAGCTGTGGCTCCAGTATTGTCACACAGAAATATGGGCATTGCTGATACCCATGTGATGATCAGAAGCTTCTTGCATACAGGTTTACCTGTATCTAGGTCCTGAAAATTTATATTACAGGTGAAAAGGTGGGCTTATAAGGCAGTTTCTTTGTAAAAAGTCTATACACACAGCTGACTGTCTTAGTTGTCTAGAAATATGCTGTCCTTAAAGAGCACTGCATTGGAAATGCTCTGAAACAGAATAATTTGGAAAATGGGAGGACATAGGATTGAGCAACTGGCCTGGAGCTCTCCTTTAGGAGGCCTGCCTGTCTTAGGATGTGAGTTTGTATTTGTCTGGAGCAGCGATTACTTTCAATATTTTCCTGTAATCCACACAAATGAGCTTTACTTTGGGTCTCTGCAATTAAAATAGAAAATAAGGGACCTCCTGTCATGATGGATAAACACTCAAGAGCGATAGCCTTGAAATGAATCTTTGATCTGCAAAAAGCAGCTGGGAAGCCTTTAGGAGCAATTGAGTGCCAGGGTGCTGCTCTGGCCCCATCCCCTGAGGAGGAGCAGATTTTGGAAGAGGAGAGCCAGCAGCTGCAGCCTGTGGGGTCTGTGCTGCAGCACCCCCATCCCAGCTCTGGAAATGAACATTTACTCCAGTTTTGCCCCCCCTTAGCCAGCTGACTGATGATTTAAACTTGGCATGTGAAGCACCCAGATGTCCGGCTCCAGGAGGAGTCTCTTCAGTAGAATCATCTCCTTGACAACTCATTTTTCTTTGTCTGTTTCTTGGCTTCCTAGCAGGGACCTGCCTGCGTGTCTGGTGTGGGGTTTGACTGCTGCAACTCTGCTTGATCCTCCTTGATGTATTTTATTTTCCTTTAAGCTTATTAGAGGTGTTATTGCCTACAGTATAGGTCTTGGGGGGGAAGGAGTGGGTTGTGAATCATGTACCTGAGATGAGGAGAAAGAGCTTCTCCTTTCTAGAATGAATTTCTGGGGTTTTGAATGCGAGTATCAACAGAAACACCTGTACTGCCATGCATGGAGCAGGTGGAATGGGGAAGGTATCCTTAGTATCCATCCCTATGTGTATTAGAGATGGGAGTTTTACAGCACTGCAACAGCAGGTACCTGACAGGAACAGCTCACCCAGGTGAGCAGAAGTGCAGTTATGATGTCCTGCACGGGAGCACCCTGGGCTGGTGATATGAAGTCAGAGTAGTCAAAGTAGAGGTACCTGCAGAGGGTTTTACTCTTGGGGGTGGGTGCTTGGTACTTTCCAAGGCAATACAGAGATTGCATTTTGTCTCAAATTGTTCACCCAGAGCTACTAATTGCATTTAGGAATTGCCATCCCACGTGGCATTGTGTACTGATTGTTGACAAATTCTCTCTCCCCAGTAACTGCTTTTGATCTTCATTCTGTTTTATGGATGACCAGAACATGATCTGCACATTTATCCCTCCCATGCTCTCCTTGTGTGACAGTCCTCCCTTGCTGTCCCTCCCTGTGGCTGAGGGCACTTTGGGACCAATGGCACTGATGGGACACTGCATTCCTTTCTGTGCAGCAGTGATAATCTGTATTTTGGTGCTAGTAGGAATTTATCTAGATTCCAATGAGAGTGGCAGTCACTTTAATGACAGCACATCTATTCCTTCAAAGGCACAACATATTTAAGAAAATAGAACAGCACACTGAAAGCCTCATTGCATGCTTTCTGTCTTAATCCTTACCCTTTTATCTGTACCCAAGAAAGGCAGTTCTTTAGGGTGGGAAGCTCAGCCTGCCCTCCAGGTCATGGCATCCCTCTGCTACTCCGACTTGTTCAGTCTCATCCTCCTCTGATGCTCCTCAGGACCCTCCTAAAGATGCACGGGGTACACTTAATGTCAGGATGGTGTGTTTAGACAGAAGGTAACCTACCAAGGGAGCTCTCACATGTATTATTCCTTGTCAACCAGACACCAAGAAACAGATTATTTACAAATCTGTGGTGTACAATTATGATACATCCAGCCTGTGATGGATTGTGCCACTCAGACTGCTATGCTGTGTCCTTGAGACTGAACCATCTCCTTGCCTTGCTAATCATTTTGACTGCTTGTCTCTGAGCTGAACTGATTCGGATTCAGGTATTTTTTGAATCAGACAGCTGAATCCCCAGAAACCGTGGAGAGAATAAAAGTCTTTCTAATAGCCCTGCAATATCAAAGCAATGTAGTTTCCACAGTTATAAATTGGCTGGAAGTACATGTCCCATTGGTAAAACTGCACACTAGCGCTTCTCTCTAGGCAGCTCTTCAAGCCTTCACCTTCTCTCCTCACAATGGGTGTCTCATGCTTTCAGCAGGACTTGGGGAGTGTGAGGTTCCTCTGTAATCCTATTTATAATGTTCTTGCATTGCCTACACAGCTTTGCTGTGCCAAAATGTGGTGAGACCTGGGGCCTCTCCTGAGCTCCTCGGGGAGCTACAACCACAGGGGCAGGCTGTGTGCCTTGTGCTGCTGTGGAGGCACTTGGTACCTCTCTTTTGGGAAGTGCAATTCTGCAGGGCCCTGAGGAATTACGGGGTCCTGTGGAAACAAATATATTTCTCCTGGCACCAGCAGAAAGCAGATGTTAACCTGATCAATTATCGATGAGGCAGAAGGACAATATGCAAATTGTAATAGACTACAAGCAGCATCTTGTATGTGGTGAAAAATAGAAAAGGAGAGGGAGCCTTGGTAGATGAAACAGAAATAAAAAATATACAGGCGTATGAAGCTCTCAGTATTCCAGGATATATTTCTGCAAAACAGCAAATGAGCCACAATTCACTACTAAAACTGAAATGCGTTTTGCTGGCTTTACTCAGCCCACTAATTGCCCATGAAAATTCAGGTCTGGTATTTGACACATTAATTACTCAAAAAACATTTACACTAGGGTTTGCAGAAAGGAACAAAGAGAAAATGCAACTGAGAGAATAAAAAGCTGGAAAGCGAGGGGAGGAGGATTTTAAGACAAGTCTTTTGATGCATTAATCACACGATATTCTCTGGGGCCAAGTGCTAAGCGCTGGAACACGTGGAATCGAGCAAATGTCCATTAGCTGGACCAACACAGAGAGAGGAATGGCAGCTGCCCAGCAGGCATGGTCACTGCTCACCCACCGCACCACTCGTGCTCAAGGGTTCGTGAGATGTAGAGGGGAAAACATCGTGGAGCGCAGAGACCTTCAGAAGTTTCCACTCAGCCACGGCATATCTCCAGGGACGCAAGGAGCAGCTGATGTCACAGCATTGTTCCCACCAGGTGTCCCTGACTGTCCTCTGCAGGGCTGTGCCTTGGAAATAGTGACTTTTGAAATGTAATCACTGCTATCAGGGCATTGCCTACAGCAGACTTATCACCACTTCCTCCCTCTGAGGTCCCAGGCACCAGTGGAGAAACTGGGTGGTAAATCTAGAAGAGAGGAAGGGAAGGTGAATGATGTGCTGGTGATTACACCTCATTACAAAACCAATGCCATTTACATAGGAGTAAATAAGAGCTTAGGGGAAACTTGGCCTTTATGAAGCCTCTGAGGAATAAAAATGAGTATTTTTTCTCTCCCAGGTTCTATTGATTGCGGTGTAAAGAGTATTTATATTGTGTGCCAGAAAGGAGGGAGGGAGGTTGGTTGCTGTGAGGAGAATTAAGGCATGAGTTACTATTGAAATTAGTACTCTTTATCGACTCCATCCAGTCATCTCCAACTATTACAGTTTCACAGAAATGTTAAACAGCTTTAAAACTTTCATTTCCCCTTTAAAACTAAATTACTTTTGTGTTTTCTCTAGCAGTAGTGCCACCATAAGGCAGGCAAGTTACAGTAGAGCAAACATATAAACAACAATCAAGGCATAATTACTAAATGGGAATCACACTTTCTAATGCTGCTTCTCCCAGCCCAGCTCTGTGTGTACTGTAATGGAAACTCTCTCCTGCTATTTGCAATTGAGTTCTTCAAGCAGATGTCGGATATGCTTGAGCAGTTTGGGATTGTCTGGTTCACTGATTATGCAGTTCAATCCAAAGCTCTTTTACTTTTTCTCTTAAATTAAGCAAAATCTTTTTTAGGGATAGATGGGAAACTCTGAATAAAATAATAAAACACATGAATATTCCTTCTATTATCTGTAGCTTTTATTGAAAATTGAAAATTTATTCTAGATTGCAAGATTCACTTTCCTCATTTTCCTACTATTACCTGATGTTTCTGTCTCAGTCATGAGCATTAATCTAAATTATGATATGCTTTCAATGGAATGGCACAACCAAATTCATCTTGGGCAAGAAAGACTATGATCCCCTAAACTCTGCTTTACAAAATAGGAATTTTGCTTCAGTTTCAAATAGCTTTTCAAAATCTGTGGTGCATATCCCATTAGAGCATAGCTTCTGAACTTTTTGAGATTTATTCATCACAAATCACCCTGTTCCTGTTCATCTTTTGATATTTGTCCTTAGAAAGAATTCACACTGTGCAAGTTTGAAAACTCAGAAAACTAAAGTAAAGGGTCACAAATCACGTGGGCTTTCAGGTACCCCTAGATACCACAGCCTCACAAAGCTTCTCTCTAGACAGAGATTGGGTTAAACTTTGATTGCAGAATTCAAAAATTACCATTACTGGAAAATATTGAACTGCATACTTTTAGTCTCATTTACTTCTATTGTTACGGAGCTTAAAGCCCTAATCAAACAGCCAGCACACCATTTGGCAAGGCACTGTACATTAAAGGGGAAAAATATTCCAGTTCTCAAAGAACTGCAAATTTGCATCTCAAGGGGGAAATAGAGGAGAGCAAAAAAAAAATGAAGCAGTAAGAGAAGATGCAGTGGTATCAGGACACCAGCAGGCTACAGTAGGATTTATGTGGTTTGTGTGTTTGCTCCACGTTCTAAGGCATATTTGGAAATACACTTGGTGAATGGTTGGAAGGAAACAGAACTGGTGCTAAACTTTCTTGGGTAGGAGCTGAGATGTTAAAAAATAACAGATTAGATATTGGTGACAGCAATAAGCATCATCCAGACTTTGTCAGACGGAACTGTGTTAACCCAGGGCTGACCTAAATCGGCCAGATTTCCAATATCTGCGCCCAGTTGTAGAGGATTCCATGGTTGAACAGGAGGTCAGGTTTCAGAGTTTGCTAAGCAGTGAGCAGGACTGGCTGGGCTGGTTTGGGTGTCTCAGGGCAGGCCAGGGGATGGAGCTGGGACGGAGAGCAGGGTTTGCTGCTCCTGCTGCCCCAGGGTCTGCAAACCAGGGCTCCTAATCCCTGCCACAACATGTACCATGCCCTGCACATCCCTGCTGAGAGCTCAGGCTTTCTAGGGCTCTTACCTAGATAAAATAAGCAAACTGAACCATGGCTATTTTGCCACTTTATTCTGCTGCCCTCCCCAACTGCCTGCTCTGCCTATGGCAAGCACTGACTGCCAGCCACTGAGGTCAGGAGTCCCAGTGCAGGTCTGGCATCTTCAGTGCCCAGGGGGTTGTGAGCTCAGTGGGTGGAGGAAGGTGTTAAAAACACTGGGAAAGACACTATTTTGGGAGGCTGCCTTTCCAGGTGGAAAAACACTAGTTTGTATTTCCAAAAACTGCTGTTCTCAGCTGCCATTGCCTGTTATTCTGGATCTAGTATGCACATACGGGACTGGGGATGGGGGCCATTTCTTTCCTGATCAATATTTTTCAGCAGATGAAAAGATAATTTCAGTTTTCTGGGATCATAATCGCAGACTAACAATTCACTTTAAAAAAAACCCCAAAAATCAGTTAAACATTGTGATCAGTTAAGCCTAGAGTTTTCAGATGCTGAGTTTCACCTCATAAAGATGGATGAAAGGAGCTGAATATCTCAGTTCTTCAATCTGTTCTTAAATCTCTATCCCAAGTGCAGTCAGATATAATCACGATGCCAATACTGGTAATTTATCATTAAAGTCACAAATAACCACTTGACATTGATAGAGAAAAAGAATGTCAGAGCCCATCAGTGTGGCAGGCAAGAGTCCTTACGCAGAGACATTCCTCAATTAGGCATTGCGCTGGAGTAACTCGGACTTGACTTTCTCACACTCCCAGTCACAAGCACTTTCCGTGAGTGAGAGTGGAACCGTGCACCCAGCGCGTGCTGTGTCTGTGACAGGAATGCTTTGAGCACTAGCACAGACAGCTTCGAAATAAATTAACGCTCACAGAAATCGGGAGGTGCGGAAAGGCAGCAAACCTGCCCCAAAATGGCAAGTTGGGCTTTGTTCAGAGACCACCCCCCAGCTCTGTTTGTCCTCTGCAGAAAATAATTTAAAAGCCTTAACAAGACCTTTGGAAACAGTTGGGCATAACCCATGAGAAAATAATTTTCCCTTTCTTTTTTACTTTTTCAACTTTGAGAAAATATCCTTGTTAAAACTGAGCTTTGTTTCACCGCTGGGAGTGAAGTGGTTGTTTCATAAGCCCTCATCTAAGAGGATCTTATGCAATGACTGAAACTAAAACACATTCAAGGGCAGTGAAGGAACCCAAGGAAATGTGCAGCTGGACACAGTGAGATGTAGAGGGAGACTGCCTATAATTTATTTTGCAGTGTAATTGCTGTCTGATAGTCTCTAAGGATCTCTGTGTACTTTGATCTCTACAGAGTTGAGAGCCAAACCTAATGCTGCACATATATATGCAAATAGATATAAACTTTAATGTTCAGGGGCATTGTGTCATTCACAAAATATAATGAGCCAAATTATCCTTTTCTTATAGCATGAGGCCAAAATTCAGCAAAGCATAGCAGCACACACTTAACTTTCATTCTGAAGGCAATGACACTTAGATACATGCTTAAAGCTTTGCTGAATCAGACTGGACTTAAGCATCTGCTTCCACTGAGATGTGCACTGGAGGGAGTTGTTTATTTGGAACTTAAAATACTGCTCTATTCAGAGCAATGGAAATTACAGTATTTCTTTCCTTTCTGTCTGGAAAAGAAGTGTGGGAGAGAATCTAGTTTGTTCCTCAGACAAGCCTATTTTACAAAAACATCAAAATGGAGTGTGTGACCCCAAAAAGCGTGTGCTGCTCTTTCGAGGTCTCAGACACAGGGGACAGCAAACCAATCTTGGATGAAGGGAGCTGTGAGCTGGTCACTTGAGCTGGAATGATCACCAACTTGCTTTCCTTCTTGACAACAGCAGTTCTTTTTAATTAAGCTGCGATATTGTCAGAGGAGCTGAGGGCTGGGCAGGACACATGGCAGGGTGTGCTCCTGCAGCAGGGAGGGCCAGCAGCTCCTGGGCTGTGCCAGGCAGCAGGTGAGGGAAGCCATCCTTCCCCTCCGCTTGGCACCTGTGCCAGAGCATCTGGAGCTGTGTGCAGAGAGTGGCAAAATGGAGCCAGCCCTGCTCAGCACCAAGTGGCCAGGGACACCAGGGAGGAGGAGAGGTTGAGGTGATGGTTTAGCCTGGAGGTGGAAGAGGGCCCCAGGAGGGGCTCTACAGCTGCCTAGGGTGGGGCCAGGCTCTGCTCAGAGGGGCAGGGGGAGTAGGCAACAAGCACAAGGTGGACTTGGGAAACGCTATTCAGACATGTGTAAGAGCTTCTCCCCATGCAAGAGATCAATGAGAGTCCTTGCAGGTGCCCCAAACTGCTCTGTGTCCAGCCCTCTCTACCCACCCCTGCTTTGGGCAGGGAGTTGGACTGGAGATCAACAGCAGTCCCTTCTGACCAAAATGATTATGTGGAGTTTTGTTTTTTTGGTTTTTTTTTTTGCAATGAATACCCCTACGGTCTCCCATTTCTTTTAACTTCTTTAACAATGTTAAATCTGCTTGTGTTGCACACATTTACCACAAGTCAGCACTTTTGTCACTGTCTTTGTGTTTAAATGAAGTGTTCCAACCTGGAGCCATTTGGTGAGAGAGGAAAAGTAATTATGCACCAAGCTCTTGTCGACTGCAGATTTCCCGCTCATTTTTATGTACCTAGTGATAATCTAACTCTCATAAAATTTAAGCACTGCTGCATTGCTAGCATTTCCATTTTGCTTGGTGATTTTTTTTTGTTAATACTCTGCTACCAATTTACTTGAAAGAGAAGCCAGAGTCTCTTTTTACAGATAACATGTCTAAATTTTTCTTTTTTATGATAGCATGTCTAAATTTTGTTTTGATACTCCCAGAAACAGTAAATTGGGTGAAAAAGTCACTGGATTTTCTTTTATAATGTTCCTCCCAAAGCAATCAGTTGGGTTATTATTCATCTGCTGACTTAAAAGTAATGTCATTCCCTGAAACTCCTTGTTCAGGCAAACTGAATTATTCCTGACAAGGATTCATCTGTGCCAGTAGTGAACATTGAGCAGTCATTGAGAGAATATGGAGATTTAGCTGCTTCTTTTAACATAGGCAGGGTAATGAAAGCCCGTCTCACCTGTGCACTGCAGAAATCCATGAGTAATTAAGGTAACCAGCCTTGATTTGTATTTGGAAAAGCTGAGTGCTGGTGTGTGGTGCTCAGAGAAATGATCTGTAAATGAATGAATGCAACTACAGCGGTATTCAGCATTATTTGCTGCCATGGAGCGAAACGAAGGGGAAAACAAAAATATGGAAATGAGAAGAGTAGGTAATGTGAGAGACATCAGAAGGACAAAATCTTTCTGAGCAGCCTAAGAGCAAGGACAATTTCTTTCTATCTTCTTCCCTCTCCAATAGAACAGTTGATGTTCTTCGTTAAAATAACTTCAGATTCACTTTTTAATTAAAACTTGTGTATATGCAAAAATTTGGAAATTTTGTCAAACACTGGGAGATTTTCTTTCAGGAGATTTCCAAATCAAACCTGTATGTTAAAGAAATAGGAGGGATTATACAAATTTATCCACCCTCTTTGAGCACAGACATCCTTCTCCTCTTCTGAGGGACGTTTAAAAATAAACTTTCCCTCTCTATCAAATGGCCACTTTGTTAATTCAGGTTTAGGACTGTATCTGTGCATTTGTACAATACTTATCATATTTAGATACCATTAAAAAGAAATCTACAGTTGTGATGCAAGCAACAGCCTTAGAACTACAGTGAAAACAGCCAGCTCTCATGTAAAGCCTGGCAGGAGAGGTCAGCACTGCTATTGCTGCTCTTGGGAGCAAAGGAGGAAACCGAGTCAGACAGAGAAGTGACTTGGCTGCCCACCAGACAAGTCAGGAACAAACCTGAGGCTTCACCTGTGTAGACGAGTCGGAAATTTTTCAAGTCTGCTTCTAATTCTGGCCACATTTGTACCTGTACAATTGTTGTGCTGCGTTTCTGTCTTTAAGCTTCGTAGCACGAACATCACCTTTGTCAGTGCACCCACTGCTAAACTCTGGCCGCCGATGACTAATGGGGCAATAAAAAGTCTCCACTACTATTAAACTCCACATTCCTAGAAGGTCAAAGCCTAGAGGACTTCATAACTAGGTTCACATAAAACGCTGAGCTCCCTCCTATTCCTGTAGTGTGTTAGCCATCAGGTTACTTTTGTGCTGTATCCTCAGAAACTGCTGATGCTCACTGCCAGCCTGGGGACCCCACAGTCCCCACAGCTGCAGCTGTGCCTGGGCTGAGGCTAATGACCTGCATTTGTACAGCCCAGCCCTGGGCACAGCCACCGAGGGAGGTTCTGAAAGCCCAGTGGCTCTTATGTTTCCTTCTAAGGATGGGAGAAAAGCGGTGCTTGTAAAGATGAAGAGGGGAACGGCAGAAAGTCTGCAGGGTTTAGGGAAATCTCTGAAAGTCAAGTTGGAGGATCAAATTAATTTGTAAGGTTGGATGCAGTCTGAGAGGATGAGTTGACATAATTTTTGACACCGTGAGTTTGTGTCACGAGGGGAGGAGAGTGAGCTGTTCAGGCTGTGCCCTACAAATGGAAAGCACCAAGGTCTGGTCTCTTTTTCTAGTGCGCTGTTTCGAGACTTTCAGACAAACCAGTTTTGTTAACATGGGGCTGATGGGTGTGACGAGTCAGTCTGGAGAACCTGTGAGCACACAAAGTTCTTCAAGTGCTCACAGCCTCAGGTTTGGTCCTGAGCTGTGTCCATGACAAATCTCTGACCTACCGCATGCATTCAGAAATTTTGTTTCAAAGCTATTAGCTCCAAAACCAGTCAGGAACAGGAAACTCACACTCCATATTCTAGAAAGTAAGACAATTTCTCACTAAGGGCAGAGTAAATCTATGTATTTACCATCCTTTAATCCTTCTGGGGCAGTTTCAAACTGTCCCCTTGGGACACAATATAATAACCTATCCATTGGGGTAAAACATTCACCTCCAGGAGAGCCTGTACCTTTTGGTTATTACACTGCTTATGTAAGGTGGCTGATGTGTGATTATTTTTCACACGTTAAACATTTTCAATAGGTCAAGTATTATTTGGGTATTTAAAAACCCCTCTTCCTTCCCAAAACAGATGCAGCAACAGCTTCCTCTGCAGAAGTGCTGTGGTAGAAAAGAGGTTGCTTGGACATCAAGGGCTGCTTGGCAGCCAGGTTGTGCCAAGGCAAATCTAAACTAATCACCACCACAGCACACTTTGATAAACTCTTTCCTTTTCCAAACCGACTGGCATTTGGCAATTTCGAGCAATGTGACCCCCTACTGGAGCTAGCTGAGCTTGTTCTCTCCAGTTTTTAGTTATTAATACAGACACTTTAGTTATCAAAGATTTGACAGGAATGAAGGATTGACCTCCTGCGATTGAAGATGCAGACAATCTCAGCTTGTTAAAATAATAAATGGGTACCTGTCAAAGAGACACTCTGAGCAAATGTGGCCCCTGTAGATATCTCTATTGTAGATTTTCAAAAACTCCTTCTGCTTCCTTGTATGGATATTAATTAATAATAATATTTTCTTTTATTGAGATAGATGGAACTGCTAATTACTGCTTCCCCATGAATCCCTCACTAGTACCATTTATCCTGTAATAATTAAACATCTCAAGGCAAAAAAAAATGGTTGGTTAGAAGTAGTTAGTAGTGATTTAAGTGCTGGTAAAGAGTTGGCACATAAATTACTGCAAAGAAGGATGTAGGACATATCTCTAAAGTGATCAGAAATAACAATAACCAGGAATTTTGTTGTGTGTTACTCTGAACAAAGCAAAACAAGTGCCTGATGCTGGAAACAGAGCAGGGTATCAAAAGGGTGTCAGACACAGCAGGGTATCAAACCCCAAAGGTGGCCAAACCCCAAAGGGCACAGCTCCCTGGCCTGGAGCAGACCCCATGGGGAGAATTAACACATCATCATTTTTATTCCTCTTCTGAAATACCCTGCAAAAGAGAGGATATCCATCCAGTCTGAGACATGGGACCACCCTTGTGGAAAGAGCTTCATTTTGTAAAGAACAAATGACCTTCAAGTGAAGGGCTTGGGTCACACCACCAAAGAAGTCACCATTTCCTTTGCTTTAAGCTGCTGCTCCTCCCATGAATTTCAGGGACTGTTGACGGACCAGCACCTGCTCCTCTAACATGAAGTAAAGCAGGTTCACGTAGAGCACCTTCAGGGCTCACGTTGTGCTTGAGGAGGCTGAGGACAGCAATTTTCCTCTCTTGGCGATTATTGCTTCTTGTAAGTCCCAGCCCCAAGCTGAGCTCCACAAGACAGAATCACAAAACAGTCAAATGATGCACACGCAGCGTTAGCAAAAACAGCCTGAATGGTGCTGCAAGAGGGAAACTTCAGCTATTCGTTCACTTGTGTTCTGCGCAAAGAAATACCTGTAACTAAAGAACAAGGAAGAAAATATTAGTGGAGTTCTCTCAGGAATCAATGTGGTGGCAGAAATCAGACCATTACCTACGAAATACTGAGAATAGGACCTGAATACCTTTTTTAACCAACTGAGGACAAAGGAACTGACTCCAGTGTTCATTAGTCTAGCCAATAAAACAGTATCACTGCATCAGAGCCTTACTAAGATTGATGGAGATTGAGGCACAAATTTGATTTTTGTCTATGGCTAATAAAAAATCATTTACCACTTTCCACCAGTGCAATATCTTTGTAACTAAAACCAGACTTGGAACTCGCTCAGTGAGTATATCATGATCTTCAAGAAATATCTAAAGTTCTTCATTTATCAAAGTATTTCTGATAGTTTCCAAGATAGAAAGGTTTAAAACAGCCTTGTGAGTATCACATGTGTCTTGGGGAAAGAAGGAAGAAAAGTTCCAATATTCTCAATATGTTTTTTCATACTTGGGATTCTGTGTTAAGACCCATATAGGCCAATTTTGCACTAATGTACTTATTTGTGGGAGTTTTGGGGAAAAATTAGTGATTTACCCTGGTTTCAAAGCGAGTGCATATTTTGTCTATCTAATCATGGACTGCAATTATTTTAATATTCAGCCTAACCCTACAGAAAATCATAATAGTGGGTTGGGAATTGTATTGTAAATTAAATTTACCATCAACCACCTTAGATTGATTGAAGTCTATGTGTTAAACATAGGGGCAATGTTTTGGACTAACCATCGTGGTGACTTTGTTCCTTGGGCCTGGCTGCACCTCTCTTAAAGTACCCAAAATGCACAGGAGCCCAAGCCATGCCCTCAGAAAGGATGTAGTATCTCTCCTCCAACAGGAAGAAGTTAGTTAGGCTTCTAAATTTGTTTCCTAACTTTTGTTAGGTTTGCCACAATGCTTTATTCTCTTTTTCATCAGAGACTCCAGGCAGGCAATTTTCCTTTTTCAGCACCGGTTCTTAGCAAACTGTACAAACTGTAAAATATAAAGTTGCAAGTCATATCAATATCAAAGAGCAAATAATTAATGAACAGTACATTGTATTGCACAAGTGAAGTGTCCTTGCACAGGAGCTGCACAGGTGGCTGGCAGCAATGAAGCACCACCTGCTCAGCCCTGACAGAGCTGCAGGAGAACACAGGGAAGGTTCAGTGCAGCCCTGTCTTTTTCTTCTTGCTGCCTTAGGTTATTATTTTCATGGACCTTGGCACTGTTCTGAAAGCTAGAACAAAATGAAAATAAATATATATGCAGCAGCTGTATGTTTCCTGTTTCATCTTCAGAGAATGGATATTGTCACAGATAAGGAGGAGAATATAAATCATAAAATCGTTCAAGTGTGTTACCTTACCAGTACCATCTCTTTGCTACTACACTGTCTTCCATGACACTGATTCCCTTGGTTTGGAGGAAAGCAGCAATTTCTGCGTCTCACTTCATCAGCTGTCTAACCAGGCAAGCTTTTAAACCCCCAAACACTGTACTTGAAATTCTAGATCTGTGGAATACAATGCAGAATTGCCATAGCCTTCCCTGAAACCAAGATTTCATATTTTAAAGCATTAATCTAAATAGGGTGGAGGGGTTTTTTCTTACAACTTTCTTGTAGCATCCATTTTTAGCATAAAAGCCTCCCATGAGATCCCATTCCATACTGGCAGGAGCTGCACATTTCTCAGTGTCAAAACAGGACCCACCCAAAAGATCTTTTAGATGGGCAAGGCAGACTCACAAGGAGTATTAGAAAAGTTCTGCTGTGTTACTGCTTTCCAGTTCCTGCTGCAGGTCTTCCTAACAGCACAGAGTTCTTGAGTGAGATCTTGAAGTCAAAACTGTCTTAAATATGAATGAAAAAGTTTCATTTGAAATTATGAATCAGCTCTTCAGCATACCGGGCGTAGCTCCTTTGATATCAATGAGCTAACAGCGAATTACTTTAGCTGAATAGATGTGACCTGTTCATCCTTTCATTTCACAATGGAACTGCTCGGTACTGCCAGGGATCCCTTCCTTCCAGGTGTGTGGGGCACTGCAGGGGATTCCCTCCCTCCTGGCCTTGGGGATGACGGAGCACACCCAAAGGAAGGCTGCCCAGGAAGCACAGCTTGCTCAATTGTGCATCTGGTGCTCTCAGATCCAGCACTGGAAATAACAGTAGGCACTTCTGTCCCCAAAGTAAAGCTTACAACGTCTCATAAACTACCAAAGGAGGATGAATACAGATGTAACCAAAATTCTGTTTGATGGCCAGAGGATCCTGTGGAGGCTTCTGCTGCTGGAAGCATCAAGTGGGAGTTGTCCATGTTTGCAGATGTACTGATCTTTCTCTCTGATGGAGAGAAGAAATACTCAAGGATGGCTCCTAAAGTAGGACTCGGCTCCCGGGAGATTCCCCCATATGTTAAAGAGCTATTTAAAGTCTCACATTGCAGTGTTATGATGTCTGAGTATCTTTTTCTTTCTTTTCTTCTCTAACAAGCACTGATAGACCAAGTCCTTTCTTTGGCACTAGGACCAGATGGAGGTCCTCTGCTCTCGCCTTCTCTGCTTAGCTGGGATCTGGCAGGGCTCATCTAAGGTGCTGAAAAAACAATAAAATCTCTTTCTATTCAACTCTTGGTTCCTTTTGCAGGCTGGAGCCACTGATGTCTTTTTGCTCTGAGGCCATAACCCCTCAGAGACAATGACTTTGGTCACTAAACCTTTTCTAAAAGGGCCAAAAGAAAAGAAACACAACTCACTTATGTGATGATCTTGTAAATTGAGCTGTTTCATATTATTCTGAGGGCAGAAATAGCAAGGCTGCTGTTTCATTGCTACTTCCATTTGGCTAGTGAGAGGCAGTGAAAGGCAGGCCACGTGGCCATTTGTCTTGTTTTATGGCTGGAAATCTTGCATTGAGCTACGAAGGGCTCTGATTGCTTTCATCTTTATGGGGGTTGTTAATCTGAGGGCAGAGGTTGCATATCCTTACTTTAAGCATTGATGAAAAGAATTGACTAAAACCCAGTTGTTCTGGAGTGGTTTAAAGTGTCACCCATTTTTCATTGCCCCTCTTTTTTTTTTCTGTAGGAATTCTGAAATCTATTCAGATCGCATAAAGTCCAAACAAAGGGAAGCCAAGTGTTTTAGTGCAGTGCCCAGCATGCCTTGCAGATGGGTTATAATAAGACGAGAGCTGTCTTTGTCAGAGCTGAATCCATACTTTTCATGTACAACCTTTACAAATTGTGCCCATGTGGCAGAGTTTGAATTACTTTTTTTACAGCTCTAGAAAACAAATGCAAAAATCTTTCAAGTGCATTCAAAGTCATTACAGTTCTTTGCTGAACTGAATCAATTGTCGTAACCTCTGTGGGTGTGTAAAATATGAAATTACCATCACTCTCGTAGTCTTTCTGAGTTTGTAAATTAGAAGGAATTGATTATAGGTGCTTTTGGAAAGGACTCTGGTGTATTAAAAGTGTCTTGATGACAAATAACAATATATTATTTGTAAGATCTTGCTTGATGAAACTGTCTTGTCCACTAATGGCTGTTTGTCTTTGTTATTGTTCTGACTTGCCTTCTAACAAATTGATGTGTGGGCTGAGATTTATCATGTGATGGCTGGAGGAAACAGGAGACTTTGCCCATTAAAGTGGTTGTAATACTTGTTTTATTTTATCATTTCAGATATTTTAAAGTTACTTAATGTCAATATTTTCCAGGGTAGTCATTCTTTCCCCAAGAACCAATTTTTATAAATAGTTGCTGTAAATTTATTTTTAAATTAATAAAATAGTCTGGTTTTCACTCTACCTATTTCACTATTCACATATTTTATTCAGAGGTTCTATAAGTAATGTTGCAGCATTTTCCTTTCTGTATTAAAATTACTCCATGGTTTGCTCTTTTCTTATTTCTTTTTCTGTTTGCTTGTTTTCTCTCATATATTGCACAGTCTAAATATATATATTGGAAAATCATTCTTTGATTTCTGCTTCATAATGTTTTAATTCTAAACCTTCAGCTTCTTATTAGAAGAACCTGTTCTGCCTGATTTTATTAGAACTGAATTGTTGTTTATTCATTTTCCAGGGCACAAATGGCATCTCACAGTTTCACTTAGGCATGACACATGAGAAAAAGTGAAAGACAAAATGAGAGACAGCTGAAATCATGTATGTTGATAAAATATATATATATATATATATAAATGTAATTGCAGTTTGGTTTAAAGTTGGGCTGGTTTGGATTTTGAATAGTTGGATACTGATAATACTTAGAGAGAATATCCAGAGGTGAAAACCTGCTTTTCTGCCTTTTTATGAACAACTCCTGCCTATCTCTGGACACCAGCTAAGTCACCATGCGAGCTCTGACATACTGACCCATTCTGGCAATTCTTTATGGGCTGTTTGCCCAAATAAGTGCAAAGAAATTTCATGGGCCGTAGGTACATTAATGCAATAGAAATGTCTTTTAGAAATAATTCGATCATTAAATATATATATGTTCCATGTTCTCCAGTGTGATGCAGTAGGACCTTGTGGGATTATGATTTACATCCTGTATAAGCAAACTTTAGGAACTTTGAAGCCTCGTTGTAGTTTAATATGTCCTGCAAATCATCACAGCAGAAGAGCCAAAATTATCCACAGGGAGATGTTAAGTTGGGCATCATGGGATTTCTCAGGGTTAGAATCACATTTCATGCATCATATCATTGGGAATCAGCCCTGTTGAAAATTCCCGGTGGTAACACCAAGGGGTTATGATATAAAAGACTGAACAACAATACTTGGAAGGAACAGAGAGAAATCTGCTCTGTGCCATATGGGAAGTCTAAGATGTGTCAGGTTGTTAAAGATGATATTCCCATGTTTTTCATTGAAGCTTTTGGAGGGAGATGTAATGGAAATAGATGAACAGAGGAGCGTGTTTTTCATCAGGTAGGTTTTCTCTGTGTTGGATCAATTGTGTGTATGTATCAAATGACTCCATATATGTTGTATGAGCATATGCAATGCATTTAGTTTGTGACAGACAGAAAAATAGTAGTTACAAACTGAAATGAGGCATTAATTGAGACAGGAATTAGTCTTAGAAAAGTACAGTGTATGTTTTAATTTGTCAGGGAAGGGCTTAAGGCAGTTACAGCAGCAACAAACGGAGGATCTTGTCCCTGAATCATAGAATTGTTCAGAGTGGAAAAGACCTCTGAAATCACTGAGCTCCCCCAGCACTTCAAGGCCACGACTAAACCAAGTCCCCAAGGACCACATCTGTGTGGTTTCTAAGTCCCTCCAGGGATGGGGACTCCCCCACTGCTCTGGACAGCCTGTGCCAATGCTTGATAACCCACTCTGAACCTCCCCTGGTGCAGCTTGAGGCTGTTTCCTCTTGTCCTGTCGCTTGTCTCTTGTGAGAAGAGTCCAAGCCCCACCTGACTACAGCCTCCTTTCAGCAGAGAGTGATAAAGTCTCTTTGAACCTCCTTTTCTCCAGGCCAAACACCCCCAGCCCCCTCAGCTGCTCCTGGTACTCCAGACCCTTCCCCAGGTCCTTTCCCATGTCTTGACACGCTCCAGCCCCTCAATCTCTGTCTTGTCATGAGGACCCCAAAACTGACCCAGGATTCAAGGTGGAGCCTCACCAGCACTGAGCACAGACACCTTTAATGCTTCCTTGGCAGTGTAAGCTGACAAGGCAGTGAAAATGGTGACAGGTGGGGCTTTTACAGATCTTCTAGGAACTCTGCCAAAATTCAGACACATTCTAGCTCAAATGGCAGCTTGCACCCTCGGATGACAAATTATACCTGGTCAGCACAAGAACTAAAAACAAGCATGACAACCTTTTTTTTCTACCTCTGGGTTCTTTATGAAACCAAAATATTGCTTTCTTAGAGTTTGTTTGAAAAAAAAACAAAAAAACCCACCACAACAAAACCCAGCAGCAGTGATAAATGTCCAGGCCACGAAGTCCAACTGACCAATTCAGAGGGGTCGTCCAGGTGTTCTTGTCAAGGAATAAATAGATTATGCTTCCCTGCATGATCCTTAGTTACTCCACGCAGTGCGTCACTTAAAAATTTCAGCATGTAATAGCTGTCACTCCTTTCAAAACCGTAAGCCTGTGATGTCTTTATATAGTGCAACAGTGCACTGTGGCAAGCTTTATGGTTTTGACAATATATGCCTTTGCTCTTCTTTAAAACAAAAAGGATATTGTTGAAATCCCTGTGGCTTTATTACATACAAGTGGCAAGCTCTTTACTTTTTCAGTAATCCACATCTGTCAGCCACTGCTTACAAGATAGCCCAGGGGTTATCTGCCCTTTGTTATTGCTTTGATTCCTTTCTTTCGTTTGCTTGCCCAATTTAATAACAAGGAGAGATCCAGCTTCTTGATGATTTTGTTGGCATAACACCAAGCTCATCGGCACTTCACGCCAAGGCGGTGCTGTGGTTGCAGCTCTGCGTGTTGGAAGCTGCTATATTGGGTCAGCATCTTTGCTGAAGCATCTTGCTGTTTGGTTTATTCTTTGTTCTTCCTCTGTTGCTCAGTAGTTGTTGTGCAGCAGCCATGTGGGCTTTATCATCTCAGAGAAATGTTTCGTAAAGCAACAAAATTTCCTCTGAGTGTAATGAACCATTCTGTTATGTGAATTTTGGGGTTTTGTCTGTCTAAATGTTTTAAATATGAAGGGATACCACTGCTGTAGTTCCTTGTTGTCTACCAGCATGCAGGAAAGCTGTGATACATAAATAACAGATGCAGAAGAGAACAGAGCAGAAAATTGCCAATTAAAGAACGTTGTATAACAACTCCTCCATCTGGGTCACCAGCAGGGTTTGAACCCAGAGTGTGCCCTGCTGCAAGCACGGGGAGGCTGTCAGCCTCTTCTGCAGCACCAGGGGAGAGCCATGAACAATAAACCTGCTCTCACTTGTGCTGCTTTCCTGCTGGGGGTGGCCAAGGAGGAGTTTCTTACTTAAATAGCACCATGCAATAAAAATTTGGCCAGTTTGTTTTCTAGTGCAGTCACAGCAAAACCTCTCTCCAGACAATCGTTTCCTGACATTTAGCAGGAATGGGTTTTTCCTTCCACAGGTGCAACCATAGTAACTAATTTTTTTACTAAAAGTGTTGCTGTATATTGAGTTGGTGATGTGTGAATGTTTCCCACCTTCCTGCAGGTGCTGTTGCTCACCTTCATGAGTGTTTTTAGCTTTGCTGATGGGTACCTACTCCTTTCTGGCTGCACTGTTGATAAGTCATCACCAGGCTGCCTGAGAAGAGGCAGCTGCACAAAAAGTACTGAAAAAAGGAGTGTGAAAGGCATTTCCCTTCCTCCCACATGTACAGTCCTGTCCGTAGTGCTTTACAGAGATTGCCATCTTACAGAGGGGAGTTTCCTGAAGTCATTGGTGCTGGGGATTTCTGTGATTCCACAAAAACTGATCTGGACACTGCTGGTAATGGTTATAGACAAAAACTAAGTCACCCACCTGTTTCTTTCCAAGAAGAGAAGCAGTCATCAGTACTGCAAAGCAAATACCCTTCAGGCTGCCAGTTTCTTGTCTGGGGAACACCAGGAAGTAGCTCTGCTACCCATGCTTCCCACAGCCCTGAGACATTGACAGACACATCCCATCAGGTAACCCTCAAACCATCTCCTCCTGACAGAATTGCCCTTGAGTGCCTGAGCAGCTCTCAGAGCGTGGGTTGGGTTGCTACGCTGCGAGTGGGGGCAATGCTTTTTACACTCCATTCAGAAGAGGATTCCTGACACATCAGAGGGGAAGGTTCCCACAAATCCCAGCGTCAGGCTGAATACGAAGATAACTTGGCAGTTGTACACCAGCAGAGGTGTTAGCCTTCATTGTCAGCTCACAGAGTGATTTACAAAATAATTTTAAAAATTCATGAACCTCCTTCTTTATAAAGCATTGTTGTGAAGTTGAATATTTTATTACACAAGGCAACCATCATTCACTGCTAGGGAAGAGTATGTGACTGCTGTTTTGAAAGGCCAGGATACTGGGATGGTTGGTACTGGAGAGAAGGAGTTCTGGCACTATATTTAGTGACTAATTACCTCAACAACACTTTCAGACCTGGGCCTTCTGAGAAAGGACTCCTGATGTTCACACCAGTTTTTCAGATTTCCTTTCTACGTGCACACCCTGGCTGTGATTTCTTTTATTTCTTTAGTCACTTTTTTTCCTTATGATTACAAATTCATTCTCATAAATTAAAAGCTGATCTAGTTTGAAATATCTGTCTTCAAGGTCAGGTGCAAGTTTTCTACGTGGTTCAATGTGACTGCAGCTGCCCACCCAGAGCAGAGCAGGACAGCACAGCTCTACTAAGCTTTGCAGGCAACTCCTTCCCAGTCAATAATAAACAAACACAGTGGAAGAGAGAACCAATTTGTTCCTTTTTTGTAGCAGTGAAATAATACAGAATTACCTTTGCAGATAATAGGCCATAAGCTTTGTCCCGAGTTTGCAAGGCCTCACGACCAAGACCTGTCAGGCCCACATTGTCTGATCTCTTCTTGGTCTGCCTTTGCTTTACTTGGTTTAGCTGGAATGGCAATTTCTATAATTGATCAGGAGTCTGTCTCTGGTTTACCTTTGTTTGTCTGTGATGGAGATCTGCACTTTCACATAGACAGCAGTAACAAGCAGGTGTTCTGGGTAGAATGTGATATTTATGACTCCAGCACGATGATGCAGTGTAGAGAAATACAGGCTTAGTGTGACAGCAGGGATGAGGAGGAGGTGCAGGATGCAGCAGAGAGGGGTGAAAACACAGAATATAAGAGATGGGGTATAGAATTGACACTGGAGACACAGCAGCTGTAAACAACTCACTAGTGGTCAGTTAAAAAACATGCAAGATGGTGTTTGTTCTCTTTACTCATAAACAAGAATTTGACTGTAACATATTCTACATTACTCTGTGGTATTGAAATAAGAAATAAAATGCTTGTCTGCCATGTTAAGAGGTGACTGGCAGCTATGCAAACCTGGTCATGACACTAAAAACCAAAGCTCCAAGGATAATTTAAAAATGACTGCCACATCTCCATGAGTCATGTAAACCCACTCAGCTGCACTGAATCAAACGTGTTCTGGTCAACTAGAGCTTGAGCACAGCCCGTGGAACAGGATTAATCATGATAAGGACCATAGGCTGGGTTTTATTTCTTTGTCCTTTATTGAAAAAGCAACCTTTCCCCCACAATTTATTAGTTTAAAGCCTGGTATTGACCTAAATTTGAGATAGTATTGGGAGAATATAACTCTGTGCCTCTGTGGTTACTTACAGCACAAACACCTGCACGTTCTCATTTTTCAGCATGTCAGTCCTGTGCTTTGGGCCCCATCTCAGCCCCCTCAACAGCCCATCCACTGGGATCCCAGCCCAGGGCAGCCACCCCAGGCTGGCACAGAGCAGTCCAGCACTCCCCTGGCAGGATTCCCTGTCCCCCAGCTCAGGGGATGGGGGCCCTGCTGGCTTAGTGCTCTGAACATGGCATGTTAAGCACAGGAGAATGGGATCTTGGTCAGTCTTCAGGGAGCAGCCCTGGCTGTATCCTTTGAGTTTTCTCATTCCTGGTTTTCAGCAGGTCTGTACCAGCCTGGGTTTGTGTGCAGCAAAGGGGTTTTTGTGAGCTCTTGTTAACAACTCCAAGAGCTCAGGTGGTGGCACAGTAACATTTGACAATGATCAGAGGCTTTGCTTGGTTTTTTTTTTTGGTAGTTCAAACAACTAAACATCCCCTCTATGGTTTTCTTTTATGGTTTCTGACCTTTGCAATACTTGAGCTTCAACAGCCAGACACAGGAGAGGTGCACCTCCCCAGGGCATGGGCAGCCTGACAGCGCTTGAGGTACTGAGTGTTAACATTTCACACTTGAGAGACCTGGGTCTCCTCGGTCCCTGCTTCCTGCCAGGAGTGAGGGATGTGGTCTGTATTAGCATCTGGTACTGTGGTGAGCTGTGAAAGCAGGTCCTTGGAGTGCCCTGATGCTGACATTGCTCACTGGAGCTGGCAGGTGCTGGCAGATACATGGCCCCTTGTAATCCTGAACAGGATCCCATGGTTATGGTGAGGTAACAGGAGATAGTCATAAATCAGCATTCCTGGGTTTTAGCATGGTTTCTACACCACTGATTTCAGCTGCTGACCATTGGCCCAGGCAGTCTGCTTGTGAGGATGTCAACAAGCCCATTAAAGTATGAGGGAGGGAAGCTTAAATTTTGCTTTAAAAGGGACGGTGACCACTCAGTTATAACTATGGAGGACAGAAGGTTAGCAACAGGCTGTGAGTACTCTTAATAGGGCAAATGTCCCATCAGGTCAGTAAAAAAGGCAGAGAGAAAAGCATCTAAATCACAGTTGCAGCAGTAACAACACTCTTTAGAAAAGACCACAAAAATAGATCCACTGAACATGAAAGACTCTAGCCTGTTGCACTATGGAGTGTAAGCATATTAAGCAAGGTGTTATTAACCTGGACATGCTAAAATAGCATATCTGGTGACAGTGTGTAAGTATGCCCCGATGTAACACCACTAATTAAATAAGCAACAAGCATGTGCATCTAAGCAGAGATATAGAAATAATGCGTAACAGCAGATCAACCATTGGGAATTGTATACTTGCACAAATGGGGATATTGGAAAAAATGTGTATTTAGTAAAATCTGCAAGAAAAGAGGGTGTAAGAGGGTGGAAAAGTTGTATGATGAAATAAAAAGAAATATATGTATTTTGTGTACATATTTATGTGTGTGTGTGTGTGTATACACCACACAGAACAATCAAGAAAGAAGTCTGGTGAAACCAGAGCCCCAGGCACCTTGAAAATAATATATGGCCAGAAGCAGATTGGAGCTGCTTTTGAAGAGCTGAGGTATGAGCAGAATCACAGGAATGATAAGAAAAGAAAGATAGGGAAGAGCTCATAAGCTTGGACGCCCTGAATCAGCATTAACCACTTGCACCACCCTCATGATATCTGTACACTCACAGCTAATTTAGAATAAGATTCTTAAGGGCTAAGTTAATTGCATATGTAACACTAATTATTCATGAAGACTAATAATTAACCTATCTTGGTAGTGAATGTTAGTCTGATGTTGTTCTGAAATTTGCAGCTGGCCTGATCTCTCAGTCTCTCAAACCCACCTATCATGTGGATCTCTTCATTGCCTGGTTACTACATGCAAACTCAGAGGATATGTGTGTGAATTCTATTGCAAGAAAGGAGAGAGGAAAAAACCCAGGACATGAGTTGTTCTAGCCTTGAAAGCCAGGTCAGAGGCTCTGGGATATGGCCCATGGCAAGTTCAATTACACAGCCAAGGAAGGTGGGCAGAAAAGTACTGCCTTAAGTACTGACCACAGCCAGCAGCAGGGGCAGCCAAAAATCCTTGTCGTTTCTGATTCGGAATCAAAGGTTTCTCTCCACTCCTCTGTTTTGCCACCAGCTGCTCAGCCTCTCTCTACTTCAGCTCTGAGCACTGTGACGAATGCTGCTCATTGTAAGGAGTGGTAAGAAGGGCACATCCCCTTCCGAGGTCCCTGGGATTGACACCTTCTGTCTCGTTAGAGACCCTGTCAAAGGTCAGCCTCTGGAATGCAACAAACCTGGGCCTTTGTGCCACGGATTTGCAAGTGGAGAAAGGGAAAATCAGTGATGCCATGGGCACAAATTAGAGATCCGTGTTTTCAAATTGGCAGTACCCTGCCCCTCAGGAGTTCCATACACCATGGTATTACACATAATACATACATACTATTTTAAAAGTGTGTGTTATATATCAAAAGCATGTAGCATCCCTCTTCAATCCATTCCTCTGCCTCTTTTCTGGTTAATTGTTCTACCCCAGCGCAGATTCTGCGCTGCAGAGATAGCTGCAGAGATCTTTTAGATAACAGCAATATTCAACCTGTCACATAAATATTCTCATAATTAGTGTTTTCTTTGCAAAATTGCTCTCATCTTGGGCAAGTATGAGTTTTTATATCCGTAACAGTTATGGATTTTTGGTTACCTTTGTAAGCACTACTGTTTGAATTGGGAATTGGCCACCAAGGCTGCAGTTGGTGGCTCAGCAAACTGAGCTCACATTTGTGTTTGGGACACCATCAGATTCCCTTTCTACCCAGTCCTATGCAGGGCACCCCACCTCTCAGACATGTTTGTTTAGCACAGATTTTGCATTCATCCAAGATGCATGTTCAGGGCTCCTCCCACCGTGGGGGGATATTATTTTCCCTGAAGCCTCAGGGCAGTTAAACTGGTCGGTACCTGTGGCAAAAGGCCCAGGTACGGCTGACAGGCTGAGGGGCAGCACCTCTGTAGGGACACGCACACCCCCACGAGCTGGCAGGGGCTGCAGAGCTCTGGGCCCATCTCACATCTCAGATGCTCAGCCTGTTGCCATGATGGCATGGATCACAAAAATACAGCATTTCTACGCACCGTACTTAGGGATAGACATAGGACCCCCCTGCTGTGTATCTGTGCATCTCCAGAGGGAGGGAACGAGTCCCTCGTGTGACATCTCCCTGCATTTGCCTTCCTGACAAACTATTTTGCAAGTGTAGAGAGGAATGCTGCTCTTTATTCAGTCACTTATTACATGAGGCTGTGGTACTGTTTGAATCACAAATTGCATGCTAATGGCCTAATTCATAAACCATTGACATTTTTTATGAGCCCTTAACATTCAAAAGTGAAGAATTTGTGCTCAAAAAATAATTTGCATTGCAAAATTCAATAATTTAGTTTCTCATATTCATTAATGCCTAAGCCCACACCACATAACTTATCCCAGTCTAACTACACTTCCCAGCACACTGATAAAAACAGGATACACACTAGTTCACATAAAGGGCTTCTATTTGCAACTAACTCTTTACCTGCACTGATTGATTATATTTGTAGAGAGGAAAAATCCAGCTCTGTAGCAAGTGTGATGAATGCACTGAGCAATGGCTGCTTTGAAGCTGCTTTCTGCTCTAATCATGTTTTCCTCCAATGGCATTAACTACCATAAAATATGAGATCATAAAGGGTAACGATATCAGACAACAAAATCATCCTGCACACTGCTCAGTCCCACTGTATTAGGGAAGGATTCATGTTTCATTAATGAAAACTTGCTTTGCTTTTGACCTGATATCACTAGTTGTTGAAACCAGACGAGAAAACTAATGATAAATGTGTAGCTCCTAAATCATCCACAAATTCTTAATGCTGTGTATCACCCCCTTTCACAGGGACAGAAACTGAGGCACATACAAACCAAATATCCCAATAACTCTTGCAGGGTCAGCTGGACATCTATGACTCTGTCCAGTGCTCAGCACATCTCCTGTGGGATGTGCATGTGCTAAGGTGATTGGTGTTACGTAAACAAGATTTATACGTAGTTTTTTGGGTACCGAAAGCAGAATATCTCTGTCACCCTGGGCCTCTGTCCTTCCAGAAGCACATCTGGAGGGGCCATCTGTTTGTGGTTGGATGGTATTGCACAGGTACCCCCAGACAGGGCTTTTAAAAGGGAGGTGATTTTGGGGGGCTCTTCTGAAGGTAAATGCCCCTATAAGGAACCCACTCTCCCAAAAAGTGGGTGATTGCTCCCTGGGTGGAGGTGTCCTTGCAGAATTGTCTTCATTTGATTTAGGTTGTTGCCTTTTTCAACCTAGAAACGAAGATGGAGATAATTTTAGTAGAGGAGGTAATATAAAAGTGGATCTTTATTGGAGTTCCAGGGGCAGTCATGGAAAAATGTCCACAAAACCCACAGGGGTGAATACAGTTTGATAGGTTTTAGGAAATGAGCATAATTTATAAAAAGCACCAATTAGGAGGGCAAGTGATGATGCAATTCCCCCCAGGTCAAGCCTCTTCTCTTGAGCTGTCCACCCTTGGTATTAGCTGTACTTGTTTATAAAAATAAATCTCGAAGATTTTGTTCTCAACCTTGGTTCCCAGGAAGAACCAAGATAGGAGAGGGGCCTTGTGACCCCCAGGGCTTGGAATTCTGGACTGTGTTTGGTCATTCCAGCTGGGGAAAAGGATAAGTACTGGGAAGGTTACAAACATAGAAAAGAAAAAAGCAAAAATCATCTGGCATCAAGGTGAGAGTCCCCAAACTGCTGGATCACTGTCACTCACTGACCTGGGATCCAAGGGGACTGCTCCAGAATGTTTAATTCATTGCCATTGCTATACCTTAACTAAAGACAAAACATCTCTTAAATAGCTTAACTACATACAAATGACTTCCCACATAGCAACAATTTCTATTAACTATTTACAAACAGTGATGCACAGCTTGATCCCTTCCGCAGCAGAAATCACCACCGGGAGTCTCTGGAGGGCAAGGCCTCATTCTCCACCCAGGATGTTAACTAACACATTTAGGCATTCAGGCTGGGCTAAACACAGCAGGAGCTGCCTGGGGCAACTTCTGCAGCTGCCCAAAATTCCGTCCCAGAGAGCTCCTGTGACAAGAATGCCAAAATTTAATTGTGGCGGTGCAGACAATCGCCTCCTCTCCAGCTGGCCTGGTGTCCCCAGCCAGGCCCTCACCCCGTCTGTGCCGGGCCTGGCCGGGCCCCTCAGGGAGCCGCAGGGATGGCACCAGGGTGAGCACAGCGCAGCCCAAAAACAGCCACCCCAACCGCAATGGATGGGTTTGTCACTGACTGATCACTTCTGTCCCCAGCTGTGGCTGCAGGTTTGTGATGTAAGGTGTTCAGGTATCCTCCACCACAGCACAGCCCCAAAAACAGCCACGCCAGCCGCAATGGGTGGGTTTATCACTGCCTGATCCCTTCTGTCCCCAGCTGTGGCTGCAGGTTTTTGGTGTAAGGTGTTCGGGTGCCCTCACACCACAGCACAGCCCAAAAACAGCTACACCAACCACAATGGATGGGTTTATCACTGACTGGTCCCTTCTATCCTTCAGCTGTGGCTGCAGGATTTTGGTGTAAGGTGTTCAGGTACCCTCCACCACAGCACAGCAAAAGCTGTGGGCACACAGCTGCAAACCCAGCTTTGCTAGAGTGAGGATTGCATTCCATCTGCAGTGACATTTCAAATAGCGAGCTTTACGTGCATCTTGAGGGTTTTTCTGTTATATTTTTATTCAGTTCTAGTAAAGAAAGAACAATAATTGACAGGATAATTCACCAGCACTTGTTCCACCCCAATACAGGGTCTGAACTTCTCTACAATGCAGCAGAGAAAGAGATGCTTATTCAAGATCAGTGAGTGCTTTCCAGTATCATTAACATGTTGAAAGTGATGCTTATGCAGTTGGGTTTATTTTTTGGGTTTGCAGTTTGTTTTTTGGGTTGGCCCTGAAGTTGCAGACGCTATGGGAAATGCAACATCAGGAATCCCCTGTGGAGCAGTCCGCAGGACTCTGGCCTTTTGCTGTACTGTTTCTTTCTTATTTTCAGTCAGCACTTAGTGTTTATTTGGAGCACTGGTGTCTTTTGAACTCTAAAAGCTGAAGTTGCTGATAATTAATAAAGAAGCAGCTACAATATATTTGCAGAACTTCCTGCCTGAGGTTGGCTGCTAAACAGACCTGAATCACAGTTCCATAATTATGTGATGGCAAAGGCTTTGGGAACTGCTGAACCATGGACACTTCAATTTTAAAGGTCAGATGAAATGCTGATTTGCTATAAAACAAAATCAATACCCAAAAAAAAAAAAAAAAAGGTTTGAAAAACATGAACTTCCACATTGCTAGTAGAAAACACGTGGATATCACTCCTTCCTTTCTTTGCCAAAGCTAGGGCAACATGAGACCTTGAGGACAGTCCACCCCACACAGCACTCCATGTTTGCAAGGAGGTCTGAGTTGGTACCTGACAGTCAAAATTCCCTTCGAGCAAAGTCCATTCGCTTAAGTCAAAGAATTGCAGAAATCCTTTGGAATTCTCCACACAAGGCATATCCCAGTGGAGCAGGTATGGGCTTTCTCAAATCTCCAGGCAAACTCTCTTGTTTGTTGCCTTTCTGCTGTGCAAGAAAGATGCTAATGACACATTTACACATCTTTTAATGATTCCTAGGCAAGTTTCCAAACCCCTAAACTGTGCTGGACAAGTCTTTTTTTAAACATCCTGGCAAAAACAAGAAGAGAGGAAGCTGCTTGAGGCATTTGAGTGGTCTTGGGTCAGTCATATTTTTCTGCTTTTCTCTCTAATTATAAGCTCTTGAAAAGATTAACTGAGAAATGAGAACTGATCTCTGAGTCTTCATATGATGTGGTATTTTAAATATTTATTTGGAATTTTAATTTTTTTTTAAATTAACAAATTAATAAATCTCCTTGAGTTCCAGACAACATGATCTTCATAACTAGAAATGGCCAGATCTCAAGTGCCACCAAGCTTAACAACACAGTCCTAAAAGGTGGTCATTCTGATTCTGAGCAATGCTTTATAATTCATCTCTGAGGGCCAAATAATTGGGTGACATAAATGAAGGTACCTCAGCAGTGTTTTTCTGACCAGTAAATGAACTTTAATTTTTCATAGGTACATTTCAACATGTCGTCCTCTGAGCTGGAAGCTGTAATTATGAGTCTGCCTTTTATAAGACAGACTATATTTCCCTTAAAAATGCATAAGCCTTCCTATTATTGCTACACAGCAGATGGAGTAGCAGAACAGAGCTGCCTTGTGGATTGTTAAACCAAACCGTTGCTACGAAAGGAGCACCACAGAACACCAAGATCAGTAATCATTTCAGAAAAACAGGTTCCTGTGCCCCTCCAATATATTTCTATGTTACCTCCATAGCAGAGACTGATGAACACATGTATTTGTGTGAAATGCAGAAGCAGCATGAGCTTAATGTTACAACTGCTTCCAAGTGCAGTTTGCATTTGTAATTTAAAGTTGTTTCAAAGTAGTAGAGGGAACTAGGGAGTTGTTTGGGGCGATAGAATATAGAGTATCATTACAAGCACTTGCAGATCATATTTTGCTTGAACTAATTCCTCCTGATATTTTAATATCAAACATAACCCATGCCAGTTTTACATCTCAAATATATTTGGTATTTCAAAAAATAATTAATAGTGTCAGTTTTATTAATGTGTTAAAATATGAATTAAAAACATGACAAATCAACGAGAAACAGCAGTCTGTTTTAATGAATATTTTATAGTGTGCATCAATAAATCATAGATCAAAGGGAATGCAGCACGTTCTGCAATACTACTTTTTTGTCAACGTGGGGTTACTAAAAGTTTTACAAGTTGTTTTGGCACTTACTTAGTTGCACTTTTGAATTAACATTTTAAGAGGGAAATAAAAAAGTTACGGCACTGAATCCGAGAAGGCTCTGGTGTTCAAAACAGATTGTCCTGTTTCCTTATCATCGCTTTAAAAAATCTGTGGTTGACCACAGAGCTGCGGGTCTGTGTGGTGTGTGCAGGAATCTTGCTGCTCTGCCCTCCCAAACCAGGATTTTCCCAAGCTTCCCACATGGGCACTGGCAGAAGGTGAAGCTGCTCCTTAACACAGCATCTTGGCCTCCATGTCCATCTTTGTGACTGATTTGCTGCATGTGACTTTGAGTTGTGCAGAGCTTTCTGATGTCTCTGTTTTGCCAGGGCATTTAAGGGCTCAGATATGAGCCCCTCTCTTACCAACTGTGAGTGCTTGTATTTAGCCCTTCAAATCCTTTAATGATGCATGTTGAACAAACAGAAAACTTGATCTTTTTTACAGCTGAAATAGGAGTCAGAACTGCATAGAGAGTAAAAAATTCAGATACTCAGGACCTCTCCTAAGCTTTCACTTCAGTGCCACTAGGGAAGTGCACTGGAGATGGGGATATGGCCAAGGCAACTTCTCTGTGAGAAGCTTCTCATCCAGGATCTCAGGGTTTCTCTAACCATGGAGTTAAACTCTTTTAGGCTACAGAAATTACCTTCAAACCAGGAAAGGAACCGACAGCTGCAGCAATGTATACCCTAGTTCGTGCAAACAATGACACAGGAAAATTCTGTCCAGCTTTGATGCTTTTCTGTTTGTTTGTTTGTTTGTTCATTTGTTTTATAGTAGCATTGATGCAAACCCCCAATTATATTGGGAATTCCAATTATACTGGAAATCCTCTTCTTATTAAAGTAAAATTCAGGAAGCCTGACAAGTGCCATGTGAACTTGTGAGCAGAGGGGTTTTGTGAGGAGAGGGGGAGCAGGGGCTGATATCATCAGTCCTGCACCTGGGGACTGCCCCCAAACGCCCTGGGCTGAGGGCAACAAGGTATAAGAAATGATAAAGCTGGAGTGTTTTCAGTGTAAATCCTGCAAAGTTTACCCCTGCTCACTGAAATGTAGGCTGGTTGGAGTGAATGACACATGCATCTACATATAGAATGACAAAATCTCATTGCTGGTGTCTCAGGCATGGAAAGGCAGGAGTCCTCCCATGGCTGCTCGTGGGCTTGGGGGGAGAGGCTTTTCCCAGTGGGTTCAGAGCACTCCTGTTGGGTTGTTCTGATCCTCTGCATTGCTCACAGAGGGGAACAAGCTCTTCTTGTCCTCAGTGTCACCGAACAGCCACCAGCCCCTTTATCTCATTGTACCCCCTCGAGCTCTCAGCTCATCATCACCATGGTCCCAGAGCCTCTGACCCATGTCTGTAGAAGATAAGAAAACAGCAAAGATGGGCACAAATTTCCTGCAATCTGCCAGGTAGATATTCCCATGCAGCATATTTATCTGTGTGATACCACCAGCTCCCTCCCTTTTTCTAATAGAAAACCAGAGAGGATTAAACACATTCATTTAGTTAAAGATGCAAGGCTATTCACAGTAATTAGCTGCCACTAATTAAGTAGTGAGATCAGGGATAGAAATGGAGACTGAAGTCATTCAGGGTATAACTGCTGAGTGATGTGATTTTGCTGTACTCCACCGATGTTCCGCAAGAACGATAAATCCCCAGATCTCTGCAGCAGGCAATGAGGAGTTTAAGTCTAAAAATTATTCTACTAATGCCAGAAAAGGCTGCAGGAGGTCTTTGAGGGTGCAGATAATGGGGTCTGTCCGTTTTTGCCTCATCTCAGAGACTGGGTCACGGTGCTGTGTCCTGCCCCATTGATTCCTCTGGGAGAGCCCCAACAGTGCTGTAACATGGAGTTCCCATGTAATCCCAGCTAACAGAACAAAAACCCAACCAGAAAGGGGAAAGCCCTCTTGACCAGCAACACAGTGAAAGCAAATTCACTCTTTGAAGACAGAACTGGAACGCCAGAATGTGCAGAGATTAATCTGAAACTAATACCAATTGCTTCCTATCACGTTCAGTATATTTGACATAATTACCTTAAGAACAGCCTCAAAGTGTTATATTGTTAAAGCTGCCAGATGGAAGACATGCTCTACTGATAGCAAGCATGTCAGACAATGATATTGAAGAGATTTCTGAGGAGTTTTAATTAATCTTTCTCTCTTTTTTTATTTAATTGACATTACATTGGGCTCATTTGTTCTGTGGAACCCAAGCACTTGGCTCCTGGTTACAGGACTTTAATGGATAAAGGTATCCCTGAAGAGAACTAATAAAAGTCGAGGCTCTCAGCTTTTATGAAAATGACTGCAGGTTACCTTAAAGAGAAGATGGTTTCCTCCACTATGTGAAACAAAAGTTCATAGATCAATGTTGACATAAGATGGTGCTTAAATGGGTAATTTTTTTTCAGGCGTTTATCTTCTCTGGCTGAGACCCATTATTTTATTGCCCTGGTTGGAAACCACCACACTGCATGACACAAGCATGGTTTTAATTAGTCTGAAAAGTTTTAATTGGGAAACAAAGGGAAATATCTTATAGATTATTATTGCAACCTTTAATTGTCTGACTCGAGAGACAATTAATTATCTTGATGGGGAGATGACACACCTCTCTGAACTATGACACTCATATTTACAGCACCTTTTACAGAATACAGTACCTGTTGACTTTCTTCCAGCCTTTCATTAAGGAACTGCTGTGATAGGAATTAACTACAGTAATTCCATTACAAAACCTGCTGTCCAGTGGAATTTTTCTGGAAGATTAGATTTCTGAAAGGGAAAAAGGCCATTTAAGCTAAGCATTTCCTCAAGGCTCAAAGTAAATAACCGATGAAGAAGGTCAGAATGAATTTAGAACTCTTAAAGGTCTGCTGTACACTTGCATGCAGTGCGCGAAAAATAAACAGTGCAGCTTTCCAGTACAGTGATTTTTATTGTTTTAAATGTTTCACATTTCAGTTTAGGGGAGAGATGAGAAGCGCAGAGGACAGAATCTGATCAAAATGATTTTACTTGGAGGAAGAGCAGCATTTTAAGCAGACATTTCAAGGTTGAACTGATACTGGTAGCAGTTGCTTGGCATTAACAACAAAGAAAATACTTGTTAAACCCATTGGGGCAGAACAGCAGAGAGAAACCCAGTGACCTGGGGTTCAGCTCATGCCACAGTGCATTCACCATGTGTAGGAAAGGTGCAGAGCGTGGGGCTGGGCATATATTGTGTCTATTTATTATTAATTCTGTACTAGTACCCACTGTCAGTCTGCACTGGGTGGCATTCACTGCCTGCTTTCAGCTCCTCTTTTACAACAGAGAAGCTTTCAGGACTTGGTCATTTTTAGTAGTTCTGTAATTGAGTCTGTATTGAGTAAACTAGTTGGGAGACTTTTAACCTTACTTTATATTGCCTTACTGGAAATTCAGAAGATTACTTTAAACTGTGTTAATATAGTTGTATTGGGTTTGGTTTTTTTCCTGGAGGTCAGCAGTATCTACTCTGTTTCTGTGAAAGGAAATTAAAATATTCCCTGGGCTACCACAGGCTAACTAGACACAGAGTTTATTTTAAAAGTACAGCCAGGTGACCTCTTTTTTTGACCAGGAGCAGGTGGACAAGCAGAGGCTGGAGCTTTGATCCCATACAAACCTCCTTCCCCACCAAGCTTCAGCTAATACAGATCTGTGGGAGACAATATTGCACTCCCACTACTGGGGCTGGAGTAATGAGGAAAAAGGGTTGTGTCTGAGTCGTGGTACCTCACAGGTGATTCACAGGGAGCAGCTCTGAGATGGAGCTAACAACACAATTGAAATTATTGTGCCTTTCCTGCTCACACGAAGAGAGGCAAAGCTAATTGAAGCAATCTGAACATATGCTGCACACTGACCAGAAGGACATGCCCAGACAAAAAAACCCAGAAATGGATTCCCCTTTGTGTGTGCTCTGTCTGACCGACCTATGAGTGGGGAAACAAAGTTTTAACAAGTACTTTCACTTGGGGAAATCTTTCCACAAGTACAGAAGTCGTTAGGCTTCATCTGCAGTAGCTACAGTCATTGGAAGCAAAGTGGCCATCAGCGGTGCTGGAATGTCTCTACAGCAGAGCTTTTGCAAATTAAGAGTCTGATGCTGCATACTGATTGAATGCTGCAAACTACTTCCCCCTTCACTGTCCTTTATTTCTTCTTCTCTCAAGTTGCTGTCAGGAGTAATCCCTCTTCTAATATACTGAGATGGGGAAAATCTCTCTTCAGGGTTTTTCTGGTTGGTTGTTTGTTTTTCAATTAATCTCAGGGAGGGCTGTGCTCTGCTGGTGACATTGGTTTGCTTCTCGCATGTGCAGAGCTGCAGCCGTGGCACGTGCCCGGTGCAGAACGTGCTGAGGGCAAGATGTGCACCAGAGGGAGAATTTTCCTGGAGTTGTGGTCATTTAGGCTTGACATCAGCTCTAAAACCATGCATGTGGCTGTGGTATTGGATACTAATTTCAAAAGCCTGTTCACCTGATGGTGAAAAAAAAACTGTTCGCAGAACAGTTTGAAGCAGTTTTAAAAAGTAATTATTGTCTGAGTGCATCTAACAATTATGGCACAATTCAGGGACCACAGTGACAACTCATCAACAGAATGCCTCTTAGGGCACTGGCATGTACAGGGCTACATATATATTATGTATAAAAAATAGTGCACAAATTTAATTTAATAAGCCTGGATATACAGCATAAGTCATCATCATAATTATATTTATTTACTTGCTTTTATCTGTTCAGACGTAATCTACTTTCCTACCTGGAAGATGAGCTGGATGAGCAAAGCCAGCCTGAATGCCTTAAACTTCTAGGAAATTTTCTCTCTTGGAAGACACTGGAAGCTTCACATCTTCATGTCAATATGTGACCAGGAATATGCCAGTTCCATTCATTGGAAATACAGCTATTATTTCTGATTTAGCTAAATACTAGAATACTGTAAAAATTCTTTGGAACAAAAATAAGTAGAAGAAAATGTAACTTGGTTTATAATTATCCTAATACTAAATTTTAATACATTCTTCAAAAATTCTATTTAAAGTGTCTCATCTAACTGTTAGTTTTATTAACTGCCTCTTAAATGTTTAATTTGGGGGGGTGCAAATAAGAGCAGAGCACACAGCGAGAGAGAGAGACACCAGCAGGAATAGACTCACTGGTTTTGTATTCAAGTCAGTGCTGTAGGCAGAAAAGTGCAGCAGGATGGACGGCAGGAACACTGTAATTACTTATTAAACTGCAAACTTTAATCACATGCTGAACCACTTTTAATGTTAACCAGCATTAACGGTATGAACTGACACAAACTCAGCTCCAAAGCTTGATGTCTCCAAGATGACAGGAAAAAGTGCATGAAAAGGTGTCAGTGGCTGAGTTTCAGCTATGTGGGGCTGAGCCCAGACTCTCTGCTAACTCTGGGCACAGGTACTGCTGCTGGAGAGCTGAATCTTCATCTCAACTCTTCTGGGCAAAGAGGATTCCACAATCATGCAGGGATCTCTTACGATTTGGGGGCACTGTGACAAAAATTCAAAGGCTTTCAATGTTCCTTTTGCCCTCTCTTTCACTTCTGGCTTTTGCTGGAGTTGTTTTGTGTATTTGGAGGTGGTATTTTTTAATATATTAAGACCTCATGAATTGAGATTTTTTTCTTGTACTTTAGTATATCAGGAATTGAAAATATCATTGAAAACTCTTTCCAATGTTTGTAGGGTTTTCCTTCTGTAAGCCATTCTGGTTGTTGTTACAGATGCATCATAGAAATAGAAATGACTGATTTTAGTCACTGGTGAGCGAAAAGCAGATTCTTGCTTAGGTGTAGTAGGAAATAGTTTAGGGTTAGAACCACATTGTTTAAAAACATCCTCACCTCTCACTCCTCCTTGCTCTTGCCAGTAGTTGGTTCTTATCTAAAGACCAATAAAGCCAACAGAAACATTCTCTCAGGGGTATTTAACACCAAATAAATTTGTGTACCTGGACTTTCAGAGGACCAATAATAGCTGAGGAAAATCTGTTTTGGTTTTTTTTCTTCCGGGTTTCAGAATTTAGATGCCTTTTTTGAAGTGTTCGGAGCCAAGAAGGCACATGAGCAGCTGTGCTCTAAGCGCACAAGGGTCTTGCTGTCTTTGATAAGGTTCCTTACTCACCTGAAACAAAGAGCTTTGCTAATCTGGGGAAAATGGGAGTGACTCAGGAAAATCTGTTCTGAGAAGGTGAAAGGCTCATAGCTGTGCAAAGCTTTAAAGTAAAATCTCAATTGTATTTAAGATGCTCACGGCATGGGCACTTGCATTTTGGTTTTCTGTACCTTTTCTCTCTGCCTCCTCATTTTTCACATTAGCAATAGCTGCTGATTATTTGAATATCCTCTCTGTGTTTTTCAGGGATGACAAAACTCACCATTAGGAACTGAAACTCTCTTGAGACTAAAATCCCAAAGAGCTAGTGAGTACAACAGAATTAAATTATGTGAAGATGATCTTAAGCACTGGAAATTACCGTGCAGAGCTTCATAAAGAACCATGAAAGGTAAAAAAAGTAACAGCCAAACCTAGTTCAGTGTAAATGAAGCCTTCACTATTTTGAACCATTTGATTCCTACCTCTGAAACTCCACCACTGCTTTCTCCAACTGGCTGAAAGTGGATTCCAGGTTCCAAGCATTTTACTGCCAGGAAGGGCTCGTGGTCCTAAGACAGCCAGAATGGTGGGGTTTATCATATTTGTACCAAAACTAGGTTTTAAACTGGATTTTCAGTGAGCATCAAAGGAGGACTGTAGCAACAGACAGATTGAAGGGAAGCACAGTCTCTTTAATTGATAAAATAAAGTCCAAAGGCAAGGCAAAAATTTGGGACATGCAGCCACCTCGATGCATTCTGTTAAATTTCTGTGCACCTATTCATAGAATGAAATCATTAGGCTGAGATTATCAAGTGGCTCCTTTGTTCTCCAAAAGGGGGTGAAGCTCCCTCATTTCCCAAGCTGGCTCTGGCACGACCCTCCATGGGTTTGTCACTAGGTTTTCTCGTTCCTAAAAGATGGGTAATGCAGTTATCCCAACACATTGGGATGCTGACAAGCAGCATCAAATCTCATGATAGCCTATAATGACTCTCATTTTCAAACAAGAAAGAGAAATGGTTGTTATTGGAAAATGTTGTTAGATTTTTGTATTAAATCTTGCATAGTAACAGTATAATTATAATGTGTCATCTCTGGCTCAGTAATTTGACAATTCAGTTCTTTTTTTGGGGGGCAGATGGCCTACAACATACCATATTTTTATAATTAGTTTATTCTCTGCAAACTCAGTATGTAATTACTCCCTCATTCATTACTAGTTTCTTTGAAATCTTCCTTTTCAAGAACTAATAAATCCTCCAACACAAGTGAAGCTTAAATTTCTTTTTGTACTGTTCTCTATCCTCTCTAAGGAGCTTTAATACTTACCACCCTGGTTATTTCACACTCCACATTATTTTAAATACATCTTCATCTTCACCCTCTGTATAACACTTGGCCACCTTTCTTTTTTATCCCCTTTTTTAAAGAATAGTGAATTTTAAGATGACTCCTTCTTGGCAGACAGGTTAGCTGCATAAATAAGCAGAGTCTAAAATGCAAAGAGCTATGGGTACATAGAGATATCTGCATTCCAGTGTGTGATGTGAGAGCACTGTACCTCACAGTGCCAGTGCAGCAGGCATCTGTAGAAATAAAGCCATGTGATTTCTTTTTTAGCATCTGAATCCCTGCTGCAGTGCTTAGTTTGTTTTAAATTGTTTTAGGTAGTGACATAAACTTCTGACAATAAAGTTTCTTTCCAAATCCAGAGCCTCCTATGTAGTTGCAGGTGCTTCAAACTATCTCAACCACTCCTTTGAGCCCAGCTTAAAGCTCTGCTATGAGCTTTGCTCCCCAAGAACAGCCCCTTTGTTGTGGTGCTTATCTGGGACCTGCCTGTGGCCTGATGCTGCTGCTCCAAAGTGCTTCCCACACTGAAAGCACAGGCTCAGATTTTTCGTTTGCCCTCTAAATAAATCAAGGCTTTAACAACACAAAAGCACAAATGAGCAAACTTCAGGGAAAATTTGGCTTTTTCTATCCCTCTTCCTTTTAGGTACAGTTATGTTCTGTTTAATTTCAGACTTGCACTGTTATGTTAGATTTAAACCATATCATGGAGGCTGAGATTTTCAAAGCAGCTTAAAGGATTTAGAGATATTTTCCATTCAAATTAAGGATCTTTCTTTCAAAATCCTTTTCATCACTATGTCTTGGTGTTTTTGTAGTTGTTCTTTAACCAGTGCTTCACTTCAGTCACATAGAAATTCTTTGTGCTGCAACTTAATGTTCTCCAAAAGGGCAAAGAGGAAAAGGAGTGGGAGAATGGGAATGCTGTGCATCACATTTGCTGTCTGCAGCATCTCACTGGCTGAGCAGTGCTGCTCCAAAGTGCTTTAAAATCCCCCGTGCCCCCTGTGACACTGACTTCAGGTGTTCTCCTGCATCCAAGTATGTGGGAGAGCGAAAAAACTTCCCAGGATTTAGTTACTGTCATTATTAGCTGTGCTTCTGCCTATTCCTACATCCTTTTCCTGCCTGAAATGGGATGTTACTCCTGCCACCCTGGGGCTCCTTGCAGTGTCTGTGCCAGGGCACCTGAGCCCTGCAGGGGCAGGGAAGGTGTGGCACATCGGGGCAAGCAGGGCAGGTGCAGCTCCCCAGGGTGCCCAGGACAGCACTCAGAACCCACCCGAACATGCCAGCGAGGTGGGCTACAAGCCTCTGCCAGCCTGAGGAGCCAAAGGGGTGGCACTTCTGAGCCTTTCAGCAATGGTGCTGCCTCCCCTCTCTTGTGGTCCCGGGAAAGAAATGAGGCATTGCTTTCCCACATGGTTCTTGCTTTCTGCTCTGCCTGCAGAGCACAAGCTCCTGGAAACAAATATGTTGTGGGGAGCTGTCCTGTGCACCAGAACTGATGGCTGTGTGGGGCATTTGCTGCAAATGTTTGATTTGTAAGACATGACTCGTGGTGAGCTGTATGCCATTGGAAATTCAGATTTTCCCAGGTCAGAGTAGCCTTGCTACATGACATCAAAACCTCTGTTTGGTCCAGAGATTATTTTTGTGACACTGGCACATATTAAGAGCTGAAAGAGACTCTATAGAAACCATTTTCAAAAAACCTGCACGCAAAAGAAAATATTTTGCATTTGCTAGAAATTTTGCTTGAGATAGCAGTTTAGGCTGTGTCAAGCTTAAGACTTGACACAGCCTAAATTAGTTTAGATTTTTTTCTTTCTTCCTGATTTTGGCTGTTAGTTGGCTGTTAGATTTTGGCCATTAGCTTTTCAAATCTATATAAATTTTAATGTTAATTATGTAAGCATCCAAGTTCTTTTAAGATGTGTTATATATATTAAAATCAATCACTTTAAAAATTAATACATTCTGCTGCAGTGGATATCTGAGACTAGCTGAAAACTTAGTCTGGAGGATTTTGTCTTCCTTTAGGCTCAGAGGATATCTTTGTTCCCACAGGGCAAGTATCAGAAATGTCACACCTACTGAAGGTACAGTGCTAGCACAGCCCAGCCCTGGCAAAGGGTCAGGAAAACACCACCAAAGGAATAAGAACATGAGTGTAATTATTGTGTGTGTGGATCCAGTACACAAATGCTCAACCCTGCTGGAAAGGTTCTGTCCAAAATCATTCATGCTAAATGAAAAAATGGCCAACAGCTAGCTTAAAGAGCTACCATGGAATTATATTTTTTTTTAAAAAAAGAAAGAAAAATATTTTAAAAATGAGTAGTGATGGGCCACATAGCACAACATCAGCAGGAATGAGTGGCTCTTACAGCACATCACACCCAAAAACCTCCCCCCAGCACGTTTCACTTTTCAATATATGAAGAATTCCCGCTGTAAGCTGAAACCTGGTGGTTTGTCTGGGAAGGTGCTGCTCTGCTGAAGGGACAGCACAACATTTTTATAGGGACAACATTTTAGATCCTGTTGAGTCACAAATAACTCTTCAGGAGCTACTGTTTTATTCTCTGCTTCTTGTAAAGCAGCTGGGAAAGGCACAGGGTGAAATGACGAGGCAGCTTATCTGAGTCAGGCAAAACTATTTAAACTTTGCCTAAATGAAATAAGAGCCCTGATGATGAAATTATTTCCCCTTGACTCAAGTCCTCTGCCTCAAAGGAGCACAGCCCTGCCTGTGGCTTTCCAGACACTGCTCGGAGTTTCTCAGACCCATTGGTGCTGCACCTTCCCAGTCAGCCCAGGCAGCGCCCTCCCTGCAGGAGTTTTTCCCCACAGGTAAAACTTGACCACCCTGCTGCAATTTAAACCCAAGTACCCTCCAATGTGGTTGCTCTGTGCATCCTGATCAGTGAACACCTACTGCACTAAGGGCATGATGGCTGTAATTGTATCCAGGACCTTTAAGGAGCTGTAATTTTTTTATGAACCCATTATAAACCCCGCATTAAAGCACCATTTTTTTTTTTTTTTGCTTTGATGTTTCCGTTTCAGACCATTTCCTCCCAAATTGTAAACATGCAGCTCCATGAGCAGTGCAACTAATGAAGCCTGCTTTTCAACAGATCTATATCTCACTGGTTGGATTCCCTGGCGTCCAGGACGATCCAGGCTCCTTCCCAAGCTTTATTGCATTCTCTCATTTCTGCCCACCTTCTCTGCCTTCCCCTTGTGTGTGAACTTTTGTGTCTAATAAATGGTGTCAGGCTGTAGTTTTCCCCTCAGCAAGATCTCTTTCCTCAGTGAAGTTTCCTGTGCTGGAGATGGAGAGGACTTGATCTGATAGCCCTGCCCCTGTTGAGTGTGGATCAGATCAGTTAGTGGGCTCAGGAGGTGTCAGGAACAGATGAGCATGCACAGACATAACTTCAAGAAGCCAGGAAAAAAATACAACTTCTTCCCTCTCTCTTCTATTAGTTTTTTTCCTTAATTCCAAATTTGTTCCCTACCCAAGTCCTTGCCTCCCCGATGGAGGTTTGGTGCTGCAGTAGCAGTTACAGTGTACAGAACAAGGCTCCGTTGCAATTGTAGGGGGAAATGTACCAGACTTGGCCCTCCCTGAAAGCTGAATTCAATTATTTATTGATAAAATCCCCTTGACAGGTAATTTGCTTCAGTATTCGGCTTCTGCAGTGCAGTGTAACATGGTGTTGGATATTGGAAGGAGAAAGAGATATAATGGAATACACTTTCTTTCTCTTTCTAAACTGCACAGGCTTCTTTCAATTTATTTTTTTTCTTTCACTGTGTTGAAGCTCTCTAAAAATCTGCCAAGTTCATTGTCAGTATCTGTTTTAAAAACCTTACAAAACATAGATAGATCCTTAAGTTCCCTTCAAATTAATTGTAATATTGGAAAGTTAGTTGTTTTCAGTCTTTTCTAGTACTTTCAGGAACAAAAAGCTGAAAATCAAACAGGAATTTGTATGCTCACATGTTCTCTGTGCTTTTAATGGTTACTACCAGCTGTGATCACCAGGGAGACAGTGGATTCAGTGAAATTTATTTCAGCAAATATCTAACAAAATACCATATATTATTAAATAGAATATGGGTTTTATCTGCTCAAAGCTCAACAGATTAAAATTTGTGTGTCGTCGGGTCCTTTGCCATAAAGGACAAAATTATTTGTGGTGTAACAACCTTTACTAGCAGGAAACTATGGATAACTTATCTATAGAGAAAGCTTCATCTTATTGACACCCATTAGCACCCAGCCCAAGCTTACAGGAGTCCACAGAAAGCCTTGCATTAATTTTTGTGGGGTTTGTGCCCACAGTTCATTCATGGGCTTTTTATAAGTGGTCTTATTTGTTATTATAGATGTCCTGTTCCACAAAAATGTTCAATCCCTTTCTGAAATCCGTTAAGATAAATTTTACCTACCTGTTCCTTGCACAGTGCTTAAAAATCACAGTTACAGAATGTTTCTGTATCATCTTTGATCTCTGAAATTGAACCGACAGCCTCTTGGCAATAGTCGCACTCATGAGATTCCTGATGCTTCCAGCCTTTTACCTGGATGGGAGAAACTGCACTTTGCTTTCTTTTCCATCTCTGTAAGGATTTAGCTGAATAACTTTCAGACCAAAGCTTGGAGAAAATTCTGTTGGAATTTAGCATAGATGTGTGAGTGGGGTTTTAACTTGTCTGTGTCAGTTTGCTGAACTCGTTCAGACGGCCCCAGCTGTTAGAAAATGCAAACTGCTTTGTGATCTTCTCAATAAACCTTGACATCGTATTTAGCTTCTGTGAATGATGAGACAAGCCAAAACATGAGGGAGTTGGTACAGCTGAAAATGCTACACAATTTGCAGTCTTTGCTCAAAAGGCAAAATATCCATATCCATCTATCCTTTACTGTATTTACCTTGGTGTGACCATTCCAAAGGGAAGGTCTGGTGTCACCTCTGCTTCCTGTAGAAATGAACTGCATGAGTTTTACAACATCACGTACTCTACCCATATTGATTAATAAGTTCCCTAAGAAGCAGAATAATATTCTTACAATAACAGCTCATTGACAAAGAATTGGACTTCTGGGACTCCTTGCAGCATGTAACCTGAAATCCGTGACCAGGCATTGGATCCAAAGGTGGATCCAGCATTTTCTGGAGTCGGGAAGACTATAATAACAACTATCGTAACCTAGAGAAGTTTTATTGCCATTCTTTTGACATCAGACAGTTCCACTGGCTTACAGGAGCTGAAGGGGAAAGCATACAGGAAAGTGTGGCTGATCCATTTCTAAAGAAATATGGATGAGAGGATAGTATAGGCTGCATGTACTATCCTCCCACATCCATACAACCTGTCTGAGCAAACCAAAAAGCATTCCAGAACCGCATCCCTTAAAATACATTGTGAGAGAGGAACTTGAAAATTGGTGTGGTCTAAAAAATGACTAAAGCCAGGGCAGATTGTCAGCTGGGGTAAACTGGTTGAAATAAAAGTAGCTACTCTAATGAGCTATTGTCTTATTAACCTTCTTCTGAGACTGCTTTTAAAAGGGGGAAATGTCCTCTAGCACCTGCACATCCTTTTGCCTTGCTGATCATGTGCTTAGGCAAAAAGTCATGTCAGCTCCATTGCTAACTTTTGTGATATGGATTTTTCTGGCCCCAAGTTTGGGCTGCAGTTTGTCCCCTGGCCCCATGGCAGCACTGGTCCCCTCACAGCCAGAGCCAGGCAGGCATGGAGCAGGGCAGGCATATTTTGAGTGATGCCTCTCCTTGCTTCTGGAGCTCCAGACCTCACCCATCATCCACAGCTGCCTTTTCCTCCGTGCTGCTGTCTGCCAGCCCAAACCAGAAGCACAACCACCCTGCTTTCTCCAGTACCGAGCAGTGTTTGGCGACTCCGGCCAATTATTTGCACTGCCCCAAAGGAAACTGGGAAAAATCATCTTTGGAAGCAGACAGATTTTGCTTGCTGTCACCAGAAAGGTTACTTTCTTTAGTCTCTGAAGGCTTTGGTGGATCAATTCTTGTGCATGGGAAAATAGATTAGAAACACGCCGTCAGGTACGCTGTGCACAAGATAGACAGATGGAGACAGTGGTATCTATCTGCTGCAGGGAATTGTCAGAGGGGCACAACTCATCGCACTGGTTCTTAGAGGGCTTAATTTGCTGCTGGTAAATAATCTGTTTTTTATTACCTCACATCCCCAGATTGTCAACATTCTCAGCTTTTTGCCACAGCTAATTAGACAGGCAAAAGCCTTATAGCCTAAAGAACAAGTCTGAGCTAAGCACCTGCCAAAATATCTGACTTTTTTTAAGAACTGGAATGTCAAAGAGTGAAGGGGCTGCAGATCACATTTAAACGCTTTGAGCATCAATAAGATGATTAGACCCATGAGGCAAACGTTCAGAATTTCTCTCAGACTCACCACTGAGAGAAGGCAAGATAAAACTCTGATAGATAAAAACTACTGTGCAACGGTACCAAAGCTAATTATTCTGCTGAACTCTTGGAGAAATCTTGCAGGGATGTGTTGACAGCATGCTCTGTGTGGCCACTTCTGTTCAGGAAAGCAATATTTAATTGCATATGTGAATGAAGTCTCTCTGTGTAAAGTATAGCTTTCGGAAAAAAAAATTGTCTGAACCAAAACAAAGAATGACCTCGCTGTTAGACAGACAAGGCTGATTTGGCAGGGAGAGGGGGATTTTTGTTATTTTTTCATGGTGGCTTTTGTTTGGTTTTCCCATCCTTTATTTTAAAATCCTGTTTTTAAACCATTGTTATGGGAGATTTTAGAAAAAAGCTCTGCAGCGAGGACAAAAGGTACCAAGTGATGTCCCTGAATGAGGCATGCCATGACTAAGGTGTGCAAGCAAAGAGCAGCAAAGCTATCCCTGCAGTGCCTGTGTATCCTCAGTGGCCAAACCCATGGTGGGAGTGCCTCTGTGTGTCCGTGTCCCACATTCCTGGGTTGCCTGCTCCAGGCTGCCTTTGCCCCAGCACAGGGACTGCAGCCCACACTGCCTGCAGCCCCTCCTTACCCTGCTGGAGCAACAACCTGCTCTTTGTGACCAGGAGCAGATATAGGGTGTCCATAAGGCTGAGGAGCTGTCCAGTATTCCTACATTTGAAGGAAGAGGTGATGGTAGAGATCCTGGAGAGGGAAAATGGCTCCCAGCCTCTCCATCCTGAGCAGTAATTCAGCTCAGTGGGACTGTCACTATGTAAGGAGTGGTGCAATCAAGCTATTGACTACCTTTGACTTTCCATGGTTATGAGCCCTACCACCTATTTGTGCCTTTGGACTTGTGATTACTCATCAGGGACCCTGCTCTCTCAGTTAAAGTGAATAATCTGCTTTTTCCCTATATTAACTTTTGCTGCAATAACTTTTTTGTATTTTCCCTGTTTCTCATATTGCAGAGGGAGAGATGGAACGGAGTTCAAGCAAGGAAAATCACGATATATCATCTGCCTGCTGTCACCAGCTGATGTCATACATTGCTTGATGACGTTGATATTGCCGGAAAAATCTCTAGGACTGAAAATAGTAAGGATAAAAAAAATTGACAGACTGTGGGTTTCTTTTCTTGATTGAATAGAAGGTGATAAATTTCTTTTTGTTTCATTTATAGGCATGGTCTTGTTTTATATTGATTTGCTGTTCTTAAAATTTTTTTAAAATTCAAATAATTTAGGGCTACAACAAAACCTGCTGTGTTCTGCCAATGGCTTCTGAGTAGCAAAATATAGGGCAACTTTCTTCTCTTTCTCCAAGCTGAAGATGTTCTGTCTCTATGTCACTTCCATAATTTTTATGTAGATTTCATATATTCTGAAACCAGCCACACTTTGAGATGGATTATACCTTCTCTCTTGTATGAACTAACTGTGCCTCAAACTCAGCCTCCAATGCAAGACCCCTGTATCACCCACCGAGGAATCACTCCTGCAGAATTTAGGGTCATAACCCCAGAACAGGCACAGGGAAGGGGTTTTGACTGTGCATAGATGATGTTTTATGGTAACCCTCCTTTTCTGTCACTGCATAAGAGTCTTTGGCAGAGTTTAGAATTAGAATTTGGATACTGCTACTACTACAAGCTGTCTAAACTGTTTGCTGCATAGATGGACTCCCAAATCTCCTTTTGAGGAGGGGCAGTAGCAGAGCAGCTGGGTGGATGGTTGGCGACTGGCCAAGGTCAACCCAGCACAGATGGGTAACTCTGCATGGTCATGAGTGAGAAGAAAAGTCAAAATGTTGAAATTTTTCTTTCACTTTCCTAAGTTGAGGCTGGAATAATATTTAGTGATTTTAGTTTTTGTTGTTTATCTGAGTTTTTGAAATTCAAGCTCCCTTTTTATTGCAAGGGAATGAGTGAATTCTAGTCACATTTCCTTTCTATCTGAGATATTTTGTGGTATTTTCTCTCCTAGGCAGAAATGTCAGCAAGAAAGTGACAGAGCTCTACAGCCATGGTCTGGTTTTACCATTTGAAGTTTATCATTCTAGTGAGAAAGCCTTGAAGATTCCCAAAGCAATGATGTGAAAATCAAGGTAAGCAGTGACTGAATTAAGTGCAGAGACTAAATTAAAATTGGGGCTTTTTTGTGCACTAGCAGCTGGGAAGGTAAGTTAAAAACCAAAAGGCAGAGTGGCCACTCTCCTTTCTTAGCTTGGATTTAAAAGTCTGGCTAATATCTTTCTTCATTCGAGACAAGGTCTGCTTGATTCTAGGACAATACTGAGTCAGGTTTAGTGTGCCAACTCAAGAGTCAGTCTTTCCTTTGAGAAATGCATCACTCAGACAGCTACAGCAAAAGGTGGGGAAGGAATTGGTGGTGATAACTGAGGTGAGGAGCTGCTGTGGTCCTGCTCTCACCCTCTCTTTTTCATACATAAATATGTAAACGTTGATGTCTTTCATATCCTTCCTGGTGTCTTTTCCATAGGCTGCTCCATCCATTTATTTATTTATTGGTTAACTGATTCATCATTTCACATATCCATTGAGAGCCTCTCAGGCTGCCCGTGGCTTGTTTGCAGTGGCACTGAGCTGCAGAGCTTCCCCAGGGCTGGGGCAGAGGCTCCAGTGCTGCTGGGGTGCTGGGGCACAGACGGGACCGTGCTCAGATCACACAAGCAGCCAAAGCAGCAATTTAAACAGCTCTCTGTGGTGCACCTCCACCTTTCCTGGCAGTCAGGCTGAGCCATCTCAGAAATCCCAGCCTCGACAGGGAAATCACTCAGTTTTCTGGTTCCCCAAGCCTGGAAATGCATTCCCTCTCTGCCAGGACTTGAGAGAAATGCATCCATAATCCACTACTCCTGTTTATAGGAGCAAAGCTTGCTTTACTGTGCTTGAATTTAAATAAAGGCATTTGCACATCCCTGATGAATTTTTTCCACCTGTATTTTTATCCATAATAGACTGCCTCTGTACTAGCAGTGACTGATCAATTGTTTGGGGGTTGTTTGTTTTCAAGGCAACGCGTGGGTGATTCTCGATTCTCTCCTGTGGCAGAGCCTGCTGTTATCAATATGTTATTTTCTTTTCACTGGGAATGGAGCTTGCAGAAGGCATGGAAAATAAATGGGGTCTGGTTTAACTCAAGTGACGGTTAGGGAACGTGTCTGGTAAATGAACTTCCAAAGCCTCTCCCCCTTTGGAGTTGGCCAGGGCAAGACCTGCACTTGCAAGGTCTGAATTTGTTTATCTTTTTCTGATTAACAGGAGTTAGTCTTTCAAAGTATCTGCAGCAAATGGGAGCCAAGGGGCTGGAGTGAGTGCTCTCTGTGGTCTCAAAAGAAATATATTTGCTTTTCAAGGGGAATAGGGAGATTAAAGAGATGCCTGACTTGGGCTGTCAGACCTCTAAAGCAAAATCCATGCTTAGTGAAGCCAAGAATGCAGCGCTCATAGAACTGTGTGAGAGCAGTGTTTCCTCACCTGTGAGATCAGCAGGTGCAGTGAGTGACCAGATTGAGGCAAGGGCTCAGCCCAACACTAATGTCACCCTCAGGGTGTGGGTGCCACCCCAGAGCAGCCATGAGGACACACGCAGGGCTGGGAGAGCAGCTCTTAGCCCAGCATCCCTCCAGGCCTGGGCAGAGGGTGCAGAAAGTTGTGTCCTGCCAAGGACCAGAGATGGCCACACTGTCTGTATCTCCTTTTCCCCTCCCACATTTAGTTTATTTGCTTTATCAAGGCACAGACACTGAATAGTCCTCACGTAGTTTCTACCCTTCCTACTGTGGAGGGGTTTCTGTCTCATTTAGTGGCTTTAGGCAGTGCTGAAGTTCAATGAGGAGGTGCAGAGACTCAGCTGGAAATGCCAGCGTGCCTGCCAAACTGTCACCCAAGGTGTTTTCAGATGAGGATGTCTGCAGAAATTACACTGAGCCTTGGCATCACCAGGCAAAGCTCCTCTCTCAGCTCCACTGCTGACTAATACAGACAGCATAGTCTGTCGCCCCATTAAGGAGCAGTAGCTGTACTAAAAATAAAAAAATAAAATAAAATAAAATAAGTGCAGTTCTGTAGGAGTAACTTTTATTACCAGCAAAGAAACATCTCTCCTATAAAGAGTCAGTCCATTGCTGCAAATTTAGTTAATTTTCCTTGTATTTCCCCATCCCTTTCACTCTGACATGGTGTGTGTCCTGCAGCAGGATGCTACCATTGCCGTGGAGGTGTCTTAGGGGAGCAGCACAGCCCCTCCAGTGGTCTCCCTGTACCCTGGTGCCTGCAGGGCTGCCCCGTGGGATAGCTGGGGATATCCCTCTGGGTGCCTTGGGAATATCCCTCTGTGCACCAGCAGCACTGGCAAGGCAGGGCTGGGACCCTCCACACCCAGCAGTGCCAGCCTGGATCCTCCAGCTGTGCCACAGCTGGAGCTGTGCATGAGCACTGCTGAGCTGCTGCTGCTGCTGTTGAGCTGCTGAAACACAGCTCACCTTGGAAAAGGGGTTTTCAAAAAGTGCCATTCCTCACCACGGTGTTTCATTTCTTCCAGAAATTTTCAGTGGGGAGGTTTTTGTCGGTTTAAGCCTGAGGAGGGGGGATTCCCCTGCCTGCCCACAAGCTCAGCTTGGGCTCTTGGTGTCAATCTGTGCCTTTTCTGTCTCATGCTTCATTATCAGTAATAATAAGAGTTTTCTGAACAAGAGAGATCTGGAAGCTTTAGCATTTTTCCCATGCAGATGTGAGGACCATTCACAGTTCTTACAGAATCATCCTTGCCTGCGTGGCACCCTCCCTCAGTGGCACTAGCACAACTGACAAAAACAGGCATGAACCTTTGCTACAGTTAGAATTTCAAGGGCATTGTCTCATCCAGATCCAGCTTTATGTGTCTGTAACACTGAGATTTTTCACCCCTTTACAGGACATCCTACAGATTTCTATTTTCTTCCAATGCAACTTTTCCCGGGTAGTCTATTTGTATTTTATTGGTTTGGTTTGTGGGGCTCTTTTCTTTCTTTTTCATCCTTTTGTTCTTAGTGTTTGGATTCCCAGATTTCTTCTGAGGAACCATCTGAGACAAAAATACTTCTGTTGTCCCTCTTAGGTCTTATAGATGAGAAACCTAATACAACAGAATTTCTGTACCTGGTCCTTTACCAGTTCTGTCTTGCTGTCCATTGCAGTTGATGGGTTTGTTGTCAGTTTTTAAAAAAATAGGGAAAGATCGCTGGTCCAGCTGGAGGAGTGCTGCTTTGTGGTTTGTTTGTCTGGGAGATATTTTAAGTTGGCTTGAACACACTGATTGGTAAGACCAGGATTGCTGAAAAGCAAATAAAACCTTGAGGGGGTTGGAGACTTTTTTTTCTTTATTCTAAAGAATATATTAGCCTTCAGTTCACAAATAAATCACAAGTTCCAGAAAATCTGAGTCTCTTGCTTGAGCCTCTAACAGGGGATGAATAAATGTGTACCCAGTTGCAGCATGTGTGGGGAGTTAGATATTTCTGCTTTGCTAACCCTGATGGCTCTGTTTGATTCTGTATTTACCTTAGCCAAACCCGAGGAGTGTCTCATTAATTTGGGGAATGCCAGAGCTTCTGAAAAATTAAATATCTCACTCATATCACCTGTTTTAATTTCAGTAATATTCCAGCCAAGGGATGTTAAGTTCTGTCGTGGCTTTGTGCCCAGGAACAGCATTTCAGGTATTTGTGTGCTGCAAGGCAGTGAGGTGCATTTCTTGCAATACCTGACAGGCTTATAGAGTCCAGTAATGCTGATTTTCTGTGCAGGCAGAATAGAAAAAAGGGTCTCCCCCTCCATCAGTGCAGATATTTCTATTTAGCCCTGAGTTTCCCAGCCTTGCTCTGCCTGTGCCCTCCATCAGCACTGCAGGCTCTGGGGTGCAATGCACTCATTGCAGGCAGAGCTCAGCTCTCCTGATGACATTCGGGCTCTCGCTGACCAGTGGTCTTGGGGACAGGACTTCAGAAGCCTAAATATTGCCAAGTCCTGGGAACTGAGTCTTTGGAAATCTTTTAAGAACCTTTTGGTTCACTCTGAAAAATGTCTGACCGCTTCTGACAAATGCTGGGAATTTTACAGTCTGGTTTTCTGTAGGAATCCTTACTTGCTTTCTATAGATCACTCAGTCTGTTGTGTGTGTGTGTTTTCCTCCACTAGAAACCTCTGAGCCTATTGACAGACTCAAACTCAGTCTATCACAGGTTAGAATTCCTCAAAGAAAAAGATAATTAAATTCCTATATGTTTTCCTGAAAATACTCAGTCAGATGCAGAAGACTTGTGTTGGAGCATTCCCAGTAATAGTTTTAATAACTTCTGAACTCTGCTTTGGCATGGACTTAATGATCCCCTCATATCCTCCCCAGCCTAATGAATTTTATGACAGTTAAAACCTCAGTGTAATTTACTTGACGGGTTTTTTTTTTCATTTAAAAGGTCGTCCAAGAGACGCCAACAAATAACAAGCAGGATTTCTCCATTGCTTTTGCTGATCGAACAGATCATTTTTCTTCTGGAGAGCCCGGGGGATTTGGATCCACACCGAGCTGATGGAAAGCAGTCTTTGGCACAACACTCAAATGTTCATCATAGGCTTTCAAACAGACCTCTGATTCTACCTCTCAAGTCACTTTGGTTAAATTTGTCTTTCAGAATTAATTTTAAACCCAAATAATAATTTTTCTAGTGTCTGAAATAGCCTATCTTTTTTTTTCCTTCCTTCAGAAAACATATGTCACCAGCACTCAGACAGAAAGAGAGAAATGTTTAAAGAAGTCAAGGATGCCATTTTGGGACTAAACTATTCTTAGCATTTACAAGGAGGAAATTATTTAATAGATCTATTATCTGTGTTAGTAAAAGAAATTCATGGTAAGACATTTACAGGATTGTGCCTTTAAACTGTACATTCCTCAAGGCTTTTTGTTTTTTTCTTTAAACCCTCACAATGATGTTTGCAGCACTTGAAATGGCCCTGGGAAAACCAAAAGTCAGGAGAGCCCACTTGGTTCTCTGGGTGCCCAGTTTGTAGGGAGTGCATCAGAAAACACGAGTCCCATCCAAAACAACTGGCACTCACAACAAACATATTTTCCATTTTAAGGTTAAAAATATGTTAATCTTTAAGCACAGATTTTCTTTAATCAAAGTTGTCTGTAATTATTAATCAGACATCATACAAGATAGCTCAAAATGCTCCTGGTTTTATCATTCCTAATGATTCCATCTGCACTGTGTCTTGTTGTTCACGACTGTTTAAATCAATTATTGTCTTCATATACACTGAGACTCTTGATTTTAAGCATGTGAAGAAAACTCTCCAAATATTGAACCCAAAATTATATTTAGCATGAATGCTGTTTGCAACCCAACTAGGAAAGCTGGGAAATGCTTGCTCTGCTCCCAGCCTGAGCAAAGCTCTAACAGCCACCCGGCTGCGCTGAGAAAGAAATTAGATTCTTTAGAATTTAGACTGGAAATCATCTGAGGAAAAGACCACATGATACTTCTGTGGGCCAGCAAACAGCAAACCTGAAAGCTTCTAGAAAAATCCTCCCTGCCAAAAATGTGCTCACAAGTTTGGTTTTGGGGTGTTTTATTATTTTATTATTTTTCTCTGTGGAGATTTTTTTTTTTCTGAAAGAACAATCTAGACACTGTGGGATTGCTCCCAAATCTGAAATCAATTTGGCATATCTTTGCTCCTCAGCTATTTTTTTTTTCCCCTCTTCTGGGCATCTTTAGAAGGATGCTGAACATAGAGAATTGGAAGGAATGGATAATTTGTTATAGGTGACTGAAATATGTGAGGAAAATTAGATGTACTTAGTAGACAAAGGTCAAAATTAACATTTATGTATCTGAACACATACATTTAGAGGAAATGGTGTGTTAAACCTGTACTTCTATTAGCCATGATCACAAAATTCAAATAAAACATTCTCAGATGAGGAAACAGGATTTTCTCACCAATTCGTTGCATGCTGGCCACTGTGCTTTCCCCATCTACTTGAGGTAATCTTCAGAGAGACCCCTATTTCTGAAAACACCAGTCCCATATAAACAGACAAACTCAAATGCTTTGCTGAGCTGATTTTCAGACACTAGGTCTGAAGCTTTTTATTTTCACTCTGTGTGCAGACCCTGAATCCCTGAAACACGTGTGATTCACTTAGAATTAATCTTGTCCCGCTCCACACTGTTATTTTCTCAATAGCTTTATTTCCTTCCCCCCTTACCCTCCCTAAATGAACATAAGCTATTCTGTATAAAAGGTAGTCCCTGCCTGGCACAAAACACTCGGAGCTTCATTCTGGTGCAAGGCTATTGCTGACCAGGGCAGCCTTTCAGTGAGCTGACCCAAATCCTACAATCCCCTCAAAAATACATCCGAACCTGCCTGTCTGATTCCCATCAACGATTGGGATTCTCAGGTCTGCTTGCTCGGGTTTATTTATTTTGTTCCAGTTCAGCTTTTCAGCACATCACAAACACATTTACAAATACCTTGAATTATGCATTTCCCATGGGATGAAGAATCTTTAGTCTAAACCCTTTGTATTTTCTTATATCTTATTCCGGTGCTGTTACTCCCCAAATGGAAGGAAGCTGTAAAAGCTAATTTAACACAGCACCATAACACAGCCCATGGTTTCTGGGGACAGGAAGGCAGGGGTTGCAATGTTTGGGGGTTTGGTGGTTGAGGGGTTGCAGTACAATAAGACTTCTATTTTCCTCTGCAATAGACCCTAAAGCCCACAACGTGTAACCCGCCAGAATGAGTTACCTAATGATTATTTCCAAGGGATCTGTGATTTGCAGGCGCCATCATCTGGGCACAGCCTCTGTTTGCAACTGGAATAAATGGAGTCGCCTTAGAGACGCAAACTTGGGAGCCTCGGCAAACCTGCAAATTGCTCCTACTAATAAAACAGGGTTTTTCTCTAGATAAATATATGTGTCTGTACCCCCCAACACACACACACTGTCTGTGAGTGTTTAGAGATGATAAATACTACGTAGTAAAGATGGATTAATCCTTTCTTAAAGATTTAATTATGTCCCAGACTATTGGGACTAAATCCATTAAATCAAGATGGAATTTCTAATCTATCAAGCATGTCTGTTCCAAGCGTGCGGGTCTGCACCACAGGCAGCTCATCTGTGAGATACAACCCCTGGCTCCAGGCCATGAGACCTTCCCAGGCTGTTGGTTCAACTTCTTGCCTCTTGGGTCTTGTGCTCACTGCTCTTTTCACCATTATCTGTTGGAGAGCACTACAGGGTTAAAACAGGGTTAAATGGGAACCCAAACCATCTTTGCGTGCTCAGGAGTTTCAGTCGTTTATCTGATGGTGAGGAAGGGAAGATCACCCTTTTGTCATCAAAAAAATGACCCTTTGTGCGCTGAGTGCCTCCTGGGAGAGGAGCAGAACCTGAGCTTGTGTGGCTTCAGGCACAGCAGCCAGGGCAGGGTTCAGCAATTTCCATCTGAGATAATAGCTCCTTCCACAGTGATCTGAAGAGCCTGGGTTTCATTTGCTTTTCTTTTTTAAATCTTTTCCCTGCTTTTTGGGGTACTCCCTCTGGCAGAAGTGTTCCAGGGTACTGCTGTTTCACAGTGGTTTCCATGGCTTTGACAAGAACAAGACATTGGGCAATTTGACCCCAGAGGTAAAATCCTGGCACTCCTGAAGCTGATAGGTCCTCCTAATACCTCTGCTCTGGATGCATTGCCTTTGCAGAGTAATTCAAATGGATAAATATCTAATGAAACATAAGAAAAACATTGGATTTTAAAATGAGAATCACTCCGGAAAGAGCAGAATTGGTGTGCTGGGACAAAGCAGATCATACGCACATGTTTTTGCTGTTCCTTCCCTCCTGCTTTCTTTTCTAAAATTCCTATCGGTCCCAGGAGGAGCAGGAGAATAAACCTGTTGTCAGTTTTATTGCAGAGCTGGCTGCCTAAACTGATGTCTCACTGCAACATGGTTATAAAAAGGAAAAAAAGAAAAACTGCCAAAAAGCCTTGCTGATGTAAATGATATTCCTGTTGGAAGACTCTCCAGGAAAGGGCCTCTGAAACAGGAGAAACCTAATACATACAGCAGTATTTTCAAAACACCGACTTAAAAATTTAAAGCCCTATGGCTTTTTTTTCCCCTGCTGTAAACTGTGAGCAGAGCTGCCTGGGCTCTGCTCTGAAAAGGATGGAGAGAGCAGACCAACACACGAAACCATAGCAGTCTGGTGGTGGTATGGTGATATGAATTTAAAATTAACCTGCAAGGCAAATCGTTTTCCATACTTTGGAATGCAGCCTGACCTAAAATTTTCATTCCCCTGTTCGTTACAGCTTCAGGAAATTGCCATCACTGATACCTCTGATTTCTAGTACCCAACATATGATGCTCTTTTCTTCTCTTTTTCCTTCACTGAGGGAGGCATTCTGATAACTCCTTGTGTCATTGTTGATACAAATTGTCCCAAGGTCTGGCATGATTGCTCAGTTGTAGGCTGTGTGCTCTCTCTCCCCAGGAATCACTGCATCCCTTCCCAAAGTCAGGCTTGTCGTGTTGTATTTGAAAATGTCAATACGCTTGGAAATTTCATTAAAATCTTAACGTTGTCTTGGGTTTGCATAATTAGGATGAAAATCTCGTGAGAATATTTTTCCCTGTGATGCCACTTATATTTCTTTCTTATAGCCAGGCAGAGAGCAATACCAATACAAAGCTCTCTGAATTCACGTACATTAAAATGAAAAATGACCAGGGAAAGGTACTGATTTCTACATGTCCAGAGTTCAATTTGGTTTATTTCGGGCCCTACACGCTGAGCTGTTCATTTGTTACATCCATTCCACCTGGCCTGTCACTGATGAGATCCCAGGCTTCCCAGAAGACAGTTCAAGGGATAAGTCATGCTCTCTCAGAGCCCTTAATGCCACCTGAGAGCCACAACTGCAGCTGCTGTGCAGTACCAGCTCTTGCCTGCTCTTCATTGCTAGTGCTTCCTTCAAAGCGGATTTAATTACCAACTTTCTCTGCTCTCTGCTTGAAATTTTAGAAGAAAAAAAAAATGTCTAAGGATCCATTTGACCTCTCTTCTGAAAAGCAGTGATGTGAAATGAATATTTGTTGGACTATTGATCTGTGCTTGTTCTTAAATACACTGCAGCCTTAATAAATGCCTTTGGTCCATCCCTCAGATGGTGTAAATTACCACGGCTCAATGAAGCTGAGCAGATTTACATCATCTGAAGGCACGGTCCTGGGCACGTGGCAGCAGCCTGGTTTTAAGAAGGTGGCAGTCAGTGTGGCACTCACAGCACACCTCACCCTGCACATGCGCCTGCCTGCTGTGAGCAGGGCAATTTGGGGAAGCAGAGCAAGCGCCCTTGCCTTTTGTGATGGTTTGTGTCCTGTTCTCTGTGTCACTCTGCTCAGCTAATGGGAAACAGTGGAGCAGGGGTGACTTTTGGGGGCCCTGCACACCCCACAGACCTCGTGGCACAGGAGGAGCTGCTGCTCCTCGCCCCTGAGCCAGCCCCACTGCCAAAGTTATTCAGTGTGCAAGTGCTCTTACTTTTATAGGCACTTTATGACTCTTCTGTGTGGAACATATAATTTTAATGGGTGGAAATCAAATTAACTCTAAACCCCACTTGACTAGTGCTTCTTGTGAAGACAGTGGAAATTCTGTTTTCTGCATTCCCAGCTCTCCAAACCGTGGTAACCTCTTGGCCTCCAATACTTGCTGTGTGCGATGGGAGTCCAGAAATCAGTACCATTTAATTCTGCTTTTCTGTTTCACAACAGTTTGGATTTTCATAAAGCGAACGACTCAACTAAAACACTGCCTCACTCTCCACACCAGACCAGAACATGTGTACGTTGATGGAGAGAGGACTTATCTCCATTTGCAAGCTGCTAATTGTGAAGTCTTGCAACATAACAGGGATTGTGCTGGGATATAGAAATTCTAAAGGAGACACAAATCAAGACAGACTTTGAATTTTAAGAAACCTTTGTCCATTACTTGGCTGTATTCCTCTGCCATTTGAGAGAGTCAAAGGGAGTTGGGAATAATTGATCCAATATAAAGCTCTGACTTCAGATACCTGCCCTCTTCTTGTGTGTCTGATCTCCTCTTCCAGCCTGCTGAATACCTCTGCTTTGTATGCATTTCTGGATGTGCTTTTACCTTTTCCAAACAGTTGCTGTTACCTAGTTGTAATATAAGCAAAAAATTGCAATTAAATGTTATATTGATTTACTCATGAGGTATGGCAATTGTTAGGTAACTATATGTTGGTAAACACTACTTGGCATCTCTAAAATGAAAAATAGATTAAGATTATAAAAGACCATAAAACATCCTGAAGACTGTTCCTGTATCTCTTAGAAAGGTTTGCAAGGCACGGTTATTTATATATAATATCTTCAATAAGCATTTGTGTGGGAAGGAAAGAGGGGGGGGGCATGTTTTGGGTCTGCAAATTTTGTACAATTTTTATTGCCATCATATGCATCCCTCTGAGCTTCTTTCTCAGACAGTTTGTCTTTGCTGTCTGTGTTTGAATATTCACTGTTTCTTTGCAGGTGCATTAATTTTACCTGTAATTCAGTTTGCTTAAGCCAAAGCAGCACACTTTGTAGGTGGTCAGGGCTCATGATTTCATCATGCACATTATGCATTGCTGCTAACTGGCTCCTTTTGCTAATGAATTTTGCTGTACAGAGTGAAGATGTGAAGATGCCCACTCTGTGGATTTGCTTCATCTGTAGCCTGATGGTCACACCTCACTTGGTGGCAAGGACCACATTTGATGAGACAAATGCACAGAACATCCCAAATCAAAGAACTTGCAGCACGAAGGACAAGGTGCTGTTACACTTCCAGTGTTGCTGGCAATTTGGAGCTTTAGAGTTGTTTGCTTTTCAAACCTAGTTAAATTTTTTTGTACAGACACTGCCAGCCTCCCCTGAGCAAGGAAGCAGCAAGGTTTCAGCTCTCCTTTCCAGGCTGGTTCAAATGAGTCGAGCCAGCAGCCAGACCTTGGTGCAAATGTTATATCCCATTGAGTCAGACAGCTGTAAAGGCCAGTCTGGGTTTTAAGGTCTCTCCAGAACTAAGGACTCCTTGTAGCTAATCATTCAATCCTTGTCCTCTCTTCACCCTTCTTAAGAGCATTTTTCACTTGAAAGTTTCCATTCCTTTCACACGAATCAAGCTTTGCATCTCAAGTGTTGTAAAAACACTTCCCAGGCAATTGGGTAATCTGCATTGACACCAGCAAGGGACACTCATAAGAGGAAAGTTTTGGGGAGGGGATTAAGTGTTTGATCTGTAAATCACAGAGAGATAATGGAAGTAGAATTTTAGCCACTGTTTTACAGAATTGCTTTTTTTGCTAGCACTGTGCTTTAGTTAGCACAGGTTGGAATTTATGCTGACGCTGCAGAGCTGAAGTTTGAATCTTTTCCAAACTTCTTTACTGACCAAGGGCCTTAAAGGTTTTTGAGAACTACAAAGGAACATCTGTGCAACAGAATTCATTGAACAGAAGTCTGCTAGAGCCTCTCCAGGGCTACCTGCACCCTGCTTGATTTCCTGCTATAGATTATTTTAGAGGGGGTTTTGGCATCCATCCGATTCTGTCAGATCTTCCAGCGCAGAGCATCTCTTCTGATCTCTTTCATTATGTTTGTTGTAGTTATTTTTGAGTACATTTCTATCATTCATAGGTTACAGTTCTAATAGTATTGGAGTGCAGACTCTGTGGTGTCTTTTGACCAAAATACTCTTTTAGATTACATACCCTTGACTCAGGGACTAGTCCAATAAAGAGTTATCTAAAGCTCCTCTAGTCTGCTTTGCAGACACAGGCACCAGTACAGCTCGAACTTTCTCATGGGCAAACTTGCACCTCGAGTCTTCTTGTTATCCCTCCCAATTTTCAGTCTTTACTCTTCAAGCAGTTTATTAGAAATATCTTTCATCTTTGTGGAAACTGCTTGCGCTGAAAGATACTGCCTGATCAAATTTCTGTCGTGGTGCTGATCTAGGAATCAGGTCCGTGCAGAAAAGGGGAAAGAACCCCAGACCTTGCAGCATCAACAAGCACCTTTAGCACAGCGCAGTCCCAGACAGCTTCACGTCTATGTCCAGTGCCTCAGAGCAAGGGGCAAGGCTCTTTCCCAGGGGATGCCCAGGCGTGGTGGGGCAGCAGCCTCAGAAAGCAGCAGGATGGCTTCTCTGGAACACAAGAGCACCCAAAACTGATGAAGATCATGTGAGAGGGAGATTTCTTTCCTGTGCTTGTGCACATGAACTACTCTGCAGTGTTTGGATTGCACGAGTCCCCAGGTCACCCTCTGTGTGCCCGTGTGCATGTTTGGTGTGCCAGTGCCCACTGGGGTGAAGCTGGCATCATGCTGGGGGTGTGGAGAAAATAAACCCTTACCACCTCAACTCCTAAAAGAAAGTTAATTACTGACCTGTTTCACAGGGAAGGAGGAAAGACCACAGCTCACCCAAAAGAAAATATATATGTAAGTGACTCGATCAATGTATGAAGCCTCTAAAGACTTTTTCTGATTTTTTCATAAAACTGAAATTAGCTGAAAGTCTCTCAGGGCAATACATAAAACAAGATGGCACAGCTGTCAAGCCTGAATTCTCTGCTGATTTATAGGATTATGCTTCATTGTTACAGGGATGATATCTGGGGTGGATGTGGCAAGAATGAAGAGGGGAGACCCCACCACTTCTCTGCAGAAGGTCTTCCCCACATGGTTCCTTGCTGAAAGCTTGCACCATGATCTGCATTTATGTGGAAGCCTGGTGAGTAGCTGGCTTCACTGGCATTTGACAAACTCAACACCAGGGCCATGGCAAATTCAAACACAAATGGAAATGTAAAAGACACTGCTTTGGCTGCCTTCAGGGTAATGCCAGTGCCTAAATAATTTGAAGAATTGTGTGTGGACATGGGTTTGAAAAACAGAAGTGCAGATACATGGCTAGGCAGAAAAAAAATGCTAAAATGGGTTTTGTATGGGTACAATGTGAGCAAAAGGCAATGACAGGTTATTTTATATTAGAGACATTAGGAACTGTTAGCAGATTTCCTCCACTTCACTTCTAACCTTCAGGATTAGGTTAGGTTTCCATGCAATGGAGGAGGGTTTGCTGCTGGATGCAAAGAACGGGGAGGAAAGCTCATTGTGTCACTTCAAGCCATGCTACATGTTTAGTTTCCAAAGTTGGAATAGCTTCCCTTTGGAAGGTGAAATGTTGAGGGACAAGAGGAGTTACTCAGTGTTGTAGCTCTAGGTATTCACAATCTGAATTTTTCCTTGATGCACACAGAACAAGGCCCCCTTAGGCATGATCCTGCTGACCCCTTTTTGACCCTGTTTTGAGTGGAAGGTCAGATTAGATGACCTCTTGTTGTCCCTTCAAACATGAATTATTCTATAATTCTACCTGGTTTTTTTCTCGAAGCTTGCAGTGGTTGTCAGCATTCCTGACAAATCACACTAATGGAATAAACACTGGACATTTTCAAGGATGGTTTATTGAATGCCCAGGAAGGCACAATTATTCAAACGTGTACCAAATTGTGCTGGGCATAAAAACATCTTAGTTAGAAGAAATGTGAAAGCAGAGACATAAAAAGAACAAAAAAAAACCCAAAAACCTCAAAGTGAAACAAAACCAAACAAAATAAAAACCCCTCAACACATAAAAATACAACATAAAGGATGGGGAGAGAAAGGAAGTAACAATTTGGTGCCCACAAAGACCAGACACAGACTGTGTCTGGATATTCATGTTGCTGTTAGTGAAAAATGTTTGACGACACTTGAAAGAGGAAGAGGCTTTGAATGAGTCCAAGGAACTTCCAGTGCCAGAGGCAGAGATAATGAGTCTATGCATGTGTTCACTGCTAAGCACTTGAAGTTGGAGGATAAATTAAATTTAGGAAAAAAGATAAAACCTTTAAGCCCCAAGGGTTAATGTTGCGGTTGAAATAATTTTTCCATTCACTCAGGCGTTGGATGCCCACAGAACCTTTGTGGTGCTGGAAGGCCAGAATAAATTGATAGGAAAGGACAACAGGCAGGGTATTTGTCTGGCTCTGGGGTACCTGGCAAAGCCAGGCTTGGGCTCTGGAAGCTTCATAATCCAGACTCAGCCAGACCACCCAACCTGGGGTTCTTTCCCCTAAGAAAGAAGGTGGGAAGGCAGAACCCAGCTGCTGCAGCATCCCAGCGTGCTGTGAGGAGCAGGACACTCTGCTGGGTCCCCACAGCCCCTGGAGTGCCACTCAGGGGCTAGGACACTTCTGGTACCCCATGGTTCCCTGGAGTGCCACTCAGGGGCTGCTCCCTGGGAGGAGCAGGACACTGTTGGGACCCCATGGCTCTCTGGAATGTCACTCAGGGGCTGCTCTGTGAGGAGCAGGACACTGATTGTCCCCACAGCTCCTGGTGTCACCCAGAGGCTGTTCCCTGTGAAGAACAGGACACTGATTGTCCCCACAGCTCCTGGTGTCACTGAGGGGCTGTTCCCTGTGAGGAACAGGACACTGATGGTCCCCATGGCTCCCTGGAATGTCACTCAGGGGCTTCTCCCTGTGAGGAGCAGGGCACTTTGCTGGGACCCCACAGCTCCTGGTGTCACTGAGGGGCTGTTCCCTGTGAGGAACAGGACACTGATGGTCCCCACAGCTCCTGGTGTCACTCAGGGGCTGTTCCCTGTGAGAAGCAGGACCCTCTTGGATCCCCACAGCTCCTGGTGTCACTCAAGGACAGCTCTCTCAGGGCACTGGGCTGTCGCCTCAGTTTGCGTGTGATTTCCTCCTCAGCAGCGCCACAAGCCCACACCATTTGTCACCCAGTCCTAAAAACTGACAGGGATGCATTTTCTGGAGCCAAGCATCATTTTGTAAGGCATAAATCTTGAAGGTGCTTGAGGAGGGCGGGCTCCATGAGGACAGCAGGTGACCCTTTGTGCTGCCCTGGCTTTGGAGGGATAAGTCTGTGTTGTGGTTGGCTCAGTCTCTGGCCTGGGATGTGGAATTCTTTGCACATGTGCAGATGATGGAATGGGAATGTTTCTGTTCATCTACAAATCCAAATTTCTCGTTAAAATTGGTCATTAGTGAAATTAGTGAAAGTATCTATTAATATATGCATTATCATTTGCGAATCTGCTGCAGGCCTACCAGCTCCAGAATCAATTTAGATGGCCATTTCTGTGGCTTTGGCTGTCTAATACACATGGCTGAGTTAATTCACATTAAGCATTAAACCCCTTGCAGTTTTTGCTCTTTTTAACAAGTGTTAGCAATGCATAGATTTTTTTTTTTTTAATTTCAAGTTTATGGGCTAATTTTGGCTTATTCCAATTTTATATTTAAAACAATTTTCTTCTTTAGCATGTTTTCAGGGATAATCTATTACTGAGAGCACTAATGACCTTGGATATTAAGTTCTAACTTTTATTTCCCTGCGGCTGCTTGTGGTACCAAAATGGAGGAGGTACAGGGCAATGTTGGCAGCTCTGATGCCTTTTCCCTTCAAATGGGCTCATACCTAATGCATTTCCCTTTGGATTGTTTTGTTTTCTGCGGTGTTTCTTCTGAAAATTGCATTCCTGTCTCATCCCATGAATCATAGCTTATGTCTTGTGCGTGGGTTTTAGTATTTGTTTCCATTTCTTGTGACTCCCACATATAAGCGGATTTTGATGCATATTGTGCTAATATTGTGATTGCTGCTAGCTGTGCTGTCTCTGTATCAGGTAACCTTATTGATCTTTTTTTTCACCTCAACTATCAGCAGTTTTGCTATGCCTGACCTAATTTCAGCCACTGAAGATGCTCTAAAATATTGATATGAGCAGAAAGGTTATCTTTCTTTAACCATGACAATAAAAATAAGCCTGGCATTATCCTAGCAAGATCCAGATTCCGATAGTTGCCTGTACCCATCTGAGCACTGCAGATGAACTCAGAAATTACATTCACTTCAGTGGAGGTTCCTGGTCTTGAGGGACGCAGAGTTTTTGCACTTTATGAATGCTTAAGCACACACAAGCAGGGTTGTCTTGAGTACAATCCCAGGTAAATGTAGACAAATTCCAGAAGGCCAAGAACTCATTTAATTTAAGTAAGAATTAAATTACTCATTTAAGAGTTTACTCATTTAATTTAAGGATTAGTTACTCATTTAATGTAAGTAAGAAATTTCTTCAAAATAAATATTTTTTTTAATGAAGGTGCAGAATCTTGTTTATACAGTAAAATTCTCTCTTCAGCAGCACCTGAACTACTTTCTTTGACACACTGAAAGGTGAACTGCTCTGGGTTTTTTAAGACTATTCTTTTTTTAAACTGCATCCCCTTCCCTCTCCAACTTCCTGCATTTGTTGGCTGTGAGCAGAGCCTGAACTCTGAGGGCTGCACAGTGCTCACACCAGCCTCTTTTTGCATTATTTAGCTCTTGAAGAGCATCTGCTGAGCATCCATCAGCATGGGGCGTGTGCCACCTCCATCTGGGCAGCCAACTGCTGGTGGAGCCGGAGCGGGGCCATGTGCTCCATCCATCCCCTCCAGCAGCGTCAGCAACATCTGCCGTGCCACAGCACACACAGATCCCTCATCCCTAACCAGGATGGAGCTCTGCACTGGGAGGGACTCGGAATGGAGCTGGGGAAACCCTGTCAGCGCAGCTCTGCAGCTGTGGGGAGCATGGCATGGTCATCCACAGGGCTTGGCTCATCCTGGGGGCAGGAGCAGCCCTTTGGATGGTCTGAATGGTCATTCTGACGCTGCCTTCTGCTTCTGGCTGGGACACAGGAAGGCAGCAAGCACACGAAAGGTGTTCTCACAGTCGGTGGAAGTAGGATTAGTGTCACAGAAGCTCGATGCTTCAAGGCATGCTGCTCTGCAAGCCCTTGATGTCACTGTGAGTGCATTTTCCACCATGTATTGCATTCATGACTGCGAATACATTGACAAAAAAAAAAACAAAAAAAAGGCTTGAATGGTGTTTTACTGCTCTGAGGCCCAAAGGTCTAATGAGGTGTCGAGTGACCACATGTCTGTTAGTGGATATTAGGAATGTTTTCCCTTCTGTTTGATGACCATAATTCCTCCTCTCCAGCTATGAGCAGAAGGCAGGAAGGATTGCATAGCTTCTTTGTTTTGTGTCGTGTTTGTCCCCTTCCACAGCCCTGAAGTTGTTTTCAGTTCAAATTTACTCTTATGTGTTTTGGGGCATTCAGGCTTAAATCTGAATCCTTTACACTCTGGCAGGATGAGGTTACAGAAATGTTTCAGATTTTCTTGGAATGTATTTTTGGCTTACAGAAATTTGCTGACAATTTTTTTTTCCTTGTCCCTAAGTAGCTTCACGGTGATCAGAGGATCATTTGTCCCTCTGAAGTTCCTGAGGGCCCTTGTTGTGATCCTGTCTTTCATTCTTTATCACTAGGTAGCTGCCAAGGCACATGAATTAGCTCTCTCATACCTAGATTTGCCAGGAATCTCATGGTAACATAGCAAACATTCATTTTTTTACACTTTGTATTTGGTGATTTACGGAAGGACTTCTGCAAAGAGAATGCACCACTGCAGACTGTCAGCAAATGCTTTTCACATGTAACAACATATTTTCTCCTGGGATTCAGCTATGCAGGCAATTTCATTTGTTTCCCTGAAGGAATTCCATTTTAACTAAAATTTGCTGCATGAACTCAATTAGCAGAAAAAAAATATGGTTTATTTAATGCATGTTACCAGATGTCAAAAGGGGAAAACCAGCTCTGGAAGTGTTTGTCACACACGCAGCACCCATTCAGATGTCTAAAAAACTGGGTAAATACTCAAGCCAGCCTCATTCCACAGGAGAATTCCCTATTTTCTCAAGATCCAGCTGCTTTACTCAGGCAGCTCCATATGACTTCAGACCCAGCTTCTAAAATGGATCTGGGGCTGGACTCCTTTTACTGTCAGCTGGATCCAGATGGTGAAATGCCTGCTGAGGAGCTGGGTATCAGCTCTCCTGAAAGGCTGGTCTCACCTGCAGTACTGAGCATTTCTGACACAGCGCTCACAGATCAGGTTGTACTCAATAGTTCAGTGCAGGTCAAGTTAGGGTTGATTTTGCTCTGAAAAGGAAAGAAATAATGATGCAGGAAATTGTGTCTTCTTTAGGATGGGCAGAAAAAGAGAAATGCAATAGGAAAAAGGTCTCATTTGTGCAAGGTTCCTTGCTCCATGAACTGTACGTGCAAACTTCAGGGATATTTAACTACCACAGCTTATTTTCACCCCAAAAGATTGTCTAGAGTGAGCAGAGCCTTCTTGTCTAGTAGGACTGGAATGCAGGCAGGAGTATGGTTTCCAGTTACAGCAGAGAGGACATTCTGACATTCTTCCAGCACCCTGAAGGGTCCTTTTCTGCCAAAGACACATTTAAATGGCCCAAAGTGCACTAGCTGCCTCTCTTGGCACAAAGGTCGATCAGAGTAGGAGAGCCCTCTAAGCACAATCAAAGATGTGTGAATCTGGACATAAATCAGCATAAATAGACACTTTTTTATAACTTGTTTCTTTATAGATACTTCTAATCTGTGCTTGCAGAAAAACACTTCCCAGGAGACGCTTTAGATGTGGAGGGGCATGGATTTAGTCATCCCTTTGGTTTGCCTGTTGGTGTGACCTTGAAGTGAGCCAGGGAGGGGAGAGGCAGAGGAGATGCAGAGCAGTTTGGTTTCTCTCTGTAGCCATGAATTACTCTTGAACTATAAGGCCAATGTGGGAACCCCATGCCCCCTATTTTGATAACCCCATACCTATACACTCACTGACATAGGATTTCTATCCTGTTGTTGACTCATGTTTGTGAATACTTTGGTGGAGACAGCAAGCAGGCTTGAATTTTTCTATAATTAAATCCTGTAAATGAAAAACCTGGACTGCTAAACCTTCTTACTCAAAGATGTAAGGCTGCTCATCCAGTCTGAATAAATTAGAATTTTAAAACATTTCCAGTGAGATTTTCCCAACAGTAAAAACAGTAACCATTGCTTTGGTGCCTGAAGGGCAGCAGCCCTGTCCATATAAATGGCAGCTACAAATGGGAGATACCAGAGGAAGAAAATGTTGAATTCTTTGATATCTTCTAACCTACAAATAGGTTAATTTTTAAAAGTTGTTGGCTAACTTGCATCGCAGAAAGAATAAAATGATTTACAGGTATTTTGTCACAGCCATATGTCAGAGAAGGTCTTTCTGAACAACCTCTTCTTCCCAGGCTGCCTCAGGTGTGGGACACATTTCTGATGATACCACTGCTCTCATCTCATCTGAATGTAGTGCTGGCATCCTCACCCCTCCAGTGCAGCCCGGGGACTCCCGCTGAATTACTTATCTGCTGGCATTTTGACCAGGAAGTTTGCGTTTCCTCTCGAGCCTCCAATTCCTGCAGTCATTGCCAAAATCCTGTCAGAGAGTCTGGACAAGGTCATGACTGCAATTCCTCTGGGGCTGGCGAAACCACGCTTCTCAGCTCATTGCTAGACTCCTTAGTTGTCTTTAGGAAGGTTATCATCTCAGGGAATCGCTGCTATCAAAAAGATTATTCTTAAAAGCTGCGGAGTTACTTATTCAGTCTGTCAAGCCTCGTTACATTAGAAGACTCCATGACAGAATATCTAAGAAATTTATCTTTTTGTTCATGGAAGGAAATGATGGTCCCACTAAGGAAACTGCAAATTTAATTATACAGTAGATTTCCTCACAGACAAAATTTCCAAGGACCTCAGTATGTCAGCACTTACTTTCAAATCTTAATCCTCAGCACTGACTTTGGTTTTCGCTTGCTAAAACACTTCAAGTGACACTGCTCATCCGAAGCAGTCCTCTAGCTCCCAGGTCTGCACCCCTAATTCACTCTGAGCTGCATTTGCTTCCCAAGGAGGCCAGGGGATTCCTCATTTAATGTAGAGTCAGTAGGAGTGAGCCCTTAATTGCAGTTTTAAATTCTTTATTAAGCATTATCTGTTCCTGTTGAGCCGAGAGACCCATGTGCTATTCCTGGCGCTGCTCTGCCTCGCTGTGTGCCTGCAGATAAGTCGCTCAGCTGCTCAGAGCCTCACCTCCCTCAGCCCAAAATAGCGGCACTTTCCCTTGGCAAGCACTTTCCATCTGTGGTGCGCGCTGGAGTCGAGGGAAAGACTTCCCAAGGTCGCTGCCACTGCTCCTGTTTGCCACGGAGAAACTGAGGCAGGCGAGGGCATGGAACTGCCCCAGCACTGTGACCCAGCCCCAGGCTCACCTCCCACATCTCTCCAGCACCCACGAGGACAACTTCCTCCCAAATCCTTCCTTCCATGCTGAATCATTGGGTTTGGATTCACCGCTAAATTTCACATCTCCCTCCCTGTGTCCTTTCTTTGGGTAGGACTCTGACTTTTGCAATACCCAACCAGACACTTTTGGAAAAGAGTTTCCTGACAGGTTTGAAAGAAAGCCCCTTTGGACAACGATTGCAAAGCTTGAGCTAACGACCTCCCGGTTGTATTTGCCAGTTCGTCTCTAGAGAGGTCTAGATTTTTCTCTTGGCTCACAATCATTATTAATAGATCTTTTTCAATTTAGGAGAGAAAGATTTAGCTTCTGTATTTGTAATTCTGGCCTTTCAGAGAAAGCCAGTATAAACAGCACTGTGTCCTGGCCCAAATCCATTCTGCGTTATTAGGGTGGCATTGATTTGAGATCTCACTCCATTAAAATTTGAAGTCGAAAGCAGTTCCTGCTACAAATGGGGTCTCTCAAGGTTTATACATTAGCTTAGCCCTCAACATTGCCAGATGGTCAAAAACTAGAATGTTTCACAAATGTTACCAGTGCCCTTCACAAAATGACACTTTCAAATTAGTCCCAACTTCCATCCATTTACTGTAAGGTGCTACTTCCCATATGTAAATAAATGGTGATTCATTACTCCACCAAGAGGAAAACAGATTTTGTTGAACGAGGTTGCTGGGATTTTCTTTTTTAGGTGAATGAATAAGCATTTCCCTGCCTGCCACTGGGGTTTTTTTTCCAAGTCACTTGCATGCTGATGATCTTGTCCCTTCCCAGTATATCAGAAGAGGAGGGCAGGCAGGAAAGCCCCAGTTTCTTCTCCAGTGGATACAGAGGGAGTTGGTCACCAGACAGGGGGGGCCTCCCTGCCCCCTCCCACGTCCCAGCTCCCTGGAGGTCTGTGTCTGACCAGGCTCGGTGCTCCCAGATAAGCTCATTTCCTTTTTTTCACTCTGAAGTGAAAAAGGTTTGGAATCAGCCCAAGATTATTTTGAGCTGAGTAGACTCTGCTCTATTTCACAGATTATCATAATGCATTTTTAATTTTTTTAGGGTTTTTTAAAATATATATTTGTATTATTTCTATAGAATTTTTTTTATTTACTTTATTTTATTGGTTTAAATTTTTTTCCCCCACTGGTACCACTGCTACCGTGATCCTCTCCAGAACTCCTCTCCAGGCCAAGTGGATCCTCTATGCTGACAAAGCAATGCTGGTATCACACTTATTCCTGTAAGATTCCCTCATTTCCACTCAAGCCACGGATCCAAAATGTTGAGGAAAGCTACAAAACCAGGGCTATGTTTGCTACTTCTTCCCCGCATACAGCTCCTGCCTGCTAACCTCTGTGTTGATGGTTAGTCTGCCTTAATGCAGGCAGACACATTGTCAAGTTCCCCAAAATTTCAGCCCTCCAAAACAGAGAGGAACGGTAATTCTGGGTGGGTTTTTGTATACATGTGTTTGTATTTTTCTTTTAAAAACCGTTGTTTGCTGTGTGGTACGTGATGAAGCAAGAAATTCCTGAGCTTTCACTGTGTCTAGCTCATTGATTTTTAAGAGTTTGGGAGTTTGGAGCCTCTGGAAGCAGCTTGACACGTAATGTGAAACCTGCAAATCCTGCCAATTGCCACAGAAAGGTGAGAGAGGTGAAAAAAATCATTTTACACTGTAGACTTTGGCTCATTTTTTGACACTGAGAAAACAACTTTTGCCAGCAAAAGCAAAACCCGCAGAGCATGGGGTGGGGAACTGAAAGCCAACTAGATAGAGTTGCACTCACTGCAGTCCCAGGACCGATTGTGTGTGCCTTGTGTTCCCTGACCACTGTAGCGAGGGCAGCCAAGTGTTCCCATGCAGACCCCAGTCGGTTTTCAAACCTCAGCAAGATTGTATTTGCAGAAGAAGTCTTTGAGACAAGAAGGTGACAAGGGCTGCCGAAGCCTGACACAGCGCAGGGACGAGCGCACCGCGTTTCTGCCGCGGGAGCTCCGTGTGGCTTCATCCAGTTCAGCATTAACCTAATATTATTTTATAAATATTAATTTAACAGCCCTGTGATGGGCTGCTTCCCTCTTTGAAATTGCTCAAGGAAGATGCAGTTGTGATTCTCTAGTCTTCCTGCTGATGACTGTATCATTTTTTTACCCCTCCTTTCAGCACTATCCCCGTGCCCACCTTTGACTCCTGCTGATAACAAACTGGCACTGATGCCTGATGAATTTTTGCCTTTTCTTTTTATATACCCTTTTACACATTTTTATACCCTCTTTATGTTTTCTGCACCCTTTATACATTCCTTGTACCCTTAGCCAACATGCTTGTAATTTTCGTAGCCTGATATTCTAGCTTAGTTTTGGGGTTCTGTGAGGCAGAAACATCCACAGTAGGAGGCAAGAGAACGCTATACTATCTCAAAACTCGAGGTTTTGGTTGAAACCTGTCTGGAACATATTTTGTAAACTGGGCTCTAGCCTCATTTTGGGGTAGTTCTTAGAATAGGGGGATATTATTTCATTTATTATGTTTCCTATTGGGGGATTTTAGACAGAGATGTTAATTTGCAAGGTCCATAAAATTGTATATGCATTATATGGTGTATACATCTCAGTGTGTTCCACCTTTGAAGAGCTGTGCACCTTGGATCCTATTAAAATACCAAGGTAAAACCCTTTTACCCCTTTTAACCATGTCTGCCTCATAATTCTAAGACCAGCCAAAAGGCAGCAGCACCTTGGTGCAGCCCCTCAGGGGCACAGGTAGGGCAGGGTGTGTAGGCAAGGATGAGATTTCTCTTTAGACCGAGTGACACAGCTGAAAAACATCAGGGAAACTTTTTAGTGCCCAGGTAAACAAATGCATATGTCGCTCTAATGAACCTGTCTCCTTGTGGAGCTCACAGTGCTCCACAGAGACAAATGAAATGACTCAGCCATTTCTGTGTGATTTGCTCACCCTACCAAAATGCATGGAAATTTTTGTCTCCTGCTTCACCAGGACTGAATTTCCGCTGCTGTGCAGTAAAGCTTTATTTCCTATCTCACTGCAATGCCAGGGAGAGAGGAACAAGATAGAATCTTTTATGTGCAGGGTGACTCCTCTGACAGTACATTAGGAGGGGAAGGGAACGCCACTTCCAAGGGAGTTTATCTTATTGCATCTAAGGTGAAAAATGGAAGACTCTTGTCTTCTTAGGGTAGAGGGAACAAAAACCCAGACCAACACAAAAAAATCTGAGAGCAAAGTATGCTCCATTCACAGAAATTATGAAACAGTTCCTGTTTGTCCAGGAAATGGTGTCACACAGGTGCTCTGGGTTCCTTGCATATATCTCCCATCCCTGTATTATTTGGCACATTCTTCCATGTGTCTGCTTTTAACAGCTCAAGATGTTTGGGGCAGAGTGTAGGACATGTCACACTGGTACTTTGGGGTCATTTCAATGTATCTTAGCCTGTCTGTGGTCCCACTGAAGCCAAGTGACTGTGCAGCATTTAAACACTACTAAAAATAAACAATCGGAGGCAGTAATATTATTTTTAAGAGCTGGCTAATGCTGAGTGTCCTTTAAGGCTGTCATCCTCATCTAGGACTCCTGGATCTGTGTGTGCCATGCAGACTGAAACCTTCTTGTCCAAGAGCTGTGAAAAAACCCCACTAGAAAATACTGCAGTTGCATATATGGCAGATGTAACCATTCATGTCCTAATTCAAAATCCACTGAACGGATCGTTCTTGAGGCATCTTTTGTTTTTCCTTCCTCAAGAAGGGCAATAAATCAAGCTAAGTTAGAAGTTTTATAGCTACAGCTGGTTTTGACTTATGCAAATGCAACATTTCAATCACAACATATGGGAAAAGCATATTTTTTCCCTTCCCTCGCATAACTCAAAAGCTGCTATCCTGATTTTTCTGAAGCTCTTCAGAAATTATTATCTTTGGGTGGAAGCTACAGACAGGAGGTACAACCCAGCTCAAATTTGTTCGATTGAAAGACCACTGAGCAAATGAAGATGATGGAAATGGAGATTTTAACTGCTATTTGTTTGCTGACAAGAGCTGTAACCAGTAAATATTTATAAGATACCTCAATTTCAAAATTATGATAATTTATTACCTGGGCTTCTCCCTAACAGAACATGCCTGAAAGAGTTACAGGAGATCAGTCTGAGTTTCATTATTTCTCCATCTCCTCTGTTGCTCACTGTGCTTAAAGCTGCTTTGTGATGGGATTTCTTTGTTGCAGACACACTTCAGAGCCACACGAACTGAATTGCTTCCTGATGAAAGTGTGTTGTCGTTGTCTCCTCTTTTCCTTTTGAAGCATCACCACCTCAGAGGGTCTGGGAGCACCAGTGGCACTGAGTGTGTCCTGCAGATCCAGTTCAGGAAACACCGAGGCTGCCAAAAAGTGTAGGACCAGCACCCATCCGAAGCTCACTTAACTCCACAGCTCTTTTTTCTCCTCTCTCTTATTATTTAATTATTCCAGAGTGTTTCAGGAGGAAGAAACTCTGCAGCACCAGAGCACATTCAATGACAGGCAGATTAATCCTGAATAAACTTGTGCTAAAGCCTCATTCCTGGGAACCTCCTCCATAAGAAAAACTCCTCATCCAGCCCTCGTTGTCTCCTCTAGCCTGTGCAGGGAGAATGGGAGACAGCTGGAGCTTTTTAGGAGGGGAAATCCAAAGAATAAGCCTTTTCTGTAGTTATGCTGATACTCTTTATTGTTGCCTTGCAATCCAACATAAATTCCTTTGTTCTGTGCCAGAGAAAGTGGCTTTTCCTGAGAAAAACTGTTGACAATCCAAGGGCTGGGGAGTCAGCAAAGTCTGCTCTGAGGGAGAGGGCAGAGAGAGGAGGGGAGGAGGTCATTAAACACCAGACACCTTCAGAGATGAAGCAGATTATGGCCAGCACAGGAAACCCATTCCCCAAGGTCTGCTCTCCTCTGTCTGTCTCAGGACATCAGCAAATGGCCTGGGTTTCACCAGTCACACCTTCCAGAGAGCTCTGCATGAGCGAGGCTGAGACTGGAAAAAAGGATTGATGTCTTTGGTTCTCACTGTCCTATTCGATTTTGGTACTGGCAATAAATGATACTCATTTCCCCCAGGTCAAATCTGTTTTGCCCATGAAATTGGTAATTGATCTCCCCTCTTTATCTCAACCCACAAGTTTTTGCATCCTTTTTTCTTTCGAGGAGGTGATGAGAGCAGTTGGGAAGGCAGCTGGCAGAGAACAATTGTCACCCCAGCACACTCCCCTGTTCTCCCAGTGTTTCTTGGGAAAGCCCAGCTGGATTCCTGCCGCAGCTGAAGGACTAATCATTGGGAATGCAAAGCACCTGCCCACAGGGTGGTTGGTACAGGTTGGAGGAAAACTGCAGCTCAGGTTTCTTCTGCACATCTCAAGAATTGTAACACACAACAAAAAATGTGGGGCCCCTTCCCTGAGGCTGCCATTTGTATGTGGGTCCAAATGGGATTTAAACACAGCCATAAAATGTGTAGACATTGCTGCAGAGGAGCTGCTGTGCTCTGGATGCGATTGCTGGCTCAGGAAATGCTCAGTCGCTGACAGCAGAAGTCAGGAGCGCTGTCTAGCAGGGGACAGCACACAGGAGACACTGCTAAGGACCATCCTGCCCTCGCAGCATCACGGATCAGCCGTGGCACAGCCAGGATGTGAGCTAGACACACCTTTGATGCTGCAGTTTGATAGCTGATTTTGCACTGTGGTCTTGAACAGGAAGGTTTTCTATGGCTTTTTGTACATCACTGCACTTGAAGCAGCAGGGTTCAGGCCCTCTAAGATGATTTTTGGGAGTTTTCTCTTTCTCACCCATAATAATGCAAGAGTCCCATTTGGGACGTGGAATTACAAAATAGTATCTTCATAAAAACATCCATTTTGATTTATTGTTGTCAGAACTACAAAGCACATGACACTTGCAGTGTCACAAAGGTATGTGATGCCAGCTTTCCCTAGCTCCTGCCAGCTTTCCCTCCCTGTGCTGGATCACCCCGAGCTGTGTCTGTGGGCAGCTGCACACCCACGGACAAAATTCTGCCACCATAGGGGTGCCTGTTCCTCCAGCACACACCTGCTCCAGCACAGGTTCCTGTGCTGCTGTCAGCATGAGCCCTCTCTGGCTGCTTATTCCCAGCTCCAGGGCCTGAGTGTTAGTCCCTTTCCTCTTTTTTCTTCTTAGCTTTGGAAATTATCATGGTTGGGACCACAGAGTTGTGTCTTCGTGGCTACTGTCCAAATATTATTTAACTTAGCCAGTGTTAAATTGTGCCTTACAGGTGAATCTTGTATCACACCTGAGTCACATTTGCCACAGGGCTGAGGAATTGCAACTTGCAAAGGATCTGCTCTGAAAGATGAGCTGCTGTTCATTTGGAGCAAACAGTGTGTGTTTTTTGGGGGTGGCAGCTTGCACATCTTCCTCCCCCAGCACACACCCCTCTAGTGCTGAAGTGCTGCTGCCAGAGCCCATCCCCAGCCACTCTGTGTCTGGTTGCAGCTCCCTGCTCCACAGTACAGAAAAATCTCCCCACATTCTCAACTCTCTGTTTCTCCCTCTTTCATTGCTCAGTATTAAGAGATGGCAGAATTTTGCCCACAAAAGTAATATCTAGCTCCTCACATAAGAGAACAGCTGTATTTACTTGACTCACGAGTATCTTTACTGACAGATTTATCCTTTGCATCATAAAATGCCTATTTGGGCTTTAAAAAGTGCGCCGGCTGCTCCTTTGAAGCTTGCAGCGGTAGACCATTCTCATTTGAAAGACATATTATTACCCCGAAATGAAACATATTATTTTATACATCCCAGCCACCCTGATTCTTTGTGCCTAAGGGCCTCTGAGCAAAAGGTGTCATTTGGAGCATGCAGCAGAGAAAATTCGGTTATGTAGATATCACATTTCTCTGCTCCTTCTGTTCCAGAAGTGCCATAGCCACACCTCTCCCTGGGAAGCTGCTGGGTTTCTCCCATCTGATGGCTGAGTTGTATCTGTGTGTACAGTAGTGTTATTTTTGGCAGGCACATCCTTCACATTCTTAGCGTGAGGAGCAGGAGCTGGCAGCCAGTCTCGTTCAGTAGCCCCCCGTGGGTTGGGTTTTGCCATTGTTGCCTTTTCGCTGGTTTTAGAATCATGAGCCAGATACGGTCAAGAGGTAAAAGGGTTTTAGCTCAGTATTTAATAGGGTCCTAGGTGGACAGCTCTTCAAGGTGGAGCATGCTGAGATGCACACACCGTATAACGCATATACAGTTTTTATAGACCTTGCAAATTAGCATATCTGTCTAGGATCTCCCAATAAGAAGCTTAATAAATGAAGTAATGGCCCCCTATTCTAAGAATTTGCCCCCCAGATGAGGCTAGAGCTCAGTTTACCAAATAGGTTTTGGAGAGAATGTTTCAGCCAAGGTTAAAACTTTGAGTTTTTGGTAGTGTAGGGCTCACCAGCCTCCTGCTGGGGATGTTTAGTCTTTGTGCTGTGCAGAACCCCAAAACTAAGCTAAAATATCAGACTACAAAAATTACAAGCATGTAGGCTAAGTGTACAGAGAACATATAAAGGGTACAGAAAATATATTAAGGGGCATATAAAATATATAAAAGGGTATATAAAAAGCAAAGGCAAAAATCATCAGGCATCACCATGAGCCAGGTCCTCGGGGTTCAGGGTGATGCATCACGAGGCTGAGGGGGGAACCAGGGCCGAGGGACACAGGGAATGGGGCTGGGCTATGGCTCTGGGGCAGCAGGATTCAGGCAGCACTGACCATCCACCTCCCCAGCACCTGGCCAAGCCTCTGGCTCCAGCCTGCCCAGCCTCAATCCCTGTGTCCCTGTGTCCCTGGGCACGGGGGTGCCACAGACACCCCAGGCCACGGCAGATTTCCAGCACAAGCGATCCACAGAGCGTGGATCCCTGCAGGCACAGAGGGAAGCAGTGGGGTCTGACACCCTCCAGCTCCAGGCCAGAGCGAGGGGAGGGATGCTGCCCCTGAACTGCTGCTGCCTAATGAACTGTTCCTTTTCTCTGCAGCAGCAGATAAGAGCAATTAAACACTAGATAGCAGATTAATGATTACTGCAACATCACGCTAGCTCATGGTGACAAATCTGTATAAATATTCACCACAGTGGTAGGCGAGGTGTTCAGGCAGTGATGTGCCCTCTGTGTGGCAAATCACTCAGAGACAATGCAAGGAGAGAGCGTCTGGTGCCTGTCACATTCATTAATTATCACCGCAGATGAAGTTGGAGGAAAGACCAGTTTAAATGCATTACAGTGCATTTGCCAAAGGTTGTTTTGGGCCCAGCTGCCGCCCGGAAAACAAGGCAGGCTCTGGATGTGGAATTTCCACCTTGGGAGGATGCTGGCTTTTGTGGTGTGATGGTTTGCAGCCGTGGAGCAGCAGCTTGCCTTAGAGCTGGCCCGAGTCTCTGGCTTTTGGTTGGAAATTATGAGGAGAGTTAAGTGATGACAAATTATACCCCCAGCCTCTGGCTCCCACTTTCCCTTCTGTTCACCTCTTGCTTGTGATTCCTGGGCTAAGTGGATTGGGGGTCTGATGTCATCTAAGAATGCCCACTAATAAAGAATGGAATGAAAGAGATGAACTTTCTGTCACTTAAATTAAAGTGCTGGCAAAATTATCTTTCTGGATTTTGAAGGACTCATATACAGAGAGCCCTAGTAGCGTTTGAGATACCTAAAGGGTGACACCTCCAGTAATTTGGAGAAACAGATTTGATTGTGGCCTGTTTCAAACCCAGACTACTGGCAAGGCAGAGAAAGTAAAAGGAGAGCTGGACTGAAGAAGATCTGGATTCCTGAGCTGAAATCTCTGTCTGATCAACAGATTTTACAGAGCAGCTCTATTCTGAGGATTCTGGATTTTTTTTTCCCTAGAGAGTACTTTGCTAGAGTCTACAAGAACCTCATGTGAAACATGGGTAAGAAAATAATAGATTTCTCTAATACACTTAAAATCTTCCCAAAAATTCAACTATTTTAGCTGAGTTCATGTCTGAAAAGTCTCTATAATGGTGATCTAGTGTGCAAGAGATGGGTGCTCAGCCACACCAGCTGCAGGAACATCTCACAGGATGGACAGGGCAGCCAAAAGCATGAAGGATTATTTGTAAATCCTGCTTTTTTCTAAGCAGAAACTTCACTAATGGCTCATCAACAATCACAGATGGCAGCTGGGTTTGAACCAACATCACACACACCTCACAGAACATCTTATGTACCTGTATCCACATATATTCCATGGAACTGAGAATTTAATTAGATTTATTTCTTTACATGTCAGCTATGTCCCACATCAAAGGCATTTAAGTCTTTGCAATATCTCCAATCATGTTTGGATCTGCCCTGAGATGGGCACAGCCCTGAGAACAGGCAGCCCTTGATCAGTGGCTGGTAATAGTATTAGAAAAGATGATTGTGCCTCAGAATGAATCATTAGATCCTATAAAATGCATCTGTCACTGTAGTGCTTAAACCCTGATTTCCCCACCCTCTCCCCACCCCCCCATTTGCACTAATTAGTGTAGGATGAGCTACTGCCTAAAAATTAAGAATTCTAGAATATTTAATTGATCCTAGTCCCTGGGAATGCCACGCCTGAGGAATCAGCAGCAAAGCCCCATGGCTCATAGAGAGACCACATTTATGGTGCCCCCCAAGCCCGAGTGGGGTGGCAGCCCTGCCAGGGCTCCATCCTGTCCCCACCCTGCCCAGCTCTTGCTGTCCCCTCGCAGCAGGTGAGAGCATCTCACCCCGAGCCCCCCAGGGAAGAGTTACCTGAGCAGAAATGGCCTCCTGGAGAGACCAGGTGTTCCAGCCTGTGGTAACTTTTCAAACCTTGCTTTTTAGGATGCAGAAGTTGCCAAGGATTATGAAGTTTTACTCTTAAAAGTGACATAGTGCGGAATCATGCTTATTGCACCCCGGTGGCTCTGCCCTAAATGTGCTCAGCCGGCGCATAAAGACGTGAGCTGTTTTTCACTCATCAGCTCTGAAATTTACCTTGGATTCCTGCTTTATCATCCATAATTTGTTTTAAAGGCTCCGCTGGGCGAGTCGTTACCGGGAGCCTTCTCCAGGAGCGCAGAGCACATAAAGCACCGCGGCCCCGAGGGGCAGAGCTCCGCTCCCCGAGCACTCGTCTCTCTGACAGCCACCATCCCCAAAGCCTGGTGCTTTCCTGCCGTGCACACCTCGCTGCTGCTCCGTCTGTCACAGCCCAGCTCTTATTTGGGATTTGCAGGAGTTATTGGTGATTTGGGAGCTCTTTCCCGACACCCAGCAGCCCCAGCTGGCACGGGGTGAGAGGGCAGGAGGCACCGAGGATGCTGAGCATGAGAGGAGGATGCTGAGAGTGGTTTGCCCTGCTCAGTCCTCGTTCCTAGCAGGGTAAATGGAGCCCTGCTAGGAATGAGCAGACACATTTTGCTGGTGACTCTGCAGCGCAGAGCTCAGCACCTGCTGGCTGCTTCCAGGGAGCCCCGAGCAGGAGCATCCCAAGATGGCAAAGTGGAAATGCCACATAAATCAATCTTTGTGTGTGTTTGGGAGTGTTTGGCATTTGGTTCAAGCTCTCTGCAGACCTAACCCCAACAGAGGCAATGGAGCAAAGAATTTGGCAATTTGATTTCATTTCAATTCTTGTCAAGGCTTTTTTCTGGCCTCCTCGGCATCCCCTCTCCCTTTGCTGGGACAGCTGCTTAGCTGGGCTGACAGGGCATGGGGCTAAGAGGGCAGGCCCAATTAACTGCATGGTGATCAGTTCTTCTGTCTTAAAATCCCACACGCTTCTGAATTAATTTAGAATAAATTCAATCATAGTCATTTACAAGGTCTGCTGCTGGGCGCTGCGAGGAGCAATTTGCTGGTGGGATTCTCATTCTTTGCAGTGCTAAATTGCCTAAGTTCACCATACCACAGGAATAAAAAGCTGGGATTCAGACCTGATGTGGCTAAATGCTAAATATGTGTGTCTGTTTACACTGAAGCACACTTCTGGTAGCCGGGTGAGGTCAGGGGGCTGACGCCAGTCAGAGTCATAGCAGATCTGCTTCATTTTCTTTTATCTACAGCTGGAACGGGGCAGACATAAACACTTGGGGGAATATGTCTTACAGCACAGCATCCTTCCCGAAAGCCTTTACTCACACCTCCATTTCCTTGAGCTGTCTGCCCACAAAACAAAGCCACACACAGCTCAGCGTGTCCTCTCTGCTTTTTCTCCTGTTGCACCACTGTCTTCAGCAAATCTCAGGCTGAATGCCCATGTGTGTGCTTTGATTGCAGAGGCTGTGCTTTGCCCTATAAAAGAGAAGTTCCCTGTTCAGCCAAGCTTTCTTCTTTATGGCCTGCTCAAGTATCCCTTCTGCTCTGCCGTGTCCAGGGAGGTTGACCAGCTTGGGCCTCTCCTGTGATAAGAAACAATTCCAAAATAGAAACATCTTCCTTGTGAAATTGATCTCACCACAACCCTTATTGTTCGATTCCCCTGCTGCCTTTTGTTCCTTCAGGGTCTTTCAGCATGTGAATTCAAGGGTAAATAATCTCTTTTTTTGTTTGGTTGGGTTTTTTATGTGTTTTATACCCAATCGATGGCAAAGCTCTAGTTCAGGATATGGAACTTCTCTGGACATCAACCAGCAAGAAACATATGCATTGGAATTGCCCTTTCAGATTAATACTTATCATCCAATTTCTACAATTTCATCTGCCATGGAGCTACTGAAGTGAGGAAAAATTGTTCATCTTGTATTAAGCAGAAAGATTGTTAAGCAGTCTTATGTAAGGCAGGCTATACAACTCCCACAATGAAATATTCCTTTCCTCCTGGTCCTGACTCCTTCCCCCACACCCCAAGCTCTGGATGGGCTGCAGGGGTGGTGCCAGCAGGGTTGGGGTGTCCCTGGAATTTGGGGTGCACAGGCAATCCCCATGGCCTCGGATGTGTGGGCACTGACACCGGGCTCAGGTTTAGGGCTCCTCCCTTATCAGCTCTAATGGCCTCAAAGAATTTGCATCCACTTGGCTGAAAAAACGGCCAAGGGTGAATGAATGAATGTAAATGAGGCGACTCCTCATCCTGTATTTCTTTATCTGAGGAGCAGTTTATAAATTCAAGGTAAGTATATCTTTCCACCAGCTTTGCACATTTCTACTCTCTCAGGGTGAATAAATTTTTTTGATGGGTGAGTTAAAACATCATTATTTTTTTCATTATCATTGTCATCAGTATAAATGGCAGAGGTGTAGGGTTTTTGCCCAAGCTTTTAAATTTTCATGACAATTTTACTAAGCTGTTTTATACGTTATTAAACACACTCGTGATTTGTTTCAACCTATACCTTAATAGGATGTTTCAAGAGAGTGTTCCCAGAAGAGGGCAAAGGTATCCTACACCCTGGGGACTCAGCTCCATCCTTGGGCTTCTCCCCTGCTGGGCGCTACAAACAGGGATGGCCAGGGTGTCAAGAGTGTTTATTTCTTTCACTGAGGTTTTTCTATAGAGATTCTTTTGAAAATCCCAGCCTAAGGGATTAACAGTGTTGATCATTCTTGAGAATCAGGACACTGGTGTTGCTAGGCTCAAAAGCAATGGGTTTGTGCAGGATTCTGCTGGGAACAGGGAAAAAAGGCTGCAGATCGAAGGTCTCATTTACCCAAACACAGGAATAATTCCTTCTTGTGGCCATTTCCAGAAACTGAGGTCAATTCTTGTACTTATTTTTTGAACAAGACTTTTAAATGAGTTTTTACAGATAGCTGCTTTTTGTAAACCACAGAGAGAGAGCAGTGGCACCCACATTTCAGCACAGCTCACACAGTCACATTTGCCTTGGCAGGAGCTGAATGGCCCCTGCTCCTGAGGGAAAGTCTATTCTCATGACATTACACTATTCTCAATGCTCTGTTGGCCATATTTCTTGGTAAAATACTGATTTCTGTTATTAGCAATGAGATTTGACTGACCAAACCCTGAACAGTGCAGTTGATGTTGTCAGTTTGTAAGAGCTCCAGATCTGCCCCTCTGCATTGTTCCAACCAACTTTTCCAAATGTTGGTTAATGCTGTCTGTGACTAATGCACATGGCATTTTTCTGGGATCTAATTTTTTTCTTGTTTGCAAAGGAAACTCTCTGACAATAAATTTAGGTTCCTGCTTTCCAAAGTTTTTCAGCCATAATAAATTTTGTGATTTTTCTTCTAATTATCATCATGTAAAAAATGCCATCTTGCATTACTGTCCCCTTCCCTTCTCCCCGATGTTTATTTCACATAAATGACCAAATCCTGAGCATTCTTCTCAATTCTTGCTGCAGTTAACCTGAGTTTTTTCTGTCAAAAAACTTTCTGAAATGTTCAGGGACTTCAGGATTAGATTTGAGTAGTGTTCTGAGGGCAGGATAATGCATCACGCTATAGGAACATTCCGGCCTCCTACTCTAACTGGACATGTCTCCAGTCTAAATATAGAAGCTTCCCCCTACTCACCCCAGGGACTGTTTAATTTTCTCCACATTTCTTCTTCCTTCCTCGTGTATTTTTGTACCAGACACTCAACACACGTGTTCCCGTGTCTTTACAAAAGCACCCATTTTCTACCAGATTATTCCACTCCCCTTCACCTCAACAATTTCTTGTTTTTTCTGATAAGAGATTTCAGGCATAAAGATATTTTCCTCTCCTTTTACTCTGTACGCCGTGGTGTGTCCGCCAGGCCCTTCAGATCTCAGGCACACCATTAGAAAAACCTAACACTCCGTATCCCAAATGGGTCACTTCCCAAGTCTAGTGCTGAAATCCTTTTAGCTAATACTGTTCAGGTGACTTAGTACTAAATTATATTTTAGAACGATATGGTCTGCCCTTTACTTTTTCATGGGGCTACCATTCAGTCAGTTTTAAAGCCGTAATTCTTTTTCAGGGTTGCCATGGAAACAAGTTAGTGTTCCAGGGCTGCCTTGTGCAAACGAGCAGAGTGCTCATACATCATGTTTCTGCTCCTGGGTCGTTCTGAGTGCTGCTGTCCTGGGCTTCTCCTCTCCCACACAGCGTGGGGGCAGAGCCCAGGCTGCCTTGGCTCCTGTCCCCGTAAATCCGCGAGCGGAACCGAAGGAATGTTGGAATTGTGGATGCTCCGTTCGTTTCTCGCTGTTAGCGCCAATCAATAGGGGCCCCAGTTTGGGGATTCCTGCCCTTTGAAGAGCAGCTTTCCTGAGACCTGAGCTTTGGAGCCTGTGGGGGAAGGATTGCACTTCACAGCGCGGCTCCGTCCGTGCCGGGGCTAATTCCCCATTCCCGGCGGGCTGAGATGTCCTCAGCATGCACAATGTGCCTTTCACACAGGACAGGCACTCCAGCAGCAGACAGATGATGAGCCCAGTGGTAAATAGACTGCTGACCTCTTTGACCACTGTAACAGCAGCTTAGGAAATGAGCAAAATTAGTAGCCTTGCCTTAGCTGTTCAAAAACTGGCCATGCTTTGGATAAGAAGCTTTACCAAACACTAAACTCTTAAGAAAACTCCTCAGGACTCTCCACTGACTATCTTTGTGTGTACTAGGCATATCTGTAGTCTATATATACTGTTGAGAAAATTCTCTCTAAGTAAATATGTTAAATATATCATCCTGATAGTCCATCTATTGTCTGATACTCTGTGTGACACCACAGCTTTTAAATTCTTCAAATGGCATGGTTAACACCTATCATCACATCATGTTTTTTTTTAACTTTTTCTCAGAAAAAAAATTTATGCGGGGGAGTATTTTGCAATTTGGGCAGTTTATTTTTTCTTAACACACCACTGCAAAAAGGCACGGTCAAAAAAAGATTGTCGTAGTTTTAGATTTCATGCCACAGACCTGAGGTTTCTTGGAGCCTGGTGTTTCCTCAGAAAGCTTCCAAGAAAATACCTGGTTAAATTCTTTTTTATGTATTGCTGAAACTCTCTAACTATTTAAGAGGACAAGAAATTATTTGGGATGCAGTTGCGATGTTACTCTTTTACCAGGGCTGGTTAGGACTGCAGTTAAGGTAAGAACAGGGGTTATTTATAGGGAATGGTGCCACATTTAAAGACCAGGCTTGAAAGCACAATTGAATGTACACTACACACACAGCCAAATAAAGTTCTTTCCTGGGCCTCTGCAGCAAAGCACCATCAATGAAATGCATTAAGATTTTCTCCTATCATGTTATCATTAAGCTGATGGCTTTCATTTCACTGATTACTGGTGATCAAACATGAGGCACCCCTGTTCAACTGGGCTTTACCAAAAATGAACTCACTGCTTTTGGAAAAAAATTATTAACAAATGAAAGGCACAGTGTGGAAGCATGGCCATGCACTACAGTGCAGCCACAGAGCTCCACCAGACGTGGCTTGAATGAGGACAGTGCTCCTTGCTCTTTTCCATTTCATTTCCTACTCAGAATGCTCTTCTCTTAGAGCAATATGCAATACTTTGACCCAAACACTCCGCAGACGCTCTGGACTGTGTTAGTTAAATGTAGGAGCTGGTGTGAGGTGAAGAGGCTGATTGCTGCATCAGTGTTAGACTGTTTGATGTTTTAGAGTTGTCCAAGTGAGTCCTGGACCCAAAAGGTAGAGCTGCACCCAAAGCTGTACACAAAACCCTCAGAATGAGGCCCTGCCGAGCTGGGGAATGGAGTTTGCCTGAGTCTAGGAGTAAAACTTGACCCTTATAGAAAGTGACTACCTTCATTTTGTGATTGTAATGTACTAATAGCAACTCTTGGTATAACCTGCAGGGCTGGAAATAATGAGGGAACGGAATACAATACTCTGAGGGCATGGGCTTAAAGTGATAACTATTCAAGCGTAGCCTTTGACTAATGCAGTTGCTCTTGCGCATCAAATAATGTCAGAAATGCCACACTTCATAAGAAAGGGCTATAAAGCTTCATTGTGATCCTTCAGCCCAAAAATCCATGCTCAAAAAGCTAAAAAGTCTTTAAATGTGCTGTATGACATCTGGGAAATGGACACAGGAATGGAAGATATTCCAGGTCACCTGCATTACATTAAAAATGTGTTCTCCCCAGTCAGTGTTTTTACACAAACTTATCCACGCACAGTGCTTTTCTTACTTTAATCTCTCCAGTTTTGTTTCTGCAGTATTAGATTAGCCAGATAAGGCTACTGGAGTGCAGCCAGCAGTGATACTTGGAGAACAGCATGGATAACTCCTAAAGCATTTGGGTCTTTCCTCCAAGCCTGCATTTGCAGCAGTGAGTCTGATCCATCATGAGTTTAGCCATGTTGGCAGCCAGGACAGGAACAGCTGAAGAAAATGCAGGCACAAGCATTTTCTGCCCAGCAAAGGGCTAGGACATCAGAATGAGTCCTCAGCACTGATTCTTGCGAGGAAAAACACCTGCTTTTGTTGTGCTTTCTGGTGCAATTCCTGTAATAATGATGGTGTAACAGAAATAATCATTCAAAGGGAAAAAATCCCTCTCAAGCATGGGCACAAGTAGCTCGTGTGTTTGCTGGTTTGAGCTGCACAAAGTCCCACTGTTACTTGCTGCAGACTTGGCAAACCAGGGAGTTTAATAAGACATTGCAGCCTCTATTCCTAGGTCTTGAATTCAATTAAATACAAACAATAATTTTTATCATTTGTTTAAAAAAAAAAATGGGAAAAAGAAAAAAGCCTCTTCTGGTCTCTTTCCAGTTAGGGTTGGGGTTTTCTTCATAGTTGGTATTTTGAAACTACTGATAATTGATAGTTCAGGCAGAGGAATTTTCGTGTTTGCTAAAACTCAAAGGTGCCTACCAGTCTTTTTATTTCATTAAGCAAATCCAGGCAAGCTGTTAGCCAGTTTGCTGCCCCTGGGAAAGCAGCACTTCCCTAAAGGAGGGTGGAGAGGCTCACCCTGACTGCTGCACCCTGCAGCCCCTGCCCTGCGCAGAGCTCCCTCCTGTCCGTACAGCCCAGGTGAACTCAAAACCATTCCTCAAGATCTATCTGCTGCCTTTCACGGCTCTTCCGAAATGCAGTGGCATTATTCTCAAAGGCCACAATTTGCCAGCACTTGCACTGCATCTTAAATTCCCAGTTTTCTCTAGAAATGATATAGGCAAGCTCTTATTCTGCCTCAGTGTCTGTTGGCCTTTTGTGCTGTTCATACAATACATCCTATTCAGCAGCACCCCAAATTCTCCAGTCCAAAACACTATTTATTGACCCTTCAAGGGTGATTTGCAGTGACTTCAAACAAACAAACAGAACTGTTTGTTCCTCTCTGCAAGTGATTGTCTATTATAAACAGCCCTTAACCTCTTCTTCCATCCCCAAAAGGTAACCACAGTTTGCTGCAGTTCTGGCTCCTTCTTCCATCAGTAAACACTGTGGCTTAATAAATCACTGTTCCCGAGAGGCATTTCCCGGACTTCTTCATGCTCCATAGGATGAAGTCAGAGGGTTCTCCTGCTTCTTTCTTTCTTTTTTCTTTTTTTCCTTTTTTTTTTTTTTTTTTTTTGGCAAAACAAAATCATGTTTCAATGTGCCTTTTTGGTTGGTTTATGAGCTATTTGTTGCAAAATAAGCATTTCACAAGAGCGATTTCGAAATCTGTTTGAAACAATCCATTTTAGCATCCAGACACATCATTCCACTCCCAGCCTGGATGTTCACCAGTGCTGTCAGACCTGCCACCCTCCTCTCCCCTCCACCCCACTCAGTGTGCGAAATTTCAGCAAATATTACACAGCATTTTGCAGGAAGTTTTCAGTTTGGTTATCCTTTGACAACGATACAGGTTCTTCAGCTCTCTCTGTACATCCCTACCCAGCCCCAGCTTTCATTTTTCACTCCTCCACATTTTTTTCCTGGAAAATATTCAATACTGAGGCAATCATTTGCTCTCTTTTTTATTACCCTTGGCTCTTCTCTGTTATATAAACCAGCTAATTTTCAGAGTCATCTCCTGACACAGACAGAAAGACATAGACAAGCTGGACACAAAAATGCTCTGGGCAACATTTCAAAGCAGTGGCAAGGCTTCTCGATGGCAAAAAAAGTTTTTTAAAAAGTCTCTCTTGTTCTTCCATGCAGTGCCTATTTTTTGTTTTGCTGTATAATACAAAGAAAAATTATTTTACTACTAATACTATCAGTAGTGAGTTAAGGAAAAAATGAACAGTGGTATCTTTGAAGGGCTGTTCATGTCAGAGCCATGAACATATGTGAGCAGTGTGGTCACTGAAATTCATGCTTGGCCAACACTTGCTGGAGTTTACCCTAGATCACTGCTACAGAGACAGGGCTCTCTGTGTATTTATGTATTTATATATTTATAAACTTTTGTGGCATTTTCTGAGGGAAATAAAAGCAAATACTCCCAGAGAGTAAAAGCAGAAATCTCATTTCAACCTTCCCTTTAGGATAGTGAGTTAAAACCATTGAGATGGTCACATCCTGTGTATTAACACACTTTTTCATCTGAAGAGCTGCTAAGTTGGGCTAAGGGGCTAAACCTACTGAAGGTGCTTATTATTGCTTATTATTGCTGCTTTCTTTCATTACTGTTGGTGTCTTGGCATTTACCAGGTGTCATCACGGTGGAGAAAAGAGAATGGCAGAAAACTGAGCCTTTCATCTCAAAGGACCATGTTATACAATATCAACCCTTAAGGACCCTGAAGTAAGGGAAAAACTCTTAGGAGCATGATTGACTAGGAGGCTGCAGCCAGAAAAACTTTCAAAGCATCCAATCTGAGCTGGTGACTGGAAAAATAATATCTGTATGCCCTAGGAAATGCAGGAGAAACCATATTTATTTGCATGTGATTGTTTCTTTCACTGACTTTTCTTATATACCATCAAATATGTATGGCTTTGTAAAAAATTAGTGTGTGTCCATACAGGCATTTACAAAAAAAAAAAGTCTCATTTTAAGAAAAAAAAAATCATTCCAGACTATTACTGGACTGAGTGCAGTCATTAAGCATTATACACTGATAGCTTATTGTTCACTTATGTGATAATTTTACTTCCAATTATATCTGGGTAATGAATAAAGACAGTTAAGACTTTAACCTATTTTCAGAAACCAGAGTTCTATCAACATGCAGTTATTTATGCTAATGAAAATAATGATCTTTTTATAGCGCTTGTCACTGAAATGGAATGATGTCCTGCCAACTGTGCATGTTTGCCAGTGGCTACAAATTAATCAGCTAAACTGGAGTGGTAATTGGAGTAGAGACAAGTCAAGGGGCAGCCAGGCCAGCTCTGGCAGAAAAGCTTTTGAAGATGAATGCCCTGCTCAGCACACAAAACAAAAGAACTTGTTTATATAATGCTGTTGTTTAATTAAATCTAAGCAGCTGTTTCATTAAGAGGTCTCTGAAGATAAATGTGGAAGGTGATGGGCAGGGGAATCAAAATGTGATGATGATTGTGTTATACAGGATTACGCTGTGCATTTACCTCACACCTCACACCTGCCTAATGAAATTATTTCATACAGCTCCCGATTATAAACTGCAGACAGACACCAGAGTGTGACCCCTGGCACTGAGCACACACATTTGGAGGGGCTGGTTCAGAGTCTCACAGAGCCTGGACACAGCTCCACCTCGGTGGTCCACGAGTGGCTGCCCATGACAGATGTCCCTGTGCACAGGGTGACATCCTCTGTGTCCTTCCTTGGTTTGTTCTGGCTCCCTGCTGTAAACTCTAGGGGTAAAACATGGGAAGTGCTTGGGCCTTGCTTTGCTCAAAGAACTTTTTTTTAAACTTTCTTACTTTTCCACCTTTTTATCTTCTTTCCACTTTCTCTGCTGTTTATTTCACCTTGCAGGCAGAACTAGCACTTGCCCTGGGCAAAATGTGTAACTGTGGTGGACATTTCTCTGCCATCAGGGGTGGATTCCTCCTGACAGCTGCAGCACTGTGCCTGGGGAGAAGCTCGCAGTGAATTCTGATGGCTCCATAATATGCTGCAGAAGAGGGATGGATGAAACCTCCAGAAATTCATCTTCACAGGCTGAAAACTGCTCTGTTCTCCTTGAAGTTGACCCAGTCTGGAAAGTTCCCTGCTTTCCTTCCCACCCTGTGCTTGTGCCAAGAGCTTAAGCAGTTATATAGGGAGTGTTCCTCAGCTGCAGGCTCAGAAGCTCTGCTTGGTTGGGTAGGAATGAGCAGCCACGGGCAGGAGCCTGGAAATGTCATGGGAATAGTAGGAATTTGATAATTATTCAGGCATATGACATTTTAAAATACACTGTTAACCTCCACAGTTGCAAAGGAAAAACTGGAAAACATGACAGGAGTCTCCTGCAAGGACTCAGAAACCATAAGACAGAGAAGGAATACACCAGACTATCACATTTCTAAAACATCCTGTGATTTTCTGCGTTGACTTTGTGTTAACGCGAAATTCAGAATTTTGCCAGAGTTTGGGATCTGGATGCTGAAGGCTTCTCTTGCATTTTTTGGTCCAGGTGGCAGCTCAGATCTCAGCAGTAGCTGCAGACTCCTTGCCTTGAGAGACGTGGGGAACAAGGATGCTCACAGACACCCTGGTCCTTAGGGTTCTTGCACACATTTAGTAAATGTTTTGAAAGAAGTTTTCATGGGCCCATTAGTAAAAGAAATACATTTTGTTGAAGGGTCTGGTCTTGAAATTATGATATCCTTAAGCATTTTTGCAGTATAAATAATGCAATATTTAAAAACTGGCACTGGTTGAAAAAGTTTTCACAAGGGTTTAAATTTCATCCAGAAAATGTATTTTATAGCATTGAAAGCACATTATGGAAGTATTTCATTTGTACTTTCTTTCATTCTGTGCAGGCTCAAAGAATATTTCCTCAATGACAGATGTGGAAGCATTTTGCTTAAAGATGAAAAATAAATTTACAAATTTTAATTTTCCAGTGAAACATATTACAAGCAATTCACCTGTGAGTCATTCAGCCATTTCCCTCTGACAAAATGCTTACATGATGAGAAACTTGCCCTACCCAGACTCAATAGGATCTTTGTCATTCATTCCTGTTTAAGAACTTTCTATAGCCCTATTAGGAGCTGCCACTGCTGTGTGTTGTTAAAGGCAGAGGCTCCATTGCATCCCAGAAGACACCGCTAGGCATTCCTTTGGGAATATCTTTCTTCCCTTAATAGGTCAACAATTTTGAAGTGTGCTGGATGGGAACAAGACCAGGAAAAGGAGCTTTCCATCCCTATTTAAGGATGTTGAACAGGCTATTGACAAGCCACCTTTCATCAGGGATCACCAGGCGTCTTTGTGCTGTTGGAACGCAAATCCTATTCCTCTTGCCATACACCACCAGTCCATTTTAGCGGTGTTTTGTGATCCTCAAGCTGAACTGCCTTTGCTCAGTGTCTCGGGGTGGATAACAGCAGGTATCCCACAGCCCTGTGCTCAGTGAGGCCCTGCTGTCCTTTGTGGCCATGAAGGTGAACTTCTGAAGGATCCAGCCTTATTTGAGTAAAGCACTCTACCATATCCTATTAAATTGGCACCCCTGACTGCTTCTGTGAGCTTGGCCCTGTGGAATTTTCAATAAAATGTAATTATTTTATAAGGTGTATAAAGAGCTTATTCAAGGCGCATGCTCATTAAGGTCTTTCAGTTGTCATTAGCATCATCCCCTAAAGGACAACAATGGCAATAATGCGAGATGGGGCTGAAAACTGTGGCATTTCTTAGGAGAGCACAGCACAAGGATTTAACAGCACTGATCCTCTCTCCCAGCTTTCTGCTAGGATCAGGAGCTCAGAATGAGTAAATGACTCTTATATTATACTTGGACTAATCTGGAGGCTTGGCCTGGAATTGGAAAGCATCTAGCATATTCCAGATGGATTTTATGTTGGTACACAGGAATGAGTGGACATTTGAGGTCGGTATTAAGAGGCCAGGTGAGAGATGCTCTGTTTCGGACAGCAGAAGGAGGCACCATCATTCCAGGGGCCTTTGGTGGTCTTTCAGCTGCTGAAGGGCAGGGGGACAGCTCTGCATGTGCAGGAGCATGGAAAGGCTAAACCCAGGGGATCCAGCAGGGAGCTGGAAGGGTGAATCCACATGGAGGAGGATGTGGCTCTTCAGGCTGCTCTGGATCTGCGCTGCAGTGGCTGGGAGCAGATTCAGCCCTGCAGAGTTCTGCATCTCGTGGCCCCCAAATCATCATGGCTCACTGTCCCCACAGCTCTCTGCTGTGAGCTCTCAACCAGAATGAGGTCCTGGACCTTCTTCTTCTTCCAGTGTGGAATTGCAATCTCTCAGCTTGTTCTCCTCTGCCCTTCCAGAAAGGCATCATGGACATAATACCTTCCTGACCAAACTGTTCTCACTCACTGCATTCAGGAAAAAAACCAGGGTAATTCTTCCCTGACCCAGAATTTGTAACCAGTAAGGCTCTCTGAAGACTTTCCAATGAACTGTGTACTTCAGAGCAAAAGCAAAACACGGGCACACTTCATTTCCTTTCAGCCCTGCAGCCAGAGCGGTGTCCATGGCCTGAACCCTGCTGCTCTCCCTCTGCCCCAGCAGCTGCACCAGGCACGCCTGGCAGCCTCAAACCTGACTGTCCCCTCCTTCACAGGGGACTTTGAAAGGTATTTTGATTCCTGTACTCACAACCTGGGCTTCCTCACTTGCCAAATATACTTGACAGACCCTCCAGGCATCCGAGTCCCAACCTCCCCTGGCTGCCGAAGGACAGTCCCTGTGCGAGCAGGCTCAGTCAGCTCAGGAAGAGCTACAGAACGCTGCCCCTGAAAAGGAGAATTGCTCTGTCTGTGTGAGGATTGATCCCCAAGCCCACTGGGGTGTTCTGTACAATGGGAGGTCCCTGGCCAGCGCCCAAATCTGCACCGCAGCTTTGACCATTCCGGAAAGCTGAGGCCAAGGGGCAGAGCTCATTCTGCAGGGACAGCGCTCTGGGTATTACAGGTTTAACAAAGGTCTGGACAGCTCTTTTTAAAAGATGAGGAAGGAGTAGAGAAGGCAGAGGACCATTAGAAGGGGTAGAGCCAGAGGGGAGGCGTAGAAAGCCTTGCCAAGCACTTCCCACTGCTCCTCGTGGACATCACAAGGAGAGGCTGCCAGGAGCATGCAGCCCTCAATAACGAAGGTGTGGGAAGAATCTGCTTTCCTCAGCTCTAGCAGTGCTCAGAAACCCTTCCCATGACTGAGAGGTCTTGCCCAAGGGCCCACCAGAGCCCAGAAGGAGAAGCAGCACTATTTCCCACCTGCCTCCCCTCCCCTCCCTGCCCAGCAGAGCCTGAGCACCAAAGCCACTCATCAAGTTAAAAGCCAGCCTGCAGTGCCAGAGGAGGGGCTGGCAGGAATCATGTAAGATTAAATTCAGCAGCGGGAAGGGACAAGTAATGAGGGTTAGGAGTTGAACCGATGGGTCTCTGCCCATTTGGCTGCTCCAAGGTTGGCCTCTTTTTTTGTTTCCTCCAGTGTATCTTTAATATCCTCCTCCCTCCCTGATACAAATCATTGATTCCTGCTTGGGTACTCGGCTCCTGTAAGATTTTCGAGCAGAGCTGAAGGCTACAAGGTTACTGAACAACAAGCAGAAACTGCTTTATTGCCAAGCATTTAATATCCTGTTTCCAGCAGTGGAGGCTTACGGGGAAAGTAGGGCATGAGACTTCTGCCAGCATATCCACTGCGCCTCTGGCACAAAGGTGAGCAGAGGGGGTAGGTTCAGAGCCATCAAATAAGTCCCTTTCTCAAATAAATCTGCCCCTGAAAAGCCTTTCACAGTCAAACAAGGCCAAAACTGTTTTCAGTGATGTCCATCACTCTCAATCTTACCTGTTGCATATGTGCAATGTTGGATAGTGAGTGCAATGGGACAAAGACCTCTTAGTCTCAGAGTTGCCTACAAAATGCCTAAAAATTTGAACCATTTAGAAAATAAATTATAAACACATTGTGTGAACCAATTGTGTGGCTCTTTTTCTTTTCAGCAACTGATTCTGGTTTTCCACCTTTTGCTTATATTCTGAGTAGCTTTTAGGATGGTCTTTCACTCATGACCTTTAAAATAGAGGTCATATTGTCCAAAATTATTTTGATTTTATTACTTCCAGGCTACAGGCAGGTTTGCAGTAGAGAAAGCTGTGTATATGGCATATTCACCACAGCTCGGCACTGGATTTTTACAGCACCCCAGCGTTACTACAAAATCTGCAGTGCTTTAGGACAGGGTTTTTAAGGCTCTGAACGAAACAACTGCCTGTGTTAGTGAGAGTGTAGTCTGGGGAATGAATGGTTAAAGATGGCTGGGGAGCAGATTCTGTCATGCCATGAATCCGCAGCAGCTCATGGTCCCCGTAACTCATTCCCTGCTGTGATGCCTCCCAGGACGCTCCTGCTCTGCTGTCTATGGGTTCCAAACCAGCCCTGATGAGTCTCATGTCCCTGGGAGTCCCCTCTGGGTCCCTCCTCCCTGTGTGCCAGAGCCTGGGACAGCTCCTGTGCCACCTGGCACTGTCCCCACACTGTCTGGACCCTCGCACGTGGCTCTGGGACCCCTCCCTGCTCAGGAGCTCACAGCCTTGCGCTTGTCATCATCAGTCCCCAAGTTATTTCCCCGCGTGCAGCCGTTGGGGATGGCTCTGGTTCAACAAGGTATTTAACCATCTGCTGAAATAATCAGTGCCTTCAGCTGGAATCCGCAGGCTGTGATGCAGGGAGAATAGCCTGAGCATCCCCTGCGCCCCACAACAACTCCCACCAGAGCTTCCCCAGCACAGAACTCACCGAGTTCAACGGGAATTTTTTGTGGCACAGCTCTCAGCAGCTCTGACACCGCCTTGGTTGGTGCTGCTTGGTTGGATTTAGCTCTGCAAAGCTCCAGCTCATGGTCTTGCCTGAAATGATCATCACCACATCCAAATCACATCTCCCTGGTGTTGGGGAGGATGAAACAGGAAAGCCTTATGAATATGATTACCTGACAAAAGATGCTGAGAATATGGAAACTAGAAGCAAGATTGAAATGAAGACAAGCTCTGAGATACCAAACCCCAGGTACTGAACAACTGGAAAACAATGGTGTGGCCACTGAAGGGAATCCCCTTTGGATTAAACAATCCCCTCTGCTTGCAGACAGGTCCAAGGGTCAGAGCAGACCCTACCAACTTGGCAGAGGGTCCAAAAAGCAGTTTTTAGGGTTTAAAATATAACGCCGTATGGTAATGCAATGACTTTCATAGGCTGTATGTAAATGTTGTAGGATTTGTAGCTTGTTCTAGATTGGTTAATGAAAATTAGAATATTCAGCACGGAAGATGATTTATTGTATTGTAAATGGCAACCACGGTATTCTATTCTGTATCCTATTCTGTGCTTCTTTTCTCTCTCTCTCTTACCTCTCTGCCCTGCTCTGAGCTGTGTCTGGCAGCTCCCAGCAGCTCCCCTACACCCACACCTTTCACAACAAACCTCATGCTCTAAGACCAAACTCCAGAGATCTCTCATCTCCGTCCCAACCGTCTGAAACAACTGACCCAAACACCACAGACAGCAAATCCTACACCTGGGTCACTGCTTTGCTGCCAACCCTCTGCACCCAACGTCTGCTCAGCTGAAGGGGTTTTCACAGCTGGAAAAAAAAAAGCTTACTTTGAGTAGCATCTCCATTGATATTCAGAACAAAGATCTGCATGTAGTTTGTTGTAGCTAAAGATTTTTATTATTAAAAATATTTCCAGCTTACCACTTTCCATTCTCAAGGTGTTCATTTACGGATGGGCCGTTATGGACTATATTTAGCAGTAAAAGTGAATTTGAAAAAAATTACATTTTAAAGTAAAATGTGGTGAAATTTATTACGTAGAGAAACATTTATATAGCTATAGATCGACAGGCAAAAGAGGTTGTAACATCTGAGGACACACTTGTGTGTGTGAAAAGTTATACATGAGTCTGAAGAGACAGTGCTGAATAATATGAATATAGCTATATGCAGAAATCCAAGGAATAAAGACATCCAGGCTGAAAATAATGCATATACTTTTGCTTGTGTTTACATTGTGTTTGGAAAAGATCCTTATAAAAAGGAGACCACCTGAGAGACACATGTAGACACATGTGGGCTGGTGTAGATGTGTGTCTGCATGCAGCAGTGGTGGCAAATTGACTTAGCCACTAAAGAAAAACTCCTCATATGTTTAATGCTGAGTGGTTTTCATTGCCCTTTGTTGAGGCATCTTTTTCTGGTTATAAAACTATGAAATGGGGACAGTTAACACTTTGAAACCTCTACAGGCAGGTGCCAGTGAAAGAGATGTTCTGTAAGAGCTGGAATCAGGCACCGGGCATGTTTGTAGATTTTAAGCCCCTCTAAAACCAGACTCACCTTTAAAGCAGGCAAGTTTGTCAGAAAGTGAGCAATTAGCTAAATACATAAATAATGCTTTCTAAAGTGTTGCTGGTTTTCCAGCAAATTCCTTATTTCTTTCTGGGGACATAGGTCCTTAGAGCTTGGACTTCCTTGCAGCTCTCCCAGCAGGCTCAAATCCCAGGGGAGCTCTGGGCACACTGAACTCCTGAGGGTGCCACAGGTGAGAGGTTTGTCTCCCATTCCCTCACCAGCCAATGCCCTAAACGCAGTGAGCACCACTGGAAGGGCAGTGCCTGTCTCACACCTTCACTGTCCATCAGTTGGGTGGGGAATAGAGCACAAGGAGCTCCACGCCATGCATGATGTCCCAATAAACTGTTCAATTATAGATAATAAATAATAACATATAAGAATAATAGTAAAGGAAATGTATAAATCCACATTGACTGCAGAATTTTCATATTTTCCCATATTTATATCCAGCTTAGTCCAACTTGCCAGAGAAACAAAGCAGCTTTAGGGGCTGTTGGATTCTAGAAGGCCAGGTCTCTTTTAGATCCGGACATCCTAATTCTACTCCAGCTAGAGCCTGGGGTATGAATAATTCATTAGTATTTCTCAGTTTGGAACTAAACTTCTCAGAGAATTTAGTAAGTGTGAATGTTGCTGCAGTAAACATATGCCGATTATTTTTTTAGAAGGTAGAAAATGAGGTTACTCCCAAAAAAGTGGGTAAAATAATTAAAATGTAAATTGAAATAAATTATTCACACTACTAAATTTAAATAAATGACTCGAACACCTAAACTCAATTAAGGCATGTTGTTAGTTAGAATACTCAGTATTGTACAGCAGATGTACAAAGTCAAGAACTGGCACCAAAAAAGTGTTCAATGTGCATGAATGTTTTATAGGTAACCGAGTGTATACCCTAAGGGCCTTGAATATTACATTAAATTATACATTTCTAATAAAGCAAATATAAATGAATATGGGAAAAAAAGTCAACTTTCAGCTAAAAACCCCTAATACTTCTATCAAGTGAGAGCTTTAGCATTGCATAACAGTTGCAATATTATCTTGTTTAATGGCTTAAACACTGTTGTCAGCTAAATAACTGTGTGTATGCACGACGAGGCATAAGTGCCATTGGCAACCGTTGTGTAGTGTTATGGAAACCATTCTAAAATAAGACCACATTTACTGTCACTTAAAACTCTTTTAAAATTTTAATAGAAATAACATATTCAGCAAAACAGACTTATTAATTTGCTGTAACACTTCCTGGTTTTTGGGGATTTTTTCTTTCTTTTATGGCTCGCTTGCAATCACAAAAGCAAGCTACTGTCAAAGCCTAGCTGTAGGGATGGAATATTCCTGGCTCTACAGCAAGCTCCTAGTGTCAGGAGCAGGACTGAGGGGGAAAAATCTGGCAAGCAATCAGTATATTTTCTTTGCCACGGTTTTATAAAATACAGAATCACATGGTGAAAGTTCATGTGTATATACTATTTAAGCCTAGAGCCTAAGCTCCAAAATAGAAAGAATTTCTTCTCTTTTTTCCTTTTTTTTTTTTTCTTTTTGCTGAAGAGCAGCTATACAGGAGCTTTGTTAGTATTTTTGACATACTTGGATGCTCAGCCTGACTCCAAACTTTCAGTGGGATGGGATGTCCCAGCTGGGCAGGGTGAGAGACAAGGACCTCATGCAGAGGAGAGCACAGAGCAGGGCACAGTGACTCGGGGGCAGCTCTGAGCATCACTGCAGCCGCAGCAAAGGGTCAGGAAAGCTCTTCAGCCAGGAAACCTCCAGGCAGGGGCAGGGAGGGGTTGGTGGGTGACCCAGAAGTGGCAGAATTCGCTGTCCTGCTGTGAAGGGACTGAGCAGTTCCCTCTGTGCTCACCTCGTGTTCTCCTGCTGAAGACACACACGTAAATCCAAGCACTTCCAGAACAGAGATGATGTGCTGGGAAAGAGCTACTGAAAGATTTTTTTTTCTCTCTAACCAGTTAAGATGTAAGCCAGTTTTGTCCTTGCAAAGTAACAGAACAGATATTGAACTCGGCCCTAATTGGATCTGTTAACAGCCTAACGAAGGCACTGCACATTAACCAGCTTCAATTAAAGTGCAGGGGAGGAAAACTGTGCAGACTTTTAGTCCAGGGTCCCAGACTGAGCAGGGGTTTTGTTTTGGAAGCATAACGCCGGGCCATAAGGAGAGGGCGAAATGGTGAACACCAGCTCATTCTCTCCCTCAAAACAGCGAAAACCCAAACCTGCTCCCCACAGATGCAAATCCTTCAAGAAGGTTGTGCTCTTGGCCAGCAGCTGAGTGAATAACTGCAGAGAAACATGCAAAATGCAGCCTTGTAAAAAGTCAGGCTCTGATCCTTTCCCCCCAGCATCAGCCCAGATGGAAGCCAGCCCAGAGCAGAATTCCCCGGGGAGAGCTTTCCCTTGACACCAGGCAGCCATGGGGCAGAACCCACGGCGTGCAGATGATTCCTTCCCAAGTCCTAGAGACCCCATCAGATGGGGGATAAGAAGAGAGTTAATGTTCTTTGCCTTGGCAGAGGACACCTCACAGCTGCCTGTCCTCATTCCAGGGACTGCCAGGGAACCCTGCCATGGGGGAAGGAGGAGGGAGGAGGAATTTGTGCCTGGGCCCAGCTGGAGTGATTTGCCATATCCCACAGGGAGCTATAAAACTCCTCTGGTGAGGCTGGCATTTCTCCTGGTTTGACTCTGCAGCCAGGTCTTTCCTGTAGGAAAGATGAGGAACCTTTCCCAGAAAGGAATACTTCAGTGTTAGGAGTGAATGAATCAGTTTTATGTGTCATTTTTGCCCAGCTTTGATGTGGTCTTGAATAAAGGGGAAGTACCTACACCAAGTACCAATCTTGGCTTCATTATTGACATATGAGTAGCAATAATTCAACTAATATTGCTATATGCAAGGAGACTGAAGTTTGAATCAGTGCAGAACACAGTGGTGCCTTAAGAAAGTTTTTAAAGCCAAAAAGCATTATGAGCAAGATCAACTGGAAGAAGGAAATAAGGCAGAAAATATGAGAGCTTTGTAAGAACAACTAAAGGATATCTTATTTTAACAGGAGAAAGAAAGCTGTATCTGTACAAAACCACAACAGAATAAGCTCCGCATAATAAATCAAAAACCTCTGCAGTAGGAAGTGAATGCAGCTATAAAAGTAAGCCTTACCAATAAGCACAAAAAAGACAAATGAAATAGTAAAAGAGGATAGATAATTGACAAGAAAAACAAAAATGTGTCATTGAGAACATTAATAAGGGAACAGTTTTTGCAAAACATTTCTGGAGTGGAAAAAAACCGCTTGAAAGAGACCAATAGGTCTGTTCTCAAACACAAACAACAGATACTTCTTTTTTATTTAACAACAATGCCAAAAAAATCAATAAAGATGTCTGTTCTGTATTTGGAGGAAAGGATGAAGTATTTTTTAGATGATGATGGTAATATACTTTCTATTCCTACTGTAACTAAAGAGGATATTAATCAACAGCTACTGTAGTTAGACATACTTAAATCAGAAGTTCTGGGTAATTTGCATTGAGAAATTTTAACACAGCTGGCTGAGAAGCTGTTTTGGCAGGTAATGTTCATTTTTCAGTAACCCATGGACAGGAGATAATTCCAGAAAAGTTAAAAAATGCTCGTTCCTTGTTAGTTCATTAAAAAGTATGGGCAAGAGATAACAGAGGCTGTCAGGCTGAGTTCAATATGGGACAACAAAGGAAAAGCTCATATTTAATTCAATTAACAGAGACGGTAAGGTCCATGCTACTGTTAATGCTGATCAAGGATGGAAAATATATCTGCTGAAGGTAATCTTCTTAGAGAGATTATTAGCCTAGTTCACTCAGGAAGAGCATTTAACAAATACACTTAGGCTTCAGTAAAACATTGCTATACAGCTGACAAAATAAAACTATGGACTTAGAAAGTTTAAAAGAAAATAAATCAATAGGTGTACGAAAGGTCAAACAGAATAGAAAGGCACACAATAACTTGGCTGTAGAGTAAATAACTGGAAAGGTAAAAGCCACCAGAAAGCATAAACCGCTGCTGAACAAGGAAATCTGTAGTAGAACCTGAATTGCTTCAGCTGCAGGCAACCTAAATTTTGTATGTTCCAGACATGTATTTCAGGCTGCTAACAGTGATGTTTGCTAAGTAGAGGAGCAATTCAATGAAGGTTGTGATAGTTTTCATCACTAGCCATCTTTATATTAAAGGTGGATATTTTTCCCATCTCAGGCTATGGTTCCACCATCACTCCTGGAAGTTAATAAAGCAGACAAAATATTCCAAGCCCAGCAGGAGCTGCAGTTTGCCCCTGTGGCTCTAGATGCTCTGCAGGGTTACAACATGTATATTCCACTCCGAGATCCTCACCTCCCCTCGCTTTCTTTTCTTCTAATTGCTTTTTTTTACAGCATATGGCATTGACTCTTGCAACAGTATCCTGAAAAGTTTATTTAAAATGTACTAAAGGATGCAATCTTTGTAGCTGAACCAAATTTACAGTAGCAGCATTTTGGGTGATGAAACTGCAGTGCTCCAAGTTTTGTGAGTGATGCTTTACTCAGCTTGGGTTTTTTATTTGAACGCAAATAGAACAATCTTACTAGTTTTACATTAAAGAACGCTGGAAGCAGACGTGACTAATTTGATTCCTCATGACCAGCCCCTAGAAATTAATATTCTTCAGTGCTAGGAGATACAAATTTCAGCCAACCGTACAAAATCCAACCTCTTTCCCGGGTGAATTTCACTGCCTCAGCCTGTGACTCTTAAGATGTAAACAGATGCTGAGCATATGAGCTTTGGGGACAAATCAGCTGACCTTTAATGATTCCGTAAGTCCTTCCCTCACTTTCCTTCAATAGCATACTTATTGATCACAGAGCTGGCTGGTACTGAATTCCTCTGGAGAAATTCAGTATCAGAAAGGCCAAGAAAAATCTTTAAAGTGCATAGCTTAATTCTCTGGTCTGTTGCCATCAAAACTGAACATCTGAAACTGCACTTTACTAACCAAAATGGAGTCTCTTCCTTTAACCCTCTTGGTGTTGCTACTTTGGCTTCCAAAGTAAAACCTTCCCTTCTGGTTAAACCTGCTTGTGATCAGGGGATTCAGCATGACTCCCCAAATTCACATCACTGTTTGGGAGCTGGGATGCATCAGTTCTTCAGGGGATCTCACTGGAGAGTTATCCATGAATTATGTAATCTGAGAAGGCTTTGGAGAAAATGTCACTGCTGTGACGACTTACATCTGTATAAGCTTCCTGTGAAGACAGCTGCCAAATTAAAGAAATAAAGAATAATTAGGGATGAGAAATATCTCTGATTTTCCCCTCCAATTACTTGTCCATCTGCATGCATATCAGGTGTAATATCATACCATTATTGCAGAAGACTTGGTTGGCACTCCCAAAATAGTTTACAAGCCCTGTGGCAGCAATCAGTGCCTCAGGAACAGGCTGAAAAGCAGTCACGAGTTAAACTGAAAGCCTCCTGCCCCTGACCTATCCTGCCAGGCCTCTACGCAACATTTTATATTAATACTACAAAGAGGCAATCACCCAACACATTCACATGGCAGAGCAGGATGGTGAAAACCTGGAGAGCTGATTCCATCCACTCCATGGTTTTAGGAGTCTTCTCCAGCCTAAATGATCCCGTGGTCCTATTCTGTGATGGTTTGCACACTCACATTTGGATTTTAAGCGCTCAAGTGAGAAAGAAGAGCCCAAATGTGCAGTGCACATTGCAAATGCAGTCCCTGCTCAGCACCCTTGTGGTGCATTATGTCAAACACCCTGTTCAGTGCATGTACAACCAAATTTGCCTCTTCCACTAATGCCTAAACTCCATTGCCTGCTGATGTATAGCCACAGTGCATCACTGGAGTGATGAGGATCTGATGGGATATTGCCATCATTTATTACTGGAATATTATCTCTGGCATATTATTGCAATGTATCGCCGGAGCAGCAGCCAGCAGGGATGGAGCTGCAAGAGAGCCATGGATGTTTTATTAATTCCTAACTGATAGCTGTAGGATTAGGATAACACAGAATCACCATATCCCCTGCTTTCCCCTAATGCACACGCTTGCAACATGAACTGGCATATTTTTTTTTGCTTCTTTCCACATGTGAGTAATTTCCTTGCTGAAGTTTTAGATTGAGACCCTCATTCTGAAAGTTTTGTTAGCCGTTACGAAATAACAAGGACCAAAAGAAAATGGAAATCTGATCTTGTTTTATCATTGTCTCTCTCATATATTCTAGGATAATTTTGTGGCCCTGACTATTAAATTGTTTCATATTACCCAAGGTATTACACAAAGACTTATAAAATGGACAGTCCATTAAGGTATCACATCTACTTATGACAACTTTTTTTTTTTTTGCATTTGCATGTGCATTTTAAAATTCAATGTCTCATTTGCTGCCAAAAATAACATACAAAGCCCAGTATATTCCTGCCACTCAGCCAAACTGGCAAAATTACATCAGGTATTCAAACATCTTGATGAAACCTGAATTTTCTTTCTCCCATCACTGTTAATTCTTCCTGTCTCACCATGCTTTGCACAAAGCAAGAGTGTACTTATATTACAGTGTCTCTTCCACAGTCATTGCCTGGAGGAATTCTGAAAGCTCTCCTGCAAATGTCCCCTGGAATTATTTCATTGTACTACCAGAAAATAACATTTGCTGCAAGCTTTATATAGAGCAACTTCTGCAAAGTGATCCCACTGTCAGCCTGTCTGATTCAGTCAGGAAGACTCTGTTTTCGTTCGTGATAAGGCTCCTATCTGCATCCCACTAGGATCAGATAGAGATATTGGATAACTGCAGTTAGTTCTTGGTACTCACAGGAGGATTGCATTCATCATATCTCTGCTACTTCTGGCCATTATCTATCAGTACATAAATATCTTCATCTGACTTAGCATCATGTGTTTTTAGGCTAAAAACATCTCTCTGATAGACCCCTTTGAATTTCCATCATTCATCCCTAATCTATTGTAGTGGGATATTAGGGTTGAAATGTAGAGCTGCATAATTTGAAAAAATACCGCTCTGGTGAGACAGTCAGGTGTCTGAACAGTCCTTGTTTGGCCATTCTTGTTCAGACACAGAGAGGCAGGACCAGGCAGCCTCAGAAAGGAGCCCCTGTGTGGTTGGTAAGTTGTGATGCCAAACTGGAGTTAGTTTTGGGGTAGCACTGTAATAAACCCCAGCCCCCAGAGGATCTTGAGCAGCAGAGCAAAGGGTGAGAGAAGGGCTGGGGAGTGGTAGGTGAGGAGCCAGAGGGCCACAGGCTCCCTGGAGAGGTGCTGAGGAGCACTCTGGCAGGAAGCAGCCCTTTCAGTGGCACTTTTGGCTGTCCCCAGCTCCCTAAGAGCACCACTCAGGGCTGGCCATCATCACTGAAAAGACAGGGCAGAAGTGAAATCTCACATGTCTGAAAACAATTTCTTGTTTCTGAAGACTGCAAACATTTGGGTTTTTTTAATTCGTCCTTCCTCTCTGCCAAGGAATGGTTAATGCTCATGTAGCAACATGTAGATCAGGAGGTTAATCCCAGAACGTGCAGCGTGTTAGGCGCGATAAAAGTGAACAAAACAGCAACATCTGTTTCAAATGACAGCTTCTCATTAATCTACACATCCACTGCTGAAAAATATGGATTACACTCAGCAAGAACCCTGCCTAGATTAGTAGTTTAGAAGCCCAAGTCCTCTTGGCTGTTGTCAGCTAGATTGTCCCTCGCTGAACACAGGGACTTTCCCAGGACTGACTGCTATAATAATGGACATTCATTTAATCATGTTGCAGGGAATTCAGTAAAAACTGGTGGAAGGGATACAGAACTAACGGAGATTTAATCTCTCTCTCTTCTTTTTGGCTGGATGAAAGTGTTCAAGCTCAGCCTCAGATGTTGATGTCATTCTCTGACCGGCGGTAGCTGCACTCTTCCAATGCAGTGTGGCTTCTGCCATCACAAGAAACCATCTGCAGCACAGCACAAATTTTGGCGTTCCTTCAGAAGGGTGTTGAAAACCTTTTGTCTTCTTTCCCCTCAAGAACCCTGTGCAAGACTCAGAAATGATGGGCTGGGAATTGAAGGAAGGTTCTGAAGCGAGTCTGATTAGAGCTAGGAAAAAAAAAATTTGAACCCACACCACACAATCTGTACACTGCTACCACCTAGTGAATTAAGGGAAAACAAAATCTCCCTCTGAACTAAAATGAACCAAAGCTAAGGGTGTGAACCTTCATCACTGAGGTCACTGGGACTATTGCCATTGACTTTACTTGGAACAATACTTAATGGGATGGGCCATATTAAACATCAGGCATTTGAACTTCAAGGGCAATTACAGAAAATACCAAAGAGTGCTACATATATTTGTGATCTAGATAATTACCATAATTTGTCCAGAATAACACTGAACCAAAAGAATCATTAGCAATTACTGCTTTAAGTCGGTGCAAATAGGTTAAACTGGATGAAAAGACCCATTTGAAGACTGGAAAAAAGGGGAGCTTTTTCATGGGTACTGCATTTTCTTTTTCAAACTAGGTTAAACCTTAGGAAAGAGGTTTACACAGCAGCTCAGGAAACCTCAGTTCTGCACTGATGCAAAGAATTTCTCCAGGGAGTTTGGCCAACTTGCCTTCCTGCTCTCTGCTTCTTCCCCAAAGCAGAAAGGAACCAGTCACTCCCACTCAGCCTTTAACTCCGATTTAGTGGGCATTTTTCTCAGTCAGATTGGCACGTGATAACTCATCTCCCAAGTCAGTCACACTGAAATGTCAGCACTAACATCCACTGCTATTAAAATCCACACTGATTTTGACACTTCTTCCTGCAGAGTCAGCATTTTTTTTACCCCAAGGCATACTTTCACTGGCAATGTGAATCATGGTACAAAGTGTCAGGATTAAATGATTCATACCTTATTTACAGCACTTGATCCTTTCTCCCCTGTCCTATGCCAAGAGAAATCCCTTCCAAACTGATCTGCAGGGTAGATATGAAACCAGAGGACTTCTGCCACTGCTCTGCTGCCCTGTGACTGTCTGGAGATGCTAAATGCAATATGGCTCACAGAAAAAAGGGGCCAAAGAGGGTCTGCAGCACTTCTGGAAATGAAGGTATCAACGTCATTGCAATAATGCTACCTATCTGTAATTATAGCTAGGAAGAACGGAAGGACCTTAATTACCTAATATTAATAATACAAATGCAACCATGCTTTAATCACTTTCATAATATTTATCATCATTAGTCACATATCACACTTCAGCAAAGATCTGAAGTGTATTCATAACTCAAAGCACCAGTGTTTTACCCTTTACTTCTCAGCCTTAAAACGAGAGATATGAGCCTGAGCCTAGAATCTGATCTCACAACAGCCCTACTTTTGTCCCAGTTCTGCTGTGTTTATTTGGAGCTCAAACACATTCAGAAGAGAATCTTTCTAACGAAGTAGAACACCCAATTAATTACCTCTCTCTTTTTTTTGTTTGCAATTGAAATTGCTTATGTTAAAGCCAGTGGCAAAAGAGCTCTGTGGAACTTTCTGCAAAGCAGTTTTCTATCACAAAAAAATTAATCTTTCCAGTAATTAAAACTTTCATAAGTTTACTATTTTAGAAGGATTACAATTTATGTATCATAAAAATCATTAGAAGAAGAAAAGAACTTTAACATTTTATCAATGTTAGTTTCAATTTGAAAATAGGTCCCTAAATGGTCTGTATTAGAGCCCATAATGTTGAAAGTAAAATCAAACCCTTGAATTTTTTTTTTCTGAATTTTCTGTAATAGGAGGTCTCCTCAAAAACCTAATTTTGATTCCTTAAAATTCTGGGGGAAATTACAGCGTGTACAATCCTCCTGGCATTGTCCTCCCAGCTTCCTTAAGAAATCCTCTGCTTTGAGCATCTCTTTCAGACCTGTTAAACACTTTCCCATGGCTGATGTGCCATTTCACAGCAGCCCTGCCTCTCTGGCTGCCTCCCCCCGAGCCTCCTGCAGAGCCTCACCCAGATTCATTTTCACTTGTACTTTGTGTTGCTACATAAAGCATTATTTTTTTTTTTCTTTCTTCGGGGCAAATGGATGGGATCTGTAAAGCAAGTGATTTTGAAATGCATCTTAACTTTCAGACCAGCCTTTGAGAAATTAATTTCCACTTAGTTTTTGGAGTCATTCCAACTCATCCTCATGAGTGAAATATGGGCATCAGAAGGTGGAACAGAAAATACAAAGCTAATGATCTGGTTCATGTTAGTTAGTTCTCTCTTAATCCTTTGAAAGATTGCATTTCCCGTCTCTGGAATTTCCTCTCACTGACGGTTTTTAAAAGAAACAAGACAATATTTGCCATGCATTATATATCAAGATTAACTCAAGAAGCGAAGATGATCTATTCACCATCCCTCTAAGCCTCTCATAATTAGGTCTACCAGCTTTCAAGGACAGTGCTGTCTGAGCTTTAAGAATAAAAACTCCCATTGAAATTAAAACTGTCTCCCAGAGCAAAGTTAGAAAGGGCAAAAGGGACCCAACCTTTACCCCTTTTGCACCCTGAGTTGTGAGTACACAAGGGCTGCAGGCCTGCAGTCAGTGAAAAGTGGCCCCTGCTCCTCCCCAGGCAGCCTGGGACCACAGCTTGCTCAGCTCTGCTTGGCCCCAGAGCAGGAACCACATTCAAATTCCTGCCCACTGCAAGCTTCCCAAGTGTTGTGGGCTTTTCACCCCATTTTTTATCAACCTGCGTTGTCTTCAGTCAAGCTCCCTACAGTATTTTTGCCACAAGATGCCTCAGGAGCGGAGGTAGGCATCTGTGCCCAGCCTTGTCCAGCTTGGTGGGTTTTGTCACTCTGCTTTCCCCGGGCACTGGCTGTCCCCAGCCCTGTGCCAGTGTGAGCAGAGCAGAGCAGAACCCCATTCCCTGTCCTCCTCCGTTCCTGCTCCCTGGGGCAGTCCCTGGCAGTCCCTTGCTCCTGCTGTTGCCTACAGGAACCTCTCTGGGGTCAGTGCAGACCCCAGGGACAATTCCCAGGAAGTTTGGAACACCCCTGCAGCTGGACAGAGTTGGTTTTGATGGATATCGTGGAAAGATGTTCATTAGAAGTGTATCTGAGAATTAAAATAGCACCAAGTGTTTCTCTTTCTGCCCCCAAACTTCCTCTCTGTCCAGCCAGTTCTATCGGCAGAGGTACAAAAATGATGTAGGAATGGAAGTTATCAGCACTATTGCTGACATGCAAATATAACAACCAACTTTTGTTGCTGTTGCATTATGAACAGCAGATTTAAAGGGATAGCAGGATCTTCTGTTTACTTACAAATATGCATGCAGGGAGGGGGGGATATTTGCATGAAACCATCCCAGACATCATATTTTTACTGTCATATTTATAGTCCTGAAGAATATTTTCAGAGAACTATCCTCTTAAAGAAATAGCATCCTATCACAGTCAGATGAGAAAGGGTAAATTTGAAGAGACAGTCTATTCAATTTTGTTCCAATAGAATTGCAGGCACCTTGCTCTTGTCTACTATTATTTCAAATGTTGGGCTGCAAAATTCAGTCCAGCTCCCAGTTCTGGTAATCAGAAGCTGCAAAGAAAAGGCATTTGTTCCTTTCCAAACAGTAAGGGAGATTTGGGTTTTTAAGTGAGTTGAAGTTTCTTGGAAACAGCAAATTCCAGTGTTCATTACGGGAGATCAAGATTTAACATGGAGAGGCTTTTGTAATTTCTCTCAAAAAAGGGAGTTTCTTTAGAATTTCAGAATTTCTTCTCTTTCTTCTCTCTCCTCCCCCCACCCTTATAAGATACAGCTGGTGGGGGTCTAAGACTGTAAAACAAGGCATTAAATCTGAGAGCCTGTGTTTGTCCTGCTTCCTTCACTTTTCCACATTCAATTCCACGCTTAACAGGAGGGAAGACAAAAGAAGGAGACATTTTCAATACTCAGACCCTAATAATATCCCTCTGGGATTACCTGCAGCTCAATACATCATTCAAAAGCAAAGATTAAAAGTAATAGTCACGTTAATATTATTTCACAATCCACAAACATAAATCCTCATTTGTTATTCATGAGCTTATCACACACACCTCCTAAGGAGCAAAATATTGCAGCATGTGCAGAAAACGGGAGCACAAAGTAAACAGTGAGGGGGAGGCAGACAACTTTATAGCTCATTTAAGGTAAAGATATTGCAGGTGTGTCTGCTAACAGAGTGGAAGTGTTCCTGCCTGGCTTTGATGATGCATCGTGCAGAAGCATTTACTGTTTCCCTAATCATGACTTAATCAGAGCCTGAAGTGCCCACGTCCTAGGAGTGTTGTTTTAGAGGGATGGATGGCTGTGGGGTGAGGTGGGGGAGGGCAGCAGCGCCTTGCACATGCCCTGCCTGTGGGGAGACAGACCCAAGAGTGTCACACAACGCAGTGAATGAGATGGACTCTCTTTCTCCGGGAAATTCACCCCCCACCAGCAGGATATTTCTGCTTTCTGAGCAGCAGTGAGCTCTGACCTTGAGCACCGAGCACCTCCTGGGCACCTCGCACGCTGCTCCTGCACACGAGGCTGTCCCAGAGAGCCTGGGAGCAGCAGAACCTGCAGGAATCACTCTCAGGCAGCCATGGTGAGCCCCAGCCCAAACACCCCAGAGCTGGCACAGAGGAAGATGCAACTTCACAGCTGATTTTTATTTCACAAGTGACCACCTCCAGGTGGTAACCTATCCCTTCAATGCCACTGCATGAGCCCCTGAGCTCTGAGGAGCTCAAGGCAAAGCCAGAGGGGTCTGCAGGTGACACGCAGAGCTTGCCTGGGCTCTGTGGCCATCCAGGCTCGAACCCCAGCTCGGAAACACGTGCACAGTCCTCCTGATGGTGGTTACTGTAGAAACAGAAAGGAAACTTTCACCAATGTTTCTCTCTTATTTCCCAATAAATAGCAGCATCTCCCCTAGAAACTATATCGATCTCTAGTTGTTCAAATAACTACTATTACAGAAGTAGATGAACTCTCCCCTGATAGACCTGTCAGGCTCCCTGCTGATGAGAAGCCTTCCATGCAATCCATATCCACAATTGCTTTGGAAGTCGACAACTGATGTTCCCTCCCTTTTCCCCCTCCGGCGATATCCCTGTAGCTTTCTTCAGTTTCAACCTCCTATGCTTCTTTAAGCTGATACTTGTTTTGAGAAACTGCTGGAATTGTGACAGAAACTTCTGAGCTATCCCAGTAATTGGCCTGCCTGTGTGCAAGGGAGGGGTTGAGAATGACAGTGCAAGGGAAGGGAACCTTGAAAACTTCTTGTCTTGGGAAGCTCCTGTCATAAATCAGGTGGCGTTGCACGAGCTTGCCTTGCACGTGCAGTGCTCTGTGCAATCAGTATTTCCTCCCAACTCAATGTCTTCCCACATATTTATAGATACATGGTTTGATTTTACACATTAAACTCATTATGTCCATCTTTTTTATTTCTATAACTATTGCGAAACATTCTCTCCAGCTCAGAGGAAAAAGCCATTAAATACACAACTTGTCCAGCTGGAACTGTTGCAAGTTTGCTGATAAAGACTCAAACACCAAGAGTTACCCAGTTTATTAGTACCTGGAACTACCAAGAAACCCAACACTCATCATGTGTTAGAACATTTTCTGTACAAGGCTTAAGCAGAAATTAGCCCAGCCTGAGCTGTCACAAGCTGACAAAGTCGCACTGATGGCGCTGGAGCATCCCTGCTTTATGGAGCACAGACTCTGGCCTGCAGCAGCCCTGTCCCAAGCGAAGACAATCTGCATTCCTCCTAAAAATAATTAATTGAAAGCTGTTTGGTAGCTTTGCTGACAGATGGGTAACACAGTCCACTGCCTGATTTCCTGATGCTCATGAAGTGACCTGACTGAGCCAGCAAAGTTCTTAATACTTCACCACCTCAGCACCCAGGGAGCGACTCAGGCATCAGCTTTTACATGTTTTGTTTTCTTAACTCTTTAGTGGAAAAGACAGAAAATGAGTACAGCTTATGCTCTTCTTGTTCTCTGACACGAGGGGTGAAGGGACACCCTCCTGAGCAGGTTCATGGCACAGTCTGAAGGTGGCTGGGCTAGAGCTGTCAGGTTTGCTGTGTTCAGTCCTGCCACATCTGCCCTGGTGCTGCACGGGAGGACAAGGGAAGCACCACCTCTGCTTCTCACAGCTCTCAGCACACCGAGAAATCAGCATCCTGAACCTTCCCACAGGCACAGCTGCAGGAGATGTAACAGGAAAAATGAGTGTATTCACCTGTCAGCTGTATGTGTAGGCAACAAAACCTTGGGCACTCACCTTGATGCTGTTACCTCTGTGGTTGTACTCAAAAGGTGCAAAAACTGAGTCTGGTGGGAATTTATTCGATGGCAAAGCAGCTGCATCCATTGATTATCCAGGCTCAAACTTTATTGCATGCAGTTGGGCAAGGGGGAGTTTACAACTGTCCTGTGACAATAAAGCTTTCAAATTCCTCAGGTGTGAGCCACCTGCTGACAAGCTCCCTGCTGAAATGTCACTTAGCACTGCTTTTGGCAGTGCTGTTTTCCTCAGTGTATTTCCCTATTCGTCTTCCAGATAATTTCATTATCTGCCTGAGTGAGGCTCAAAGAAAGGCTCATGTAAAGGTTTCTCCTATCAAGACACAACCCAGTTTGAAGTTGATTATTCCAGACCTTTTCAGGATTAAAACCAAGCATTCACTCCCAACTTTTCCTTCTCCAGCATAACAGACATCCCTTTTCCACATTTCCATTTTTAAATATAAAAAAATATTGCTAGCAGTTAGATATTGCAGCCTGTCCCTCTCTCACCTTAAGAATGAACAATTTGAGTGCAGAAATTACTGTTTGCAGACACCAGTAAGAATCAGCAGATACATCTCCAAGTTTTTTTGGTTTTGTTTAAAGTGACATCTGCTTGAAAATTTTCAAGTGTCTGGAAAATTACAATAGGTCTCCTGGGAATGCATTAATAGGCTGCAGACATGCGAGGCAAAGCTAAATGCTGAATAAAATACCTCACCTAGCACTGCAGTTCATCAGCTGGGCTCCCATACCTGCAATAAACCTCTCCCATCTGTGCCTGCCCATGCAGCTTTCAACCTTCGCCAAGGAGGGAACTCCAGTCACAGTAAGGTCGACCTGGCACCAACTCTTTGATATTATAAAGTGCTCAACTCATTTAGCAGAGAAATATTGACTCTGTCTCTCAAAAGTAGAATGAGCAGGCAAGGATTAGGTTTTTTAGTAACTGAATACTCCAGAAAGTAGAGCACCAAAGCCTGTGGGTGTTAATGCATTTTGAGTTTGCCAAAAGGCTACCAAAGTGTCCAGCCTGTAATCTGAAAAATGCTGCCTCAGTATTTGGTACTTGATTACTGAGTGGAGACGGGGAACAAGCTCTGAAAAGGAAGACAAGCTGTAGCAGAAAAGGTGAGAGAAACTGTCCCTACAGACACACTTAAATTAATTTTTTTTAAAGGGTTAGGCCAGAGCTGCAGGAAAGAGGAGCTCTTTTTTCCTCCTGTTTAGCAAGGGCAATGAAAATAATTACCCAGTTAAAACATTGTTCATTCTGTGGTGACCACAACAGAGTGTCTTGGTAACCCAGCCCAATTCTAATTTCACGTGGTTTGTAATACTCTGCCACTCTTTGGGAATGTCAGGAATTGCTGTTCCTGGTTGAGATGCTTGGCTGGCAATTCAGCAAACCGAGATATGGACACCAGAGCAGTCATGTGCATGCACAGAGAGCACAGGGAGCTGAGCTCAGCCTGCCTCGTGCACTCCAAGACCATAAGAAACAAGAGAGTATTTTTCCTGAAGAATGCTCAGTGCATCCATCCCCACACCAACAGAATTCTGATGTCCTGGCTTGATATTAACTCCACTGATCCTATTCACATCCTTATATCTAAAATCTGTATATAAGTACTTTTCTAGACTGAGCACTGCAGTGCACATCCCCTATCTATTCAAACCTTTACTACATGAATTACTGCTCCATTTTGTGCATATTAAAAAAAAAAAAATCCCTTCAACTCTCATGTCTTTTTATGTTTTCTATATATCTGTCTTGCAAGATTCTTTGCAATGCCCCTATAAAATTCTTCATATGAGTGAGATTTCAACCTGACAGGCAAATTCTTTGCTCAATCCTCGTCTGCATCACTGGTCTGCCTTAAATCCATTATTAACTAATTCTTTTGTCATGTACCCCTAGAGAGTGATGCTACATGGACATGGCTGTGGCAGGAGCCACCAAGTGACACTGGGAGAAGTCAGCAAGAAGCTCTCTGCCCATTTAATGCTCTGGGAATTGGTACTCGGGCAAAATTCAGCACAATTTTGCTGCTAAGCCGACCTGCTCTTACAATGTTTCATAGAGAGTGGATCATTAAAAGGAAAGACACCTTGTCACTGAGACTGATGTTTGATCAGCTCACAGAAGGGCAGCAATTCCAGGTCATGAGCAGCAGCAACACACCACAGTTTGATTCAATTCACAATTAATACTCCACGTTTTCCAAGGCTTCCAGGCTGTCCCTTGCCAGGCAGGCTGCCATGAAGCAGAGTTGCTGAGGTGTCAGGAATTAAGGCAGAGAATTATCACTCTGGCCTCTCTTTAGAAAATGTGCTTTCACACAGAGTTTAAATTTTATTGAATAGGCTAATGTTCCTGATCGTCTGTTTTATTTTTCACATGTTTTCATTATTTGATGATTGCTTGAAGGAGATGAAAATCACTGGATTTTATATGGGAATCTAACTGCAAATAAGAGACAGGTAGAGAGGAGGATTTTTGTTGAATTCAGGTTGGAAGCGTGCTCTGTGATTTATTTGATGATGGCCATCACATATGTTATGCATAACTAAGTGCACTTGTGTGTGCCTGTGTATATAGTACAGAACTTTTTTGTTTGACAGCATTGACTGAAATCCTTTCGGTTTGATGAATGAGTGCGTTATGCAGAGAGCAGTGAAACCAGCCTTGATGAGTCATTGGCAGCATTTTCCCAACTTTTTGAAGGCATCCTCTCCCAAGGGCTAAAAGCCAGAAATGTCCTCCCAGTGTGTCTGCTCGAGCTCAGGTTTTCACTGAGACAAGACAAGCCCAGGTATTACTTCAAACCTGTCATTCCTCCCACCTCTCCAAATCCCTCTACACACATGGAGGATCAAGGCATGGAAAGCCTCTCCAGGTTCATTTGGGCTTCCAACTAAGCTCTTTCATGTTAATTTTCCTTTTCCTTTTCCTTCACCTCAATTCACTCTGACGCCTTGCCACAATATTGTCAGTCTCAGAGAAAACAACAAGCCAAAGCAGATGTGCTGAACACATGGTCACCAACAGGAGCAGTTCCCAAGCAAAGTTAGCATGTGAAATCATTCCAAAAGAGGGATGGCTCATCCAAAAAATAATCTACATCTGCTCCTGTTGTTTGGTGGATTGAAAAAAAAAAACCCAAACAGCTTCCATGTCTAAGTTTACAGTTTGAATTTAACCAATGCTCTTACTCTAGAAGGGTTATGATTTTAGATAGTCTGCTACTATTATAATGGATTTCTCTTTTGTTGAATAACAGAGACTTATAAATTTCTTGTGGGTTTTTTTAATAAATGGTATCATGTTGCAAAAGCCCCTTATGCTTTGGTGTCACGGAGATGATGAAGGGCGATACCAAATTTCTGTAAGTACTCTAAGAAAATGAAATATGATTATCATTCTTTGAAAGAAAGATGTAGTTTTTCAAGAAAAAGAAAGGGCTACTTGACTTGTAATATTTCTCTATTCATTTCCTTTGTCCTGTAGAATTTAGGTTCCTAACCTTGGACTGGGCTGTGACCTCTTCCTAAGACAATGTACAGAACAGCAATTGGACATTTCACTGCTGCTTCTGTTCTGTTTGGGGAAATAGGAGCAAACACCTGGAGAACAAAATACATCTGGCCAGTTCTAAAGACAAGTTCAGCCTGCCAAGGAGAGAGCACAGAGTGCCAAGATCTGGCTTGGCTCTGAAGATGAGGAGGCCACTTTCTAGCTGAATTTTGACCTTTCAGATGAAGGTTTGTACTGGATAAGCCCATTCACTCTGATAGGGGCCACCACTGCCCTGCAATACAAATAAAACAGGCATGGAAAAACAACCCACAGCAGTTAAGGAAATGTGGTAGCAAAACCCATGCCCAGGTTTGGGAGGAGTGGCCAGGAAACTCAGACAGTCAAAACACGAAGCTTCTGAATCATTGAGAACTTGTCCAAGTTGAACACAGCACCCTGAGAGACTTTGATTACCCATACATTCAGATGGAGCATGCACCACCTGCCAACACACACAACAAAGCACTTCCACCAACAGCATTTGGTAAATAAATGACTTGGAAAATATTATTAAGCTCAAAACCAACATTTTACCATGTTTGATTTGCCACCAGATGCTGTGGGATCTGAAGATACAGAGAGAATAAAAAAATGTCAAACCATGGCAATGAGAGACTAAAATACAAGGAAAAGGTAGGGGTTTTGTTTGTTAAATTATTGTCAGAAATGAATGCAAAGCTCTTGTTCTACTCTGGACTAAGTCATGTACGACAAATATTGCCTTTTCATGGAAGGTAAGAGTCCCTGCCAGCCTTTGCCATATACCTTATGGAGGGTACTGTGTCTCATTCAAAAAGCAAATAATATATGACCGTGATTCTATTTTTTGTTGTGTGTTGCCCCACGTGCAGGCTCAGGTTGATGTACAGATCAGCGGCAAGGAGGCAGTTTCTCCTGTTGAGGGCAGGGAATGAGCCTTCAAAGTGGTTTTTGCTGAGAAGATGGGTGTCAGTAAGAGCAGCTGGTGCAAATGCCAGCTAAACTTTCATCTTTTGTCCCTTTCCTTGCGGAGGAGGGGCTGTGAGTGTGAGCAAGCAAGAACATTCCTATTAAATGCTCTCTTTCAGTCTTAGGGGCTCCTTCCTTTGACTGATCAACAATTTCAGCTTCCCTTTGAGAGTGACAAGCATGTGGGATTCTTGGAAAATTCAGTAAAAAATGTTAATAACCTCCCAAAGACTGTGACTAGAAATGAGCAATGGCCATTGGAAAGATACAGTGAGAGCTGATTGAGTCTTCCCAGGTCACCCTGCTTGGGATCTTTTCACCCTAAACTGAGCTCACATCACAGTCCAGAGAAGAGCCTTGGGAAGGCCATGGTCCAGCTGATGTGCTGCAACCTGGGGAGAGAGGTTCCATTCTCCAACATTCCTTCTTCAGAGGCACTCTGCCTTCCCCAGCGTGGAAGTGTTACTGTTGGGCATCTCAGCCTTAGTACCACTGAGTTCTTTCCCTGTTCTTAACCTAAATCCAGGGCCCAAATTCAGATACAGCTCCAGGCACCACCAGCAAATTGAACAAAATCCACCAAATAGCTTCAAACTGCAACATGTACTAAGGTGTTCATTTTTTAAAGCTGATACTCTGCTTTACAGGATCATACCAGAGAGCACCAAAGGCTCTGCCCAGGAGCATGTGCTTCACAGCCAGCCCAGCTGGACGCAGAGACCCACACCAGCAACTGTGCCAGCTTATTCTCTTCTATTTCCTCTCTTTTTATTATATTTGAGTTGAATGTTACTCCAAATTAAACCAGCTCCAGCACTGACAGGGAGAAGAGGAACAGTGGGCGTGTTCTAAACAAACCTGTGATGCTGAACCAAGACCCTCAGTGGGGTCACTGCTGTTTTCCAGGTCATGGGGTACTGCGCTGGCATCCTGGTCCCCAGGACAGCTGACACTAACAAATATTATTTCTTCAATTATCCAAGTTTTAAAGTTACCCAGTGACTTGGGAAGGAGACTTTTTTTTTTAATTTCCTCCTTTTGTTTTAAAGCAAGTGTAGGACGAGGTTATATGACTAGTTGGAATCAATGCAGGTTCTTAATGATGCGTGAAATGAAATATTGCTGTCCAGTGCACAGTGAATATTCAGAGTTCTGCTCTATGATAGATACATCCTGTGCTGCTCAGACAGGGCAGAAACGCCCCCCGCAGCAGCTGCAGCTCTGCCCTGCACCCCAGCCTGGATTTTGTGTCAGAGGAGTTACCATCTTCTGCTGCCACACTCTCTTCTCCAGGCTCGTACATCTGGCAGCCAGTTAAATTCCTTTAGCCAAGGAGTAAATAGAAAGCATTTTCCATGTCATGGTTCCTGCTTTGGGAAACAAACAAAAAAAAAAAAATTCATGGACCTTATAGAATTTCTAAACAACCTCATATTATCTGGGACCTCCGAAATCCAGGCCTGATTATTTGTACATGGTAGTTGAGCTTTTTGCCCTTTTAATAGCTGTGAAAACATGGCCTGTGGAAGCTGGACCAAGGGGAATTAAAGCACTGCTCAGTTAGGGCAAACATGTCTGTAGCCCAAATACTGAGTTTCTGAAAGCTTTCTCACATCCATCAGAAGGGAGAAGCAGCATGGAAAAGATCGAGTACTTACTGCTCTTGTGGAGATGAACCTTGTATAAGAGAGAGTAGAACTAAACAAAAAAATGAGAAGAGAAAGGTGTAGGTTTCCCTTCAGCAGAGTCCCATCTCCAGTGCCATTTCCTCCCTAAAAGAGTGGACACAAGCATCAGGGAAGACAAGCTTTTCAAGACCTAGTACCAAAACCAACCCCCTTATCTGATGCAGATTGTTTTAGATTTGTAACCTGTGCATGGCCAGATGGCTCTGTAACCCTGCAGTCATTCCTAAAGTAAAGGCAGGGATTTCAGAGGGAATCCACATAAATTTCAGAGTGGACTTATTGCCCTTTTGCCTGGGGCATAACAAGGCAGACTGGGGCGACTCCGGGGAAATCTCTGCCTGCCCATCTTTGCCTGGATTTGGTGAGCATCAGCTGCCTCAGGGCAGCCAGGCTGGACTGGGGCAGGTCTGGGAGGGCAGGTGTGGGGCAGGCAGTGGGACAGCCATGGGGCAGGTACTGGGATGGCCATGGGGTGGGCAGAGGGACAGGTATGGGGGCAGGCAGTGGGATGGCCATGGGGCAGGGAGTGGGATGGCCGTGGGGTGGGCAGTGGGATGGTCATGGGGCAGGTACTGGGACAGCCATAGGGCAGGCAGTGGGATGACCATGGGGCAGGGAGTGGGACGGCCATGGGGTGGGCAGAGGGACGGGTATGGGGGAGGGCGGTGGGATGGCCA
>VZRL01003708.1:1157747-1193360 GCA_013397895.1 Origma solitaria | reverse complement strand
GGCAGTGGGATGGCCATGGGGCAGGCAGTGGGACAGCCATGGGGCAGGCAGTGGGATGGCCATGGGGCAGGGAGTGGGACGGCCATGGGGTGGGCAGAGGGACAGGTATGGGGAAGGCAGAGGGATGGCCTTGGGTGAGGCAGAGGGACAGCCATAGGGCAGGCAGTGGGACAGGTATGGGGGCAGGCAGAGGGATGGCCATGGGGCAAGTACTGGGATAGCCATGGGGCAGGCAGTGGGATGGCCATGGGGCAGGCAGGGGTGTGGGGCACTGGCAGCTGCTGCCCTCAGCTCTCTCTTTCCCAGGCCAGCAGCACTGCTCCATCCGATAAAGCCTCCGAGCAGTCAAAGGCACAACACCTAAAGCAAGAGTGGAACCTGCTCCTGGTGCCTTTCATGTTTAATGGCACACACAGATTTCCATATTCCTCCTGTTTCTGTTGATAAATAATCTGGATGTTCCTTCTCGTTGCTTTTATCCAAACACAAAGTGCTGTGCAGGCTACCTGCTGTGCCTCATCTTTTCTCCTGATCGTCTCTATTTAAAATGAAAATCCAGCCGGAGAAAGGACACCGAGGGCTGCTTGTTCAGTATTCCCTCTGTGCTTAGATGATTACACCAGGGAAGAAAAAAAGAGGGACAGCAAAACCAAACAGTAGGAAGCCAGGATCCAACAGTAGGAGAGAAGAAACCTTTTTATCCCACAACTATTGCAGAAAGTCAGAAGAGGATCTGTTAGTGAATTGCAATTAGTTCTCTCCTGCCCCTTGTCCAGGGAGGACTCTAGTTTTACTACCTCATTTTCAAGTATTTCAGCCAGTCTGTGCTGATTTTCCACACCTTCCTCCCCACCCCCATCAAGTCCTGTTCCTACACACCTGACTTCAGCTTTATCTTCATCTTTTAAAGCAGCTTGAATCACCATTCCAGACCCCCCAGATTTATGGTTAAAATTAAAGCTTTGGCAAGCTTCTGTCACTATGTTGCCCATTATCGTGGTACAATATAATGTAATTAATGTTTTTATGTTTAAGGAAGAGAAGGCACATATGTTCCTCAGCTGCTGATGAACAGATTTATAGGTAACACATCTGAGTCAGTGCCCATGTTTAGACATGTGCCTGACAGACCACTAATCATTTTCTAAAAGCTGTGCACCACTGCCCTGCTTCCCTAGATTTGCAGGCAGGACTGTGCTGGGATGCCACAGCGAGATGATAGATTTCAGGTGACACGAGGGGAGGAAGCAAAACATCAGTAAATGTTTCAGCATATCTATCTCTTCATAAGCAGATGTTCTTGCTTAACACGTACCATTAAGCTGGAGCATACCGTGTGCCTTCTTAAAGAGAAACCCAGCCTGCTCCGGGGAGGCAGCTCACAAAGACACCCGAGCCAGCCTCTCTCCTGGCCCCAAAAACTTACACCCTATTTCCACCAAAATCCTCTGCCTGGGAGAGGGGAAGCTGTCCAAGCCACAGCCACCCAAGAGGACTGAGCTTGTGACTTTTCATCTCTTGCTGCCACTGCTGTTTTGGCTGAACTGAGCTGAGGGGGACATGTGTCACCAGCCAGGCCACGACCCCTGGCAGAAAGGCAGGGCACAGCTATGGATAGCCAACCCTCCTGCTGCCCCAGCAGGGTGTTCCAGGGTCCAGCAGAGCTCTGCCTTTGGTACCAGGCGAGGCGTGGGGGTGTTTAAACACCCCCAGATCTCACAGCACTCATTCAGACCTGTGCCCCTGGCACAGCCCTCTCCTCTACAGGGAATAGGGTGGAAAAGCTCATGGCTTAAGATAAAGAAGGGAGATCCCTTCCCAGCTGCCATCACAGGCAGAACAGACCTCACTGGGGGACGATTAGGTTATATATAGGCAAGTGAAAATAGAGCAGGATTGTAACATGTATTCACACCCATACCCCCTTCCTCGCTGACTCGGCTTCAGCCCTTAACCCTCTCCCTCCTGTCCCCTGCTCTGCTGGCTCTGCTGCCCCTTCTGCTGCCCATTCCAGCCAGGAGCTCCTCAGGAATGCCTGGGCACCTTCCCTGGCCAGCCCAGAGTGTGTGTGATGGACACGTGTGAGACCCATGGACAGCCGAGGATGAGAAACAAACGTCTTGCAACAAAGAGCAGAGCTTCTGTCTCATTTGCAAGAGTCAAGTTTTCCTTAGGTGTTTGTGTTTTCATGAATCCCAATAACAGGAGTCAGGAACCCGGAGCTTCCTTTCCTTTCCAGCTCTGTTCCTCGTGGACAGGGTACAGATAAAAGGGGAAGATCAAGGCCCCAGCCCACTGTCCTGCACTCCAGAGAAAGGAATTCCTCTTCTTTCAAAAAAGTGCAAGACTAAGCTCTCCTTTAGGGATTTAATTAGCCTGAAAAATGTGAGTTTTCTCCTATACTTATAGCTGGGGGCTGCTTACGCATTTTGGTGAGTCATGCTCTACTTCCAAGCATAGGCTCTCTGTCAGAGCCCACTGTATTCAATCCACTGACTACTGACTTAATGGCATTTGGAAAATAAAACGCAGTTTAAGAAAATCTTTGCACAGAGCAGATTTGTTAACCTATACTAAAGCCCATTCTGTGCACTCTCATTCAGAATTAAAGTGGTTTTAATTCAAGTTAGTGTTTGAGTTAAATCTAAATTAAATTTGAATTTAAATCATTAAATCTGCGCGGGGATTTAGTGCAGTTTACATAATCAATTTTAAGTTCATACCCTTCATTAATTTGGATGACTATCATCCAGTCTTTGCTTACTTAAAAATAGTTCTAATGCATTTATTAATATTATACTACTCAAACTGGGTTATTCTTGAAGAAACGGGGAGTTTGAGCTTTCTTTGAAGTTTCACAAAATGAGAGTATCTTGCTGAAGAAAGTCATTTTGTTCTCACGCATATTAAGGGCAGGAAGGGCTTTTAATTCCACTTAAAGAGCTTCTGTGTTGTCACAGTAGAGCAGCACAAGGAGCTGGGCTCTTCCCTCATTAGCAGCAGCAGGGGAGCCCAGGCTGTGCTGCACCCCCAGGGGACACCCCCAGCCCGAGGACCAAACGTGTGTGCACCAGGGTGGCCAAACAGCACCTCTGCCTCCTCCTGGGGCACCCTCCAGAGTGGAAGTGAAAAGGCTCATGGGTTGAGAAAAAGATAATGAATCAAAACCCATGTGTGCGAGCAAAGCAAAACGAGGAATTCATTCCCCATCCTACACAGGCAGGAGGGTGTTCAGCCATGCCAGGAAAGCAGGGAGGACAAACAGGATCACTCTGAGCGTCCCCTTTCCTCCTTCTTCCCCAGCTTTTTGCACTGAGCACGATGCCATACAGTCTGGGATCATCCCTGGGGTCAGCCATCCTCTGTGCCCCTGTTATGATTGATTATTAAGGTTCTTCAGAAATACCTCTGCCCAAATTAAGGTGCAAACAAGACCATATGCCAGTCAATAGTATGGGTTTTATTTGATAGTAAATATGAGAGAGAGAGAGCAAAGAGAGAAAGGGAGAAGTAGGAAAAGAGGTGGGGGGACAGAAAGAGAGTGACAGAGACAGAATAAAAGAATATCACCATCCGTGGATCCCCCCACGTTCTTGTGCACCCTCAGCCTGGTGGGGTGGGAGGGGTGAGGAGCAGAAAGGGCCTTGGTGCTGTGCAAGCACTGCTCAGCAATAACAAATACATCTCTGTAGCGTCAATTCTGCTCTCAGGGCAGCTCCAAACACAGCCCCCCACTGCGAACAAAATGACACTGCCCCAGCCAGAGCCAGCACACTTTGGAAAATGCAGCCTTTGGTGTGCAGTCCCTCCTTTTTCCCCTTCTCCATGAAGTGCCAGCCATTTGTGATTAAAATCCCACCTGTCACCGGATTTCAGAGGAATGCAGAGTGGATTCATTTTACAGTATCAGAACCAGCTGCTCACAAAAATAGCTTTCGCTCTCCCAAGGTCTAGTAATCATTTCAGGAGACAAGCAGAGAAGAGGATATCTCAGCTGACACCGGAGAGCACAAATGTTGACACAAATATGAATCTGAATTTTCTGACAGTAGTTGATTGTGTTGCTTTAGAAGGTTTAACAGACATGCCACTCAGCCGACAAGACCCTGTTTAATGCTTCACTTTAAGTATTTGTATGATCTTTGGGGCTGTCAGTTCTGGGAATTGCAGAGCTCTGAGAGCCATTGCAGCAATCTCCCTGTGTGTTACACCTGTAAAAGTACAATGCCTGCTTCCTTCTCAGGCTGATAATCTGCAGTCCTGTGGCATCTACGTGCAGGAGTGCTGCTCAATCTTTTTCATGCTCTCCCTGCTTTACAGCAGCTAATTTTCGCTGAGGCCAAGCGCTTGTGTGTGTGAGGATGCAGCAGGTGTGTCACAGGAGGATGTGCTCTGCAGCTCCATCTCACACTGCTCATGCTTCAGGCTCTAGCACTAGGTACCCTTTCACCTGCTCTGTGCTCCTTCTGATTTTCAGTTCATCATGGAAATCTGGTTCCAAACAGTTCAGACAACACTGGAGTGTTTCAATGCAGTGGGTTTCATCCTGCCAAGAATATTTCTCATGGATTTGCAGATAATGCCCTCAAATTAGAATTTGGGGCAACCAGAATGTTTGGATGAGGGCTGGCCTGCTCCTAGGAGAACTGAACTGCTGTATTATACTTGCAAGGCTGTGTTTGTATATTGCTTGCTTCTGGGGATCTGAAATTCCATGGGAATGCACTGAAAATAATTAAAAATTAAACTTTGTATCTGCTCTATGTGTTCAGCATTAACATTGTCTTTCATTGTCTTCTAATAGCGATAATTAGGGGTTGCATTACTCTTGGGTATGTCTTGTAGCACCCCTGGGAGGGTTTTTATGCACAAGATAAATACTAAATACTGTATACATGAAACTAAACTTTGTTGAGATAAAGCCTCTGTTGGTTTCATTTTTATAACATTCGCTTTCCCCTTCTTCTTCCAGACCCACAAGACTCTCTTTGAATTTCCCTTTATCAGCTTTTTCTTATTCCTTCTACATCTGAGGTCTGTTTATCTCAGACCTTTCATTCTCCACCAGTGCCATCCTCACCATGGAAGGAGAGGCAAACTCTCCTCACAGTAAATAGAGCTCTATTTTAAGTGCCAGGGAGAGCTGTGAGAATTAATTTGGGGACAGGCTGGGCCATCTCTGTGTGAATGAGCACCTTCTTCCACCAGCAGTACTCGTGGTCACTAGTGCTCTTAACTAGAGACAAAAAATAGAAGTTTGATTGTATGTAATAATAATTACAATGATGTCAATGATGATAACAAAAATAAGAAGAAGGTAGGCCAATAGTGATGGATATTTGCAAATTTTCAGCGTTTCTGGACACCAAGAAATTTGCTTATCCTAACTTCTGGTTTCCAGTTTAAAATCCCTGGCTGTTACGTGGCAATCTGAATTCCTCACATGTACCTGCACAGGCACAGAGTCATAAAATGCCCCACACTGAATGACTGTTCAGCTCTTCTCCTGCCCAGAGCAGTGGACACAGGGAAACCAACTAGATCGTTAATGTTTAGTGAAGGTGGGAGAAATGCTCTAAGAATATTCCTGCCATGCTTGCCTATTTTAGAAATGTTTGCTGTAATTCCTAGATGTTTTTAAATGGGTCGTGTTTTAAAACCTTCTTTTAGGGTTTACAATCCTCTAGACAAAACTTGGTGCAGCAGTCAGGTACAATAAAAAAAGACACCCTGGAGCTCCAGGAAAGCATCCATCTGATCTGAAGGTCTTGACTACGGGGAGGCAGGGATACAAATCCTAACCTTCAACAATAGCAAACTGGAGAGAGTGATGACAAAAATCAAGCTGCAGGAGTAATTGTCAGAGGTGGCCTGTGAAAGGGGGCCTTCAGCATCCAAACCCCCCGAGATAAAGCACATGGGCTGCTGGATGCTATTTATTTAGCATTATTACTGCAGCTATTGTTGTACCACGGAAGGCTCGAGCTGAGTGACCACCTGCTGTTCGTGTTGATGCTCAATTTGCAAACAGTCAAGAACCATTTGGTTTGTGTGAGCTTGCCGCATTACTTCAGCCATAAAAGACATTGTGTAACCCAACAGCAGCTTTTTAGCTAAAAATAGGTGTTCTGCTTATATCCAGTAGAAAACTGGTATTTAATGATTACAATACAATGTATTCAGATTCTTTCAGCTGCTTCAAGCTGTAAGAACAGCTTTTTCAGCTGTAACAAATGGGGCAAACCTCCTTAAAGAAAAATTTAGTAACGCCAGCAAACTGAGAGACAAGACAATTGCACGAATTTACTGCTGCCATAGCACTGCAAAAGGCTGCCTGGGTGACCTTGGGTAAGCCTTCACATGTGATTTTAGAAAGGTTAAGGATTTAAAACTCCCCCTGAAGTTACTGGCAGGCTCAGGGTCCAAGCACCTATGAAAATCAGAGCCTTTAATCTTCACTATTTGTCATTTTGATACCACAAAAGGCTAAAAGGGATCTTTTGTATTGCCCTCAGGGAGCCAGACCAGGCCCTCGCTTTCAGGGTCCAGCCTGAATTCCAGGGGTTTTATTTTCCTTATTATGACAGATCCGCTGTCCAGAAAGAGGTCAGTAAGCGCAGTTACCTGAGAAAGGAAGTGTGATCTTGTGTTTACAGCGAGAAGCTGAGAGCCAGAGCTCTCGGGAGCTGCTATTATATCACATTATGGCTTTGGGCAAGAGGCTTTACCTCTGCCTTTCATCCAACCCAACTGCAAACTCGCTTCCCCCGAGCGCGGTGAGACTTCATTGTTATTTATAAAATGCTCAGGGATCGCTGGAGATATAACCATCCCAAAATTAAACCCACAGTCACTGGCAGTGAAGGCGGGGAAGAAGGAATGTGTGTCTGGGCAGGCACGAGAGCTGTTCCGTCAGGTCCCTGAGGCCACTGCTTGGGCACAGAGTGTGTCAAACTGCAGCAGTGTGTCCCTTGCTCGTTAACAGCCTCGTCGTGTGATGAAAGGAAGGCAAACTCTGCCACCATTTTGCTGACGCTCAGGATTTCATCCACATAATAAATTGTATGGGAACGTCATTGCCATGCATCCGTCCCGGAATTCAGCCCCACAGGGACTCAGTCCTGCTGTTCTCCTGGAGCTGGGAATATCAGTGCCCTGAAACAATGAGCTAAATCTTCCTGTATCTCATCAGGGCGTGTTGGGAAGAAAATATAAAAGGGGAGGGCAGGACTGTGGCGCTCGCTCCCCACCTGACCGGGGAGAAGGTTCCTGACCTCATCATCTCCTGTAATAATCCCCGGGCAGGTCGGGAGCTGCGGCACAGCCCTGAGCCATCTGAAGCCCCACGGAATGAGATACAGCACAGGCCATGCAACTTTCATCACAATTTCTGTGTGGGCAGCTTTTGGTTTTGCTCAGAAGCAAAGGAGGAGGCTCTGTGCCCGGTCAGGATTTCGGGGCTGGCAGCACCAAGCCTTTTCTCACAGCACCCTCGTGTGCTCTCAGCAGAAAATGCTCTGTGGTGCTGGGGGAGTGCTGTGTCTTTCAGCAATGCTGGAACTTGTTGAAAGAACTAATTTAAATTAAATAGGACAGCCAGTACATATTAATTAAGTATCAATTGATTCTTAAAAGAGTACTTATTGAGGGTTCTCAAGTTGGGAAGGGATAAATCTGGCTGTCATGTAATTAATTCAGAATGACACAGGCAACAAATGCATATTACATATTTTTCCTCTGAATATTAACTTGTAAAGAATGTTTACATATTCAATTAACATTTAACAAGATAACCTTATACCACATTAATTAGCTATCTGCTAATTAAAAATGTACCAATATTAATATAGACATTAGGCAAGTCAACTGTATAACTGCTTATGCATAAGGGGAAATCAACACGAAATATCTGGAAAAGCTCTTGGAGAGAAAATATGTGGGAATCTAGATCTGTTATGTCCCTGCCAGTGACTCTAGAAACCAGAACCTGGCCAAAGGAAATGAGGTGTTGTGGAGTTTATTTATCCTTATGTACATAATTAGTGAAGTCCTTTCTGGCCACACCTCATCCCAGTGCTGTTGGGCCCAGCTTTTTGAAGCTTTATGAAACCAGATCGGATGCTTCTCTTTGGTTTTGGAGGATCGAAAAATGGGGATTTTGAGAGATATGTGAAAGAGAGATAAACAGCAGTGAATAAGAAGCCAAACACTGGCTTGACCCCTTCAGAGCATCACTGCTGCACACATCTGCCCATCCCTGTGCATGCAGTAACATATCCTCCGTGCAGGCTGTAATAAACCAAATGCTCAGCGAACAATAAAAGGAAAATGAGGGGTTGTCACCGTGTTTTAAAGGACAGAAACAGCTCTTACCCATTAAAACAAGACATTAGATAATACTCGTGTTTGTGCCCATTTCAATGACTTTAGCATTTGACCGCTTGTTTTGGCACCTGTGAAGAATTACAGGAGGTCATTCTCTGAGGCATTCTGCCTTGCCTTCACCAGTAATTGAAGCTAACTGGAAAATCAAGCCTGTTTCGACTCTAAAATGGGCTGTGGTATTCTGAAACGTTGTAAATTGGCCTATTTTTAAATGAATTAACTCTGAAAAGCAAAGCAGAACTAGGAAGAGAAATTGCCTCTCCTGCACATAACAGACCTCCTGCTTCCAAAGGCCCACATAGCAGCAGTGCAGCTCCCAGCCAGCACACAGGCGGCTATAGTTGCCTGTGTGGATATTTCAGTGTGCCAGAAACCTTTGGAAAATGTCTTAAACTCATCAGTTTAACAGCCAACTGCATGGGGTTTATTTCTGGGTGTGTATCTGTACTTACACACACATGCACCCTCAGACCTTTTGGTATGATCAGCCTTTCCAAGCTGTAGCAGTGGTAAAAGAGCTTTGGGATAGAACAGATCTCTTTAATGCAATTGTCAAGCCATTTACATTCAAAGATTCCCACATTCAGTTTTAACCTGAGTTTAACCATGATATGGACATAACTTAATCCCTTTTGTAATCATTTTAAGACCTGTGTGGTTCAAAACCTGAGGAATTATAACAGAAGTGAAGAGGAGCAAATGTGAGGAAAAGAGAGAATGAGGAGTTTATGAGGAAAGAATAAGAACAATTAAACACAGGTGTAACTGTGAAAGGGAGTGGGGAAAATGCCACAGAGAGTGCAAGCAACTGGGATGAGAACAGGACAGGAGGTGGAAGGTGTGTGCAAAAAATAATGCGAAAAGCTGAAAATAGAAAGCGACTCTGCAGAGTTTGAGTGATCAGCAGAAAGACAGGGAGGACATGGGAGGGAAAGACAGATGTCATGTTCTTGTAATGGAACTGACTGTGCTAATACCCCCGTGAAGCCTCTCAGCACGCCCCTTGTAAATGAGATGTTTTCAGAAGCCTGAGGAGACTCAGACAGAGCTGACAGCTTCTGTGGTCAGGAAAACATCTCTGGGTGCAGTCTGTGCTCCCTGAATCCTGCAGGAAAGCACAGTACTCCCCAAAAGCCTTTCCTGAGCTGTAGGGACCTGGGAAGAAATGTGAAGATTTCCAGCACCAGTAAAGAAGGCTCTGAGCCATCCCAGTGCCATATTTGCAGCTGTGTTGATGAGCCAGGGACCAGCTCAGGTCCAGCTCGGTGAATTCCCAGCAGCTGGGTTAAACAGCAGTGCCAGGCTGGGAAATGGAAGCAGGTGTGGGGAAGCAGTGCTGAGCCCAGAGAAGGAGCAAAGGCTGCTAGGCAGTGCCTGTGGAAAGGAAGAGATTAATGTTGGCACTCAGAAGGACTCGACCAAGAGAAGAACATTCCCCAGTAAATGGCATGGACCTGCAGGCTTGGCTGGGCTGGAGCAGCTCCGACATTTCTGCAGGGCCAAGCATCGTCCGCATGTTTGCTAAAAGCAGAGCAGAATTACTTGAAGGAACATGGAGAGCTAAACACAAACTGAAATTAGAAACTGACCCTGGATGGAACCGTGGCAGTGCAGAGAGTGCGATGAGGAAGCAAAAGCTCAGCGATTCCATACAACCACTGACAAAAGTGCTTTCAGAAAAGGTGAAGGCACGATTTGGGCCATCCCATCCTGGAGGCGGTTAGTGGAAAGGACATCCTTTATAAGGTTTCACAGTGGGTTATGTGGCTGTCTGAGATGAACGTGACAGTAGGCATGCTAGAGCTCCAGCCAGAAGGAAAGAATTTGAGTAATAGGAAAATACAGATAATACCAAATAATACAGAAAATACAGAAACTATAGAAAATACAGAGCAGCTCTTAGCCTTTCTCTTGAAGAGCTGCTAAATCCAGATTATACACTGTGAGTGTTGCATGTATTATATCAATCTCGAGCACTGCAGTTCTAAAGTCCCAGTTCGTGACTGTCACTAGGGCTGATGTGTAGAGTTCAAAACCCTGTGAGCAAAATCATTTTAATGAGAAGAAGGATGCAGATAAATAGCTTAATCTGAGGTCTCTTCGGGCCTTAGAAGGTTTTACCAGCTTCTTCTAAGACCACTTTTGTCCTTCACCAAACTCATTGCAAAATTCAGCTTTTAACTGGGTGACAGCTTTCTCATGGACCTTTCACAGGATGCTTCAGTGGTCAGTAATGTAGGAATTAATCTAACAGATTTTGCCTTTTTAAAACACTGCTTCAAAACCATAGAAATAGCTATGTTCCCCTGCAAATTTTAAATCACTGCTACTGTTTGTGGGCTTAAGCACCTGTTTGGAAAACGGCAAGGAGGCAACAGGTATCATTGCTGAATTTTGTTCCTAGATCTGGGAGAGAAGTATTGGTTTGCATGTGAGAGAAACTGTTGTGTAACTGGGCATGGGTATTGCAGTGGGGAAGAATGTTTGTTTTTGCAGGGTTTCTAAATGTTTTGTTACAACTGAGCCTGGTCTGAGAATTGTGGTCATCTCAAAAAACCAGTGTTCTTTACGGCCTCTCAATTAAACTATCTGTGTTTTCCTTGGGGTGTTCTTGTTCTGTGTATTTCAGTGTGAAACATGATCCTGGAAGTTTTGGGGGAGTGTTATTATTCAAATAATTTCAGGCAGCGAACTAACAAGATCATTTACTAGTCTTTTTTTTTTTTTATCTTAACACATGCTGCTTATTTGAGTTTCTTGGTCTCTCTGGATGCCACTTCCCCCATCTGAAGAAAAGGAATAATGATAGCTCCTTACAGATGAATCATCAGAATAGTTATGCTCATGTTTGTAAAATTCTTTACAGACACTATCTTGGCTTATAAAACCTTTCCTATTATTAGATGTTCTGCTATCCTTTTTTCCAGAAATATAAACGAACATTTTAAGACAAAGAGGGTGAGCTGCTACTCACTTTTAAAACATAATGTATGCACATAATCTGCTCGATTCCTCACTTCTCAGCTGATCCATCCACATTCTTATACTCCTACCAATCACAAAAATGGCACAATGAGGGATTTTCAGTTTCTATCTTTTAAATGAGAATGTCCCTGGAAACAAGGGGGCAAGAAGTAGAGTGGAAATACAGACAAATAATAACATTTTTCAGTCCTAACACAGCAGCAGTTGTTACCTCTCAGGTGTTTTTAAACATGGCATAGGTGGGAGGGGCAGGCTGCTGGGGATCCGGAAAGTGTTATTACTGCTTTTACGCAGCGCAAAGGGAAGCAATCTCAGATTTCAGGTTAAATTACGCATGTTGCAGTGTTTTCTCCCAGAAGTTACAGTAGGTGTGCGGTCTCTCACACCTCCACACGGAGCAGGACGGCTCCTGTTTGGAAGCACGCTAGCTGCGGTCCCGGAGGAGACAACACTTATTTGCTATTTATTGTCACGGACGGCTGCGTCACCAGCGGGATTTAAGGACATTTAGCACAACACATGCGCTCCAGGAGTGAGGGAAGATGCCCTTTTGCAAACACATCTTCCCCTCTCAGTGCCGCCTGGAGCGCTGGGACTCGCGGGCATTGCCTCACCCGCGAGTGCTGACACCTGTTCAGGGGAGCAGACAGTTCTGGAGACCTGTCATTTCCTTCTGCAGCTGCCAGCTCACCTCCCGGGCTCCTGAGGGCCCTGTCACCCTCAATCACGGCTGCCTCTGCCATGGAAACCACAGGTGAAGAGCCAGACAGGTTCCAGACTTGCCCACAGCAGAATTCTTTCACTTTAGTCCCTGGGAAAAGGATGGGGGAAAGTGGGGAGACAAGGGTGAAAATGCAGATGTACTACAACAGACAGCTACACCGAAAGCAAGTGAGCATGAATAACTCTCCTGTTGGATTTTCTTTCTCATTAATTCCTTTCTCCGTGTGGAGTTCAGGTATACTCACACTCCAGGCAAGGATCGTGGTGTCAGAGGGTTGGGCTGAATTAAGCACTTGACTTTGCAAGACTGAGAAATGGATTTTCATTCAAAGACATCCAAGCCTGCATATGCCAGCTCCACTCAGGCCAACAACAGCAAAACTCTGATTTACCGTTGCGGAGCCTGAATTCGCATTTATCCTTCAGATTTTCAGGTGCACACCTTGCATTAAAACTTTTCTTTCATTTAGAAATCACTACAGAAACTAAAATAAATTCCAGAAGGCAGTGTTAGGACAGTGCTGGCCAGACTCTTCCATATACATCCAATACATTAAATACTTGGCAAATATGGCTGTGCTGATGATGTTAAGCCTTTTTGTGAAATCTGGACATCGATAATAATTCATTACTTCTAAATTAGGACTTAATCTAATGTACAGATACTGGGACAGTTACATGCCTCTGAGAAGATAAAATAAGATTTTGTAGAGACTATAGCCAACATGATAAAGAATTCTTTCAAATTTTGCAGAGTGGAGCTTGGACTGGCTAGAAGTTACATTAATCATTTTTCAGGTTCACAGTTTTGGCACCACAACTCAAATGTTTTACTCTGATCAGATCCAGCATTCAATGAAGGACTCTGCAGACACAGCAAACTTCACCCAATTGATATTCAAAATAATATTCAGCCCAGGACTGCTCAGGATTCAGACCCTCACTATGAATTGTGCTGGGAGTTGAATATTGTTTTCAGGGTCTAACCTTACAGCTGGAAAAGCTAAGACAGAGAGTGATACCCTTCTTTGAATGTCACTCTAAACCATTTTTCCCTGCTGTCACATTAAAAAAAAGAAAAAGAAAAGAAAAAAAAAAAAAAGAAAAAAAAGAAAAGGCATGTTCTGGAGTATAGTTTGCCTAATTTAACAAAAACTGTATGAAAATGTTCTGTGCTCCCAGCCCAGGATTCTGTGAATTGGCTGAAGCTACACCGACTTGGTAAAGACTCCCATTACCTCCAGTGGTCTTTGGATCTGATGTTAAGTGAGGCAGCATAAATAGATCAGTATTGGGAGGAAGGTTTAACTGTGCACCATCAATTTCATAGCACCTTTAAACCAATATTTACAATAGCTACCATCAAGTGATTCGCTACTTAAAAGGCTCCCAAACACACTATTGAAAAACCTGCAATTTGCCTTCCATTTCCAAACTCTGGATGGGTATTTTTGGTACCCTTCCCCCCCGTCCTTTTTTTAATATATATTGACACTTAACTTTTTCAACACAGAATGTATATTGACAGAGCCATCAAGACAACAAACACATTGAACATAAAACAACAAGAAAAAGCTCTAAATAATACAAAGCTGGGCCTACAAGCATAAGTGCTGAAGAGCTTTAGATAACTGGGCCTGCAAATAGACCCTCGAGCTTCCATTTGGGCTGCTGTAGCAAACCAAACAAAAACAACAACAATTTATGGTGTCAGACTTGATTTCTCTGGCTCCAGCAGTTGTTAGTCACACAGAGAACTCGGAGCTGTTCGCAGCTGCCTTGCTAAAAACTGCACCACCAAAACCCAAATGCTAAGATTCTTGTCCCATAAAACCAAGTCTTGCTGGTTTAAATGCTAATTCTCAGCTCAGCCATGGACAAGGCAAAGCACAGCTCTTGCCTAGCCCAGGATGGATTCTCAGTCAGTCCAGCTCAGGGGCCAGAGGGCACCAGGACTTTATTTTGCAGCATCTGTGGCTCCCCAAGGCCCCGCTTCCTCTGCCAAGGCTTTAGCTGGAGAGGAGGATCTGGCCCGTGGCTTTTGCCAGATTTCTTTGATGTTATTTGAGGGAAGGCAAAGAGCTGCAGGTCAGGCGTGCTTGGGGCAGGGCAGCAGCAGGGATGGCCCCGAGGTGCAGGGCAGGACATCTGCAAGGACACAGCAGCACAAACCTCAACAGAAGCTGCAGGCGAAGGTAAAACTCTCTTCTCACAATGCCTGAAGAAGGATGGACATTTTCAATCCTCTGCCTTCAGTTCTAGACTTTGATCTGCCTCTGTGTCCTTTCGCTGCTTCGCCCAGCCCAGCAATCTGAAGGCAGCTGTTTTGATGGCCCAGCCATGTGTGTTTTATCTTTTATAGACCATCCCTGTCCCAGCAGGATGCAGTGTTACAGCCCAGCCATTTGCTCCAGGAAAGGGTTTCCTTCCCTCTGGCAGTGGGATCTTCTCTCTCATGTTTGTGGATCTGGGCTTATGAAAAAAACATTGGTACCGTAACCTCAGAAACAAAACTCCTTGTTCTTGTGCTGCATGAGCAATTCTGGCCTGATTTTAGGCCTCTCGGAGGATTAAGATTATGGCTGGAGGATGCAGGATGATTTCTTTTTGGAATTTCCTGCATTTCTGTGGCCCGGGATCTACAGCAGCAGTGAGGCTGAGCATGCAGAGGCTCAGCCTCTTCTAGAGCCAGACAGGTGCAGGTGTTTGTGTGGGTGGGAATTGCCAGGGCTTGACACTACAAAGTTGGCATCCGAGTCCTTCTACCTTTAGTGGGGTCCTAGGGAAGAAAAGAAGAATGCTTTTCTCAGATTTTATCTCTTCTGCAGACTGGAGATGTGGGAAAGCATCTGGGAACTAACTGTAATCATCACAAATCGGGGCAGCAATATCAGGAAAATCACAGTGGCGTGGGAGTCACCGTGCACCACACAAGCCTGGCAGGAACACAGCCACCCCACCCCGAAATGTGTCCCTCAGCTGCGTGGCTGAAGCTGGAGCGAGATGAGTGACCGTGGCCTGAGGATGGACACACAGCACCTCAGTGTCACCTGCAGGTGAAGTGGCACTTCCTCCCCATGGTCCCAGCTGATCTCCAAGGGCTGCCAGCCCCGTGATGGATTGCCCTGCCAGCAGCACTCCAGAGGCAGCAGAGGAGGATCTGGCAAGTGCAGCAGCCACTGATGGGTTGGAAGCACAGGATGAACACCCTGGATGGGGAGCTATGGTTTTTTGCGTGTTAAATACTACAGGAGGTCTGTACTCGCTAAATAATTTTCAGACAGGGATGTGGGAATTGCTGAAAACTTGGAAAAAAGTCATGAAGAACTGGAAATACATCTTTACTTTTAGTGGCAGATACTAGAAAGAAGTGCTCAGTGCTACACAGTTGATGTGACCTGGCACAGCTGTTGACAAAGCTTTCTCAGAGTGTCATCCTTCTGGAAAAACATCTTTCAGCCCCCTGCTTCTATAATTGTGACAACTTGCAAGCTCTTTATTTCTAAAATCATGACATGAGACTTCAAAATCTCCCTTTTTCCTGAAAGGAAGGAACGCTCCAAATCTAAGAAGATCCTGATGTTTCTCTTGCAGTTCTACCTGAGCACATCACGCTTTGATTTCAGCCCTCACGGTAGCAGCAAAGACAGGGCATGGTGTCATTCTGCAGGACTTGGCCATCAAGAGGTTTAGTGACCTCCCACATTTCCCATGGGGCCTGTGAAGAGCTGGAAATTCCTACAGGATCTGTGATCCCTGGCTAGTGACCACTCTTTCTTTATACCCTTAAGGACAAAAGATGGATCAAGTTTTTCTGCACAGGCAAATGAAAAAGAGCAATATGTGTGGATGGCCTCCCTTCAGTCTGGGAGGAAAAAAATCCCCCTTGGCTTCATCCCTTGGTTTGTAGCACATTTCTGTCCCTTGATTGAGAAGGGAAAGAGACTCTCCAAGCCCTGCTCCAAGGAATGAGCAGCTCTGGGCTCTCCTGTGTGGAACAACAGTGACGTGCAGTGGCTGCTGAGGCACAGCACAGCAGCGCAGGGCTGGGAGCGCTGCAATTCATCACCGGGGCTGCTGCTCTGCACAAAATTACATTCACACATAGCAGCTACCAGCGAGCTGGGTCCCCACGTCGTGATAACCGCTCACAAATGAGTTTGGTGAAATGCCAAGTTATGATTATGTGTGTTGCAAACCCCCTTTCAAGCACTAATTTATGCTGTATGCTTCTCTCTCATGTAACAGTGCTATTTAGAGGGTAATCACGTTTTAACCCAATTTCCAAATTAGTCGAAAGTATTTGTATTGACTTGCAGTGTATGTATGGGCTGCAGCTGACAGCGCAGACTGAAGTCTCTACATATAATGAGAGAAAATCTGATGGAAATTATTCAGTATCTAAATGAGCTATGGGGGGGTTAGTAAAGTCAGTTATTCATCTTGAGGCAGTTGAGTAGGAACCATTAGAGGTGCTGAAGTACAGAAACAGATTCTGTTAGTCCCGTGCTACAGAGTTAGCAGCTAAGTAAGATTTTGGGGCTGCACTTGTCAGTTTGGAGAGCCATGCTGCTTTCTGAGAGTCTTTGGTGTTTTAATGCTTGCCATGCCATCTAGATCCCAAAGGAACCAGCAGTTCCCAGGGGATTTACTGTGTGAGCATTTGCTCTCTGTGGAATTATTTTCTGGACTCCTTGAGGCACCAATCCCCCAGGAAAACCCAAGACACCAGGGCTAATCGCAGGGTGAGCTGCTCTTTGAAAAGACCAAGGCTTACCTGATCCAATTCAATTCTCTTTCCAAATGGATGAGTAAATGGTTCATCAGGCTTTGGGAGGTAAAATGGCAGAGGCAGCCTTAGAAGGAGTGGGTGTGGGAGTTACTGCTCCAATAAAGAATGTGGAATTGCTCAGAGAAGGATTGATGAGCTCTAGGTGGTGTGTGGGAAGAGGCCCTCGAAGTTAGAGAGGGCAGTTTGAATTATAAAACAGATAGCGCAGTTGTTATGGTGACAGAGGGTCCCCATGCACTGCTATCATTGCCAAGGGGGACTAAAAGGACTTTCTGGTGAGCAGGAAAGTGAGCCCAAGACAGTTCCTGAAGGGCAGGTCTGCATCCAGGAGAGGCTTGGGAGCAGGAGGGTGGTTTTCCTACTGGAGAGCTGTATGGGAAGTGGACTTTTTCTCATTTATATTGCTGATGCTCCTGTCTGCCCACACAGAGACCCCTGAGGGGGAATGACAAATCCTGCTCTCAGGGAAGGCAGCCCAGCAGAGCTCCCTGCACAGTTACAGTCCTGTGCCTCTGCACGCTGATGTGGCAAGCCAGTGGTCACTAAAGCAGGACACTAAGGACACCACACTGTCCCTCTGTGTCGCTCAGCCCATCCAGCAGAGGTGACTGTGCATGCGGGAGGGGCTGAACAATTCAAGGAAAGATGCAGGGTTGGCTTAATTGCCACCTGCTCAGCAAAATGAATCTCACAGCAGTAAGTGCTGTCACTTGGGGGTTTGCACGAATTGTAGTAGGAGCTTAAACAATGAATATCTGAGTCTGAATCAAAATGACAAGATTGGGAATGTTGTGATTTCCACTGGCTGAGGAAGCACCCGTTTCTTTCTTCTTTTGTTTTCATTAAATATTGCATTATTCCTAAGTTCTGAGAAAGAAATATTTACACTTTTCTGATTGCACACTGTATTGAATAGGTCTCTTATCTGTCTGATCACAGAGTGAAACAGGCATGGGCTTCTCAGCTACTGATATAGAAATTCTCCTTTTTGTCAGAAGTGCTTTGGACCAAATAAAGGTCTTGTCATCCATGAAGTTTGCCACAGGTAAGAAGGAGATACAGCTACCAAGTCTGCTGGCTACAGCTCTGGCCATGCCTGGAAGGTACTGTTCATAAAAACAGAAAGACAGAAAACTCAAAGACTTGTTATAGCAAGTCCTAAAAAGTGTGTTCCTTCTACGGATGTTGTTTGACAGTTATAAAACTCTTTTTTTATGGTGGGTGGTTTTGTTTGGCTTTTTGGTGGGGTTTTTTTGCATAATTAAGTGCTTCACTGTATCATACTAGTCAAGTGGGAACCGTGGCAATAAAAGGTTTATGATGCCAAAGGATTTTCACAGTCAGTTCCAAAAGGCTGTGAAAATAGAGACTCCTCCAAAGAGGAGCAATTCAGTCCAGCCTCTCTGCATGCTACAGGCATTACATAGAACATTAGCTTATAAATATTTGAGAAGGCCAGGTTGGATGGAGAAATCTGTTGGCCCCAGCAGCAGCCAGATGTGCTGTCCAGAAGCACAAGCCATCAGCAAAGGCTGTTGAGCTGTTGGCACACAGAGTCCTTTCAACACCTGGGGAACGAGAGAATCCCAGCTTTCCATGGCAAGGGTTTGCCTTGTCCTTGGCAAAAATGAAAATGGCAAAATCAGGAGCCAAAAGCTCTTCAGGGAGCTGCCTCCCATCCCTCCAACCCCAACCAAGGTGTCTTTCAGCTGCCTTTGAAATGAGGCATACAAGCAGATTACCTCCAGGACTAAAGTGCTACCTTTCAATACTTCACTGCTCATCAGCTCTGGTGTGCTCCAAATGAAATATTAAACCCAATAGCTTAAACCCTTGTGTGAACAGGACCAGGCTGGAGAGATGCTGTGCTGAATAAATGCATTTTAATATCCAAGAGTAGTGGGAGGTGGCTTGGGAGTATAAATACATTCGATGGAGGCAGCTTGGCTGATAAGCAGTAACTCATTAATTGATTATAACTTGCCTTCTTACAGTCCTGTATCCCTTTCTTTCTGGCAGTTTCACAAATATTAACTTTAGTGCCTTGACCTGAGTGTTGGTGGAAGCTGAAAGGTTCCTGTAAGATCACAAATATGGGTATTTTAGCTTGTAGGCAGAGAAACTTGGCCACAGAGAACCAGAGATTTCAACCTGTCAATGCCACTTTAGTTACAGTGAGGTATGGCATTGCTTCCCTCTTCCTTTCCCTCTACTGCCTGCAGATTTTTAACCAACTGCTGTTCATCTGCTTGGGGACAATAGTCCAGGGATGAAGGGATTATCCCCAAATACTGCTCATCCAGCAGGTAATTCTAGCGAGTCCATCCTGCACCGCAGCTAAGGATATTTTTTCACAGGAGATGCTCTACCCTAGTCATTTGGCTTGGGAGAATTACAGTGGAGTCTGAAGAGTCTGTGCAGAGATATATTCATAGCTCCAGAGTGGATAATGCTGCCACAGTTCCTAGGAAAGGAAGACTGAATCTCATAAATGTGAGAGGATAGATTTAGTCTCTCCTACTTTGACAGTTTTAGCACAGTTTCAAAATTCAGCAATGTTGGGGTGTGCCTCAGCTCATGCTGGGAGCACAATTTCCTGACTTTCTTTGGAGAAAAAATTACTGAGAGAGGGTAAAAATTTAAGAGCCACAGAAAAATGTATCATGCTGTTTCCTCCAGAATTTCTCTTATATTGTCTGGACCAATCCTGAAGTCAGGTTTAATTGTTCAATTCTTAGACAGTCTGTTATATCATGGAAATAAGCCACAATATAAAGCTATTTATTTTTTCTTATTGTTTGCATTCTCAGATATTCAATTTTATTAGCTTCAGCTTAATAATTTCAACATTTATGCCACAAATGTAATCAAAAAATTGTGCTGGTTGATCTAAATCAAAACATAACCATCACTGAATGGTTAAATCTCGTAACAACAGAAGCATAAAACCTGTAAAAACTTTTTGTGTTGATTTTGTTTTAAAAGATGATGATTGACAATACACTTCCAACACCTGACATTTTAACTCCAGATGGCCAGCAGCTCAGAGGTGGCACTGACTGGGATTCTGCAGTTTCCAGATGAGAATCTCTTGGCTTTAAACACAGGAGCAAGGGTGTAGTGAGCATCACAGTCTCCTCTGCTCTTCAAAGCATACAAAAACTTGCACAGAATCGTTCAGGTTGGAAACGACCTTTAAGACTTTGCCTTCCACAAACCCCTGGTGGCCGGGCCTGGCTAAATGCACGGAAATTAATGCAATCTTCCCAAACAGAGCCAAGCTCTCAGTACAGCCATGAGATGTCAGCACAGACCGCGGTTTGTGTGCAAACCCTGCCGAAGAAAAAAGGTCTCCCAGCTGAGAGAATTCACACTCTGGTGAGCGCCAATACAAGCAGGAGAAGCTGCTGAACATCCAAAATTGGGTGGGACAGTGTGGGGCTGCTGAAAACACTGAAAAAAGGTAGAGAAAGGATTGAGTGCCTCATTGGGGTTAAAGCTGATGTGTAAAATAGAGAAAGCTATTGCAGTAAAATGGCACTATAATGCTTTAGTAACAGTAAAAAGACATCATTTTTGCAAATTAACTAGAATGCAATCCAGTAATCAAAGACCTGTAACCTAAACCAGGGATAGCTAAAACTCTGGGCAGAATCTGGCCTTCAAAGTAGCTCCACCTGGCCTTTAAGAACACCTGGCGAGATTCCTGTGAGCTCCTCATTGCTGGGCTAACAACTGCACCTACTTAGCAGCACCAGGGAAGCTCTCTGAGGATGGTTATGTCAACTCTGGGGACAGTTTGACTCTCCAGTACAAAGCCAGAGCATTTATTCTAACATTTTTTGTGCTGATCTGGGGCAACGAAGTCTGTTAATATGAAAATGACAGTTAGGAGGCCAGGGAAAATTGTTTTTTTAATTGATATATCTTGGCTAACTATGAATTGCTTCACTGCAAGGAATTTACAAAATGAACAGAGGAAAAGGATGAAGCAGGCTCAGATTTCTTCAGTTTGTGAAGACCAGCAGGCCACAGGAAGAGCTCGTGTTGGAGAAGTTCATGCAGAACTGTCTCCTGTGGGAGGGATCCCACACTGGAACAGGGGCAGAGTGTGAGGAGTTCACTCCGTGAGGAGGAAGATGCTTCACAATCAATGTGTGATGATCAGACCCCATTCTCTGTCTCCCTGTGCTGTCCAAAGGACAGGAAGTAAAGAACTGAGGAGTAAAGGTAAGCCTGGAAAGAAGGGAGGGGTGGGGAGAAGGTGTTTTTAAGATTTGGGTTTATTTCTCGTTCTCCTACCCTGATTGCTAATAAGTTAAACTAATTTCCACAAGCTAAGTCTGTTTTGTGACAGTAACTGGTGGGCGACCTCTCCCTGCCCTTATTTTGACCCAAATTTAGCAGGTTTTCTCTGCCCTGCTCATTGAGGGGTGACAGAGTGACCCTGATGGGCACCTGGCACCCACACAGGATTATCGGCTGTGGATCAGTGATCACAAGCGCTTGGGGCTCCTCTCACTGCAGCTCTGTCTAAAGCAGTGCTGTCCCCTGGCCAGCAGAGGTGGGGACACAGAGCCTGCTCGGCAGGGCCAGCTCAGGGACACCACAGAGCCACAAAAATCCTTGTGGTTTCATGTCTACATTCCGTTCACCAGCATGGCCTCTCAATGTCGTGCGGATCTGCATGTTTTTCATGCTCAAGGATCCCTCTGACCTCCCCATCCTTCTGTGGCACCCCTGAGGGAGCCCCTGGGAGTCCCTGGTGCTGGGCAGCAGCTGAGAGCACTCTGAGCCCGGGCAGTGCTGCTCTGCTCACCACATCTGCTTTTCTTCACTTTCTCTGTGGCCAATTGCCAAAGAGTTTGCAATTCGCCAGAAAGTAATGGGAGCAGTCAGCGTCCTCATCTCAGTAAAGTATTTTGGGGAAAACACAAAGAACACGGCATTAAATAAACATTAATTTCAGTGAGAGGAAGAAGCTGGTAAGGTCATTTGTTTCAAATTACATAAAGTCCTTTCTAGGATGCTTTCTCTTCCTAGTATAATTTTTCAAAATGTTCAATGCTAATTTGACTATTCCAAACCATCTTTTGTTCTTTCTATTCAGAAGGAATTTCAGAGAAATTCAGAGGTTATGCAAACATTCAGGAGCAGAAGATACTCTTTATTACCATTGTGCCAGATATTGCAGGAAGCCAGAATGAGAAATTTAGGGGAACCATGGAAATGAGAATTGCCCTAATTCAATAAAAGATTCATTGGGTTTCTAATTAGATTTGATCACTTGAATATTTTATATTGTAGCTGTCTAAGTATCTTTTAAATACCTACCACATGTGACACAGGCACTTCAAAAGTATCAAAAAACAGTGGAATAAATGTGCAGAAAAAGTTAAAAAAATATATATCTTAGTTCTTCCATGTCTTGGTAAATAATTCCCACTCTGAGATGCCATTTCATTTAATTTTACAACATTCAAAACCACTTTAAAATAACATCTGTAATAAATATTCAAAAAATAACTCAGATGACATTTTACTGGTACAGCTTACAGTAATGTCTGAGTAACATCATACAAATTGCATTATAAATAATTTCACCAGCACCAAAACAGAGAATTACATTTTACATAATTCACTTAAGCACATGGAATTTTGACTACAAAGGATTTTTACCTCACACTCCATATAGAGCTGATTTGGTACATTTTAACTTTCAAAATGACTCAATTACATGGTCCCAACATAAGGCAACATGGAAAATACCTGAAAACCAATGTGGGATCAAGTAAGAATTACAAAATTGTACTGGCTAGTCATGGATTTTATACTACTCAGTCCATTCAGGATTTCAAGTCTGACTTAACTCTGATAACAAGCAAGATCTGACACGGAAGGCCTCAGCCCAGGATTCAGAAACTCTGGTTTCATGTGGCCTTGGACAGGTTTTCTGGCTCAGTTCTCCATTCACAGCAGGGCAGTAAAAATGTTGCCTTCTATCTCCAAAGACTGTCAACTCTGAGAAGCTCCCTGCCACTACTTTTTCACAAAAGAATTGGTAGTTTGGGACTAAGATTAGAGCTGAGCTCAGTGAGAGTGAATGTGCAGTCTTTGACATGGGACGTATTGACAAAATTAATTGTTCTTGTATTTAACAGAGGTAGGTGAATGATACCCTTTGTGCTGCTGGAGAATGTCCAAGGGACCTGCCCAGTGACAGAGCATGCCTGACACAGCTCCTGAGCCCCAGTGCTGAGCTGCAGTGTGCTGAGGGCCTCCAGAAATACAGGATCCAACAGAAATGCAGGGCAGCTCTTAACACGTTCAGTCTTTATTCAAGTATTTAACTTTATTCAGCACAGCAGCCAGGGGGAAATGTCTTCGGTAACTTCAGTGGGCACTGAAGTAAATGCTCTCTTAAGTGCTACTGCCCAGAGGAAAAACGAGATTGCTTGGCACCCAAAATGAAATTCATGTGTCCTGCATGTTCAGGTTACTCAGCAGTTTCAGCACAAGATAAACATATTCTAGCACAAAGCATGTGCACAAACTTCGTGGAAAAGAAACATCAGAACTGCAAAGAAAAAACTGGAAAATGCATCAGATACATCTGCATTGCAGAACTGAAAAAGCAACTAGAAATAAGCTGATGGAGAGAATTGATAGATTCACCGATAGATTCTGTCACTGATCATTGATAGGTGGGGAGAAGGTGTTGCAGCTAAAACATCTGGAAAAGCAGCTGGATCTCTCTGGCAGTACACTCACCATTGCACAGTCACTACATCTGCTGGATTGCAGAATCCTGGAATGGTTTGGGTGGGAAGGGATGTGAAATACCATCTCATTCCAACTGCCCCTGTTCAAAGCTCCTCTTCAGATCTCCTGGAGCCCCTTTAGGTGTTGGGAGGGGCTTTAAATCTCCCCAGAGCCTTCTCTTCTCCAGGCTGGACACCCCCAGCTCTCTCTGTCCATCTCCAGAGCAGAGGGGCTGGGTCCTCTGAGGATCTTCACGGCCTCCTCTGGACACACTCCAGCAGGTCCACATCCTTGTTAGAACTCTCAGGAGAACCCAAAATCTGGCCTGCAAGGTACTCTGAGGCACTTTGCTGAGACAGCAGGAAAGAGGGGGAAAAAAAGCAAGAAATCTGCCTTGTTCTAAGCAGTGAATGGAGATGTCTTATGAGCTGCCAGCTGAAAATATTCTGGAATTACAAACACTGCAATGCACTTTCCTCTAAGGACACAAGGGCTTCCCAATTGACAGCACTCAAAATGTTTTACTGATTTACCAGAATCTTTGTGTTTTACAGCCACCTGTGAAGAAAAAGGCTTACAACAGCCGACAAGGTACTCAACCTTGCCACTTTTATTAGCCCTGGTGCTCAGATGGACCACGTAATCCAAGTGGTCAGGCTCTGCAGGGCTCTGCTGTCGCAGAGGTACCTGTCGCTCACAAAGCCTGCTCCCGCTGCCGTTTCAGACCCACCACCCTTGCTGCCAGGAGAAACACGGCCCCAGTGAGCACTTCTGCCACAAAGGAGATCCAGACCAGTGCCAGGGACCAGCCAAACCTGATATCGATTTCCACCAGGAGGTCCTTGCTCCTCAGGAGGCAAACAGCTTCTTGGAAGGCAGCAGCTGAGTATGCAATGTAAACACCGATCCCTGTAAGGGTCACGAGAGCTGGAAAGAGAAACATGTTCAGCTGTAGTTGCGCTGTTTTAGCAATCTTTCTTTCTCATGGAGAATAGAGATAAATTGCATTCCTGTACTCTTTTAATCTCATTGTTTTTGGTACTGGATGTTGTAGGATTTTAACTTGTCATTTTAGGGGGTGAAAAACTCTCGACCAATAGGTGCTAGATTATTAATGCTTATATAAAGAAACTTTTGTAAATAAAGTCCTCTCAATCGCCATCTTGAGTGCTGCCTGCTAGACTTCCCTGCGAGCTTCTGCGAACCTCCACGAATATCAGAAAAACAGAGCTACATTCAGCTACTCAGCAGCCACTGCAGATGTGAAAAACAATCAATTGGACTTGTCTCAGGGCACCTTTGCCATTCCTTCCTACTCTACCCAGGCCAGATTTACAGACGGAATGTCCTACAAAAGTGTGTGTGCCTGTTTTGTGCATCCAGACGGAGCAGGACAGGGGTCTGGGCTCACACCAAAGTCTATTCCTGCTCTCCTGGGAACTGCACCAGCTGCATCCCCAGAACACCCTCAAGCCCCTCTTTCCTGACAGTCTCTGTGTGTCCTTCCTCTCTTTGCAACCCCAAATGGCTCAGAAAGGCTCCACTCCTCAGTGGGATAATCATGCTTTGCACTTCACAGCTTTTCATCTTTCTCTGACTGTTTGGAGTAGTTTTCCACCAGCCTGAGCCTTTTCAGTGAATGCAGCTTTCTGATGCTCTAAGGAAATAGAACTTGCTCTTCTTTTTTAAAGAAAATCATAATGGGGGATGGTTGATCTGGGTAAGAGCATTTCAGAGTAAAAAGCTCAGTCAAGACTTTGAGACAGCAGCATTTGCTTCCAGCAATCTCTTAGCATTTTCTTCTTAAAAATAGGACTGTATGAGCAGTTGATGAGAGCCAAATCTGAGGATCCCCTTTTGTGTTGGGAAAAATTTCTGTTTTAAGTTACATTGTGAAATGGTACTGAAAATCTGTTTGGAATAGAAAATGCAGATTTACACAGAGTTTTCCTACTTTGATATAACGTTTTTAGCTTTAATTCAAAAATTACTTTCTAAAACACGGTGGGTTTGGATACAGCAAAAAAGAAAAATGAAAATGAAGTGTAAAAGAATTTCTGAAATCTTCTGAAAGCAAATTCCTGCTTGGCTTTTATTCCCTGTGATGTTTCCCAGATACAATTTCTTGTCATTTAAAACAGTTAGGCCAGGAGTTTGATTTAGTACCTCCAAAAAGGAAAAGCAGTCCCGTCATTAGGAGCAGTAGATAGGCCCTGGCAAGAATGCTGATGAATCCAGTCATTCCTCCAAAAATCATCAGGATCAGGCTGAGCGGCATCAGGATGACAAATGTTCCATGCATGTCTGAAGAAAAATAAAGAAAGAATGTTAATATTGCAATATTTTATTATGGTGTCGATGGATGTACTAATAATTATGAAGTGCAGAGGCCCTGACCAGGATCAAAGCCTCATTCTGTGCTTCACAAACAAGAAATTGGACAAGCCCTTGGGTTTTCAGTGAAAGCCAGCAGCTCAAACATATGGGATGGAGGAAAAGGTAACAAACAGAACAAGCGCTCAGATGATCACAGCCTGTGTTTCAAACAGAGAGCACAGATACAAAGGGCATGTCTGCACAGATATATTCAAGCAATTAAACTGTTCCCAGCTATTGAGCCTAGCTGGATAACAGGTGATGCACTGCACACCAGGCAGGAACTGGCAACCTCAATAAACATAGCCTCTGAAGCACCCTGCTCTGTTTGGGGGTGAGATCTAGCCATCCTTTCATCAAAGGCTTCATTTCTGTCACGTGTCCTCTGCTGCACTGATGCAGCAAATTGCTGACCTTTTCCTTTGTTGCAGCTGACCATCAACTAGAGGTAAATTTTCCCATCCAGCTCTGATTCTGTCTGTCATTGTTTTCTGCAGCAGCTTCACTAAGTGCATTAACCTATCCTGCTTGCTTCCTCCCATGCTAAATGTTTTACATTAGTCTTTTTTGATCCCTATAGCATTTTAATAGCTGTGTAAATAGAGGGTTGCTATGTATTTTTTCATATCACACTGTTTTTTCCATCACAAACCGTTATTGTGCCATTGTTCCCTCCCATGAAATCTACCCACAACATTCAACCCAACTTTTTTTCCAAATAACAAAAAAAAAAAAAAGTAATTCCAGTATCAATTTATTTCATACCAGAGTAAAGTGCTGAGTTACTGAGAAAAGACAATGTAAAATCCATATTCTGAAGAGGTCTATGCTTCAGTGTCTCATTTAATTTCACAGAGGAATGACCATACACCATTAGCTGTTCCCAAGGAAAAGGTATCACTTCAGAGATCACAGTTTTAGTATGATCAAATGATCCATTCTTTCAAGTCCCTGTAGCTGCCCATTGAACTGGAGGCACTCCATCTGCCATTGGCAAGGGATCCAGCTTATCCCCTTCAGCAGGATTGTGTACATATCTCTGTTCAGTTCTGCAAGCCTGGAAGGTTAGGAAGGGTCTGCATGGGATCAAGGCAGACACTGTTAATGTCTCTACTTGGGTACAATGTGGTTTCCAGACATAATTACTTGTTTGGTGTAGCACAGGACATGCTCACAAAGAAAAATGTGGCCAATCACAAAGTTTTGGGAGGTGACCCTACTGTCCTTTTGTTTGTTTACTTACACTGGTAGTATATTTTCCTATTCAATCCCACATCTGCCCACACCAGGAGCAGCTGATGCTCAGAAATCATGAATTCAGCATTCTGCAATGAGGAGAGCAGTTTCCCTCTGATTCTAAAGCTGAGGGCACTCTCTGGGCTTTCCTTCAGCAGAACTGGCCACTGCTCCTGGCTAAGAAACACAGACCCAGAGCAATGCCCAGTGCTAACAGCCAAACCAATCTTCAGCTTACTGGGTATAAACCAGAATGTCAAAACTGCCTGCTCACCTTAGCTGAATTCCAAGATGAGAAATAGCCACAGACCTTAGTCCAGGAGTTTTCTGTAGTTAGAAGAGATTGCTGGGGATGTGATGAATCAAGATGTGACAGAACAGAGATTGGGCACCCCATTCAGCTCCCATATTCTAAAGAGGCAGCAGGAACATGAAGGTGGTCTTCAGCCACTTTGAGCTTGCTGAGGGCTCTTTGGTCTGATTTTGATTATTCCCCACTATTCTGACATCAATGTGCCCACTTAGATATGGTCATGCATGTAAAAGGTGGAAAAGCCTTGGGAGGATAAAATCTGATGCAATTAACATTTCATAAGTGCGAATGTAAGAAAGGTGCAACTCTGTCCTCACACCTGGCCTTGCTGAGAGAGAAAAAGCACAAACAAACTCATGGTTGGCTCCCTGCCTTGTGATTTTCCAGGGGCCCCTCAATAGACCAAGTTCCTGCTCACAAACCCCACCTCAGGACAGGAGCACTAATTTGCTATTTCTTGGACTTTTCTTATCATGGTTTGAGTTACTGCAACCTGAGCCAGCACACGTGTGGGTGGGGAAAACACAACTCGGAATGGAACCTTGTGAAGGAAAGGGAAAAGAAAACCATACCAGAGCATCCTTGTGAGTGTCCTGAATTGCATTCATGATCTGTGACAGTTGCATGCAATATCAGAATAACTCTGATTTTTATGCCCTCTTCAGTGAAAGTACAGGGTTTAGGGACAGCTCAGCTGAAACCCACAAACCCCACTGTGACAGAGCCTTACTCTTCCTACACACAACAGGGATCACACTTCTCATTAATCACCTGCAGCTTTTTAAAAATCAAATATTTAGTGGATCATATTTGGTTAAATAGCACTTTTATGATCCCCAGTGTTCTAGTTCAATATCTAATACTCATTTGTACTATGAAATCTGCAACTGCCTGGGAAACTTATTCTAAAATGCTGCCATGGAAACCACTCAGGAATCTGAATTCATGCCATCTGGCATATGATATTATGCCATTATATTCCTCGATTAGAGGAACAGAATTAGTTTATAGAAGAACATGACTTAAAATATCTTTACTGTGTTTCTGTCTTCAATAATCATCTGTGAAAGAAGTTAAAACATTAATTTTGCCATCATTTTAATATTTTTTTAGTTGCTGTTGAAATACACATTTATGCATTATGTATTAAACATATAACTGTCTTCATATTGATGAAATTAATCTAGTATTGGAAAAAATACCCTAAACATTTTGCACAAGAAGAGGCATGTGCACTTTTCTGTGAAATAGAGTTTAGTTTCCCACATCTATTCCTCAACACCTGAGTTCCCTGTTAGTCCAACATGAAAAATCCAATGGTTTAATCTTGGAAATTGTGAAACAAACTCATAAACTTTTTTTAAATATTCTTTTTTTTTTTTAAGCAAAAAAGAATTAAATTGCTTAATCTGAGTTAATAAAGTTTTACATTAGCTTGCCAAAGCTCTTTTACTAGAGGTCTGACCAAACATCTGTAAGAACGACATCTGCAGTGTGTGTCCAGATCTGAGAATTTGGCAGGCATTTCTAAATTACCACCCAGCACAGTTGCTGAGGAGTTGTTTGTGAGAGAAATCTGTGGAACAAAATAGAAAAATCGAGTGGTGTCAGAAGTAACCAAGTGCAAGCCCAGCATTTCTGTTAATCATCTCCTGTTCACATCCTGGAGCTTAATTGCTTCAAACTAACTTTGGATTTGTTTGCACAGCTTATAATAGCAAATAGTGCCTAGAAATCTGTAATAGCCACCTCACCAGAAATACTCCAAATGGCAGCGGCTCAGAAGAGCTTAATTAAGGACCTGTTTATCTTACCCAGCAGTAACTAAAGAGCCAGTTAGAAAGACAAAAGCCTCCAGCTGAAACAGTGTGCTGGCAGTTGTTAAAACCAGTGGGGCTGTTCTGGGAGGACATGGCAAAGCCAGGAAGAAACAGTGCACAGAGAAAGTCTGAGCTGCTTGCTAGGAAAAAAGGAGGAATACAACTCAGAAAACCCATGAACAGCTGAAAAGAACTCGTCTGTGGCTAAAAATGTGAGTGTCTGGGCTTGGAAGGCCTGGATTCCCTTCTGTTCAAGAGAGAAGAGGTGATGGAGGGGGATTGCTCACAGGGTTAGGGTTCTCTGGGATGATTAGCCAGGCTCTGGTCTGCACGTCACATGTTTTGGCTTGGTGCTCTTCTCCAAAAGCCTCTGAGATAAACTCAAAGACAAATTGCAGATAGCAGAAACAAAATGATGCTTGGCTTGGAGCAGGTGGCACTGACAAAAAGCTTCAGTTGTAGGAATGGGTGGAATGATGAATGTAAGCGATGCACCACGGTTCACATTCTGCTGCCGGGGCACCAATGAATCTGAAAACGAGAACATCCATCAGGAGCTGTCACTCGTTAGGCCTGAGCCGCAGCAGTGCTGAAGTTATCTCAGATTTCTGTGTGTATTTACTGTAATATCTGCCGTGAGTACTGGAGCAGATGGTCACTGGACGCTCTCTGAAGCAGTGCACTGTTGCTCAGAAACAGGAACACACCTACCAGATCAATTAAGCCAGAATCTCTACGTGCATCACTTGGGTCTTATTTCACTTGGCCTCTGAAATGGCTCTTGCCAGATAATCCAGCCCCAGCTGTTTCCTTCTGAGAGCTTAAAACCAAAAGAAAATTTGCAAAGAACTGTAAATCCCCCAGGAAAAAATGTCATGGTGGCCAAAGAATCGGGCATTCTTTATAACATTATAAAGAATATATATACATCAGTAAAAATGGAGCAGGACCATGAGGAGCAGGGTGAAGTGTGAAAGCAGCCCATTAGTGACTATTACAGGGTCTCCATGCTGTAAGGAAATCCAGACAAATTTATTTGTACCATCAAACTAATTTTGTTGAGGAAGAAACCAAGGCAGCCTGCTACATTAACACAGCCGAGGTATCAATAGCTGCTTCTGCTGCAAAGATTATTTCCCCGCAGGAAGCACGAACTTGCCTGCAGCCTCCTGGTTCCGGCTACCTTCGTGTCTAAAAAAGAAAAAACAAAAATACTCTGGGGAGTACACTTTAAGCAGTTGTGCATGGGCAGCTGCACACTCCAGTCTTGATTTTATAACAGGAAAAACAATATGAGTGGAAACCGCATCCATTAGGTACTCATTTCTGGATGGTTCAGGAATAGAGGAGAGCACTAAAAATGGACCTGAAAAAGGAAACCAATCACTGGCGACGCTGTTCAAGTCACTGACAAAAAATCAGGATTGTCAGAGGCTTAATCTTACCTTGTGGGTACCTAATGAGGTGGTTTGTGTGCCACACAGACAGTATGAAAGAACAGCAGTTCCTCTCACATTATTTTTCGTAACTCCAGCCCCAGCTCTGCAGTGCTGGTGGGACCCTGCAGCAGCTCAAGTGCAAAGCTGAGATTCAAGAGAAATTGTCTGGTTGTGATTAGAAATATTTACAACTTTGTTCATTTTGCAAGGATTTCACTGGTGCTGTCTTCAGCTAAATCTATACTCATTATTAACAATACAGACTTTGGTAAATGGAAAATATTTATATGACAAACATTTTTAACAGAAACTTTTCCCCAATGTAACATGCTGAGGTTTTTTGTTTGGGTTTTTTTTTTTTTGTTGATGGTGATGTTTTGTTTTGTCTTGTTTGTTTGTTTTTTCTTTTAAGAAATTCTTTTACAAAGATGAAACTCTCAGGGAAAATGTTTCAGCTGATTAAGTATTGCCATCCCTTCTACCCACCAGCTTTCTTTTCTCTGTGTGTGATCCTCAACACTTAGATCTGATTTTGGACATTACATTTCTGCGGCTGGAAAATGGTGATGCTGCTCAGAATCCCTGATGCAGATTCCTTTAATGTCAGTGACATCCTTATTTTGTCATTTGGTGAGAGATGGATTCAGCTCACCATAAAAAAATCACTCTTGCAGCTTGGCTCCCATAGCTGGCACAGGAGAACACACGGTAAGGCAAAAAACCAGTGGTGTCTTTGCTGACAGATTTCAGTTCCAAGGGGGATTTTCAGAGGGCTGTTTTCAATCCTAGTAGTCACTATGAGACCCTAATAATTGTCTAAATTACAAAAAGTGACACTCATTTTAATCCTGTTTGGGCCAGAGCAAAGTGTACATCTCCAGTGAAAAAGAATTTTATTAAAGCAGAACGTTCAGGAAAGCTACTGGCAGGCAGTCTAGTGACATTTTTCTTTAGACGGTGGTTGATGTTTTAAACAAATAACCAGGCCATAATGTAATCTGTAGAAGGAAAATATTCCCTGCCTCATGGGTTTGAGGGGGAGAGAGGGGATACACTGCATGTTCAGCTGGGGGGAGGAGTAAGAGAAGAAATGGAAGGCTAGCGTAGAGGAGAGATCATGTTTGTGTCTAATCCATTAAAGGAGTAGCTCAAGAGTACTCCTGTGATGTGAAAATACATCACAGAGCCAGCTTAACAACCCCAGGGTGATTGCCTGGGTAATATTGCTGCTAGCATGGGATTTTAACTTGTGCACCCAATTATTTTAATTTGCCAGGAGCTCAATTCGAAGTACACCATGAGCCTAAAAGGGATCTGCTGGGGATGCACAGGAGAGATATTGGAAATGTGGAGGAAGGGAGCGGGAAGGCTTTTCTTTTCATCCTCTAATGAAGGGCTTGTCTTCTGGCAGTGGCCAGAGCTTTTGTTTCCACTTGGACGCAGCTCTTTGCACTCATACATAGAGTTTCTCCCATCTTTTTGGCACCCGTGTCTAGTTCAGACATGCCAAGAAGTGCATTCTGAAGAATGAAGGAAGTGACCAATGTGTTACTGAAGTGCCTACTTTAGGAGACAGTCCTTTAAAGTCTTTTTAGGAATAACCAGCAAGAAATGCTCTTGTCGCGAGAGCTCGTGAAATTCAGTCTGCCAATCAATCAGTGAGAAACGTGCACAGCTAGATGGAATGAGATGAATCCCATGTGACTGTGCCTCACAGACACCTGCACAGGCACACACAGAGAAAAATGCAATTATTTTGGAGTAACCAATTAAAGCTGTGCAATTAGCTTGTTTGTCACATAGAGCAGCAGATGAAGAAACTGCTGCTACTACACAGCAATCCATGAGCACAGAGCTTTCCTCTAAAATTCCTGTTAAAATTTATTGTAGGTGAAGATGGTTTGCCATGAGCTGCCTAAATACGATTCAGTGGCCACAGACAGAAAATATTTCAGAAAGAAGAGTAAGGCTGACGTAGAAGGTAAAATCTCAGGACCTGACGAACCTAAATGTCATTTTAAAACATCTGTATTTCCTAGAAGGAAGAAGTACTGATAGTACCATGTTCCTATGTTCAGCTGCTACTGCTGAGGATCTGCAGCCTCACCACACTGAAACTGCATTGAAGCAGAGCGAAAAAATCAAAAAGTTAACTCTGTAGGGCTTTCCAATCAAACCTAGCAAGTTCTTTCAATGGAAGTATCTTTGATTTCTCATCTCATCATTTGGAGGCAGACGATGTCTGTTTATAATAAAATCTGCAAATGTCTTTGCAGACCAGAAGTCTTTTTCTGGGAAAATGAAAATAGCGCTTGATGTGAAAGCGAGAGACAAAAAAATTCTCCAAGGCCCTGAAGAGCTTGTAAACATAATTATTAATCCAATTTTTATTCATATCCACTATTTTCTTACACTTCATGACTCACAAAGGGCTGTCCTTTGTTTCCAAGCCAACACCTTTTTTATAACCAAAAGAGCACTGCTTTTGTTTTTGTTTTGTTATTTCATTGAAGAGCTGCAATTGAAAATCTCCTCACCTGAGAAAAATAACAGACGTACCTTTTGCAAATAGGCACACAGCTTTTGAAAAGCAAATGTTTTTATCCTGAAATGCTGGACTGTCCCCAGCATAACAGTGGAGGTGCCTGCACCTAAACCATGATCAGGCAGGTTCAGTTAATGTTGACCCCTCAAAGGCTCAAGTGATCCAGCAATCACTTCCACTGATTTCAGAAACATCAGGCAGCTACTGCTCTGTTTCGAGGCAGGAAGATTAAAGAAATGGCACTTTCTATTTGAAAGCACAGAGAGACACCCCCGGCTGTCAGTGCTGAACCTGTTGATGTTTATTTGGCTGCTTTGGTAGCCCACGGGGCTCTCACTCCTCCTTTGCCCTCCCAGTACAGCTGGGACACAGCCCCAGCAGCACCAGCACCTCCCAGGCTTCCCTTGCCACTGCACTTGTAGCAGGATCATGAGATGCTGTCCAAGAAAATAAAGACATTTTGAGCCTTTCTGGAGCCCAGGCAGTGGCTGGTTTTGAGGGGAAAAGTTCCATTTTCAGACACAGGACAAATGCCTATTTTCTGTATAAAAGGGGGAAACAGTCAGGGAGGTGAGTAAATAAAAGGATTGAAAAAAGCAAACCCACATACAAGCATGTATGAGGAAAGGATTGTGCCGAATATATGATGCAAAGAAGGAAAATCATCTTCTAGGAGATGCCTGTAAGTATTTGAAAATGTTCAGTTTGAGCTTTTTGAAAACATTCTGTCATTGACAAATGAATCTAAAGAAAAAGAAGTAAATACATTAGAAGCTTAATGTTTTTGAACACGATGTTCTTCAAAGACTTTGAACACTGCTTTTAGTCATTGATTTATTTTCTTAAATTCTCACATACTTAAGTCTTTTATCAGTGCCAGGAATCCCAACGAAAGGCTAGAAAAGTGTCTTAAAGATTAGTTTAAATGTGTTCTTAAGCATTTGCAGTGATCAGACTCCTTTGAGGTGATTGTGAACACTTTTGCCTTTTATTTTTAACAATTGTGTACCTTCCTGTGCCATTCCAGTCAGAGAGTTCTGGCTCCTGTGGATGAAATTAGCTGAACTTGTCATCAAATAGATGGTTATTTCAACAGCAAACACACTTAGAGACCACAGGCAGTGACAGATATTGCACAGAAGAAGAGGAAACGCACTATCTCAGCGAGGTCCCCCTCTGAATCAGAAATGAGTCCTTGAAAATGGTCAGGGAGGAAAGGAAGGGTGGATGGAAATATAAAATACTATAAACACTACTCACACAAAAGCTGTCTGTGTGAATCGGTGATGTTTGCATTCTCGTGCCAGAATGGGTTTATCAAAGGGTAACATTCACTCCTTACTATTAGAAAAGAGGAAGAACAATGAGAAAAAATTTCACTAGAATATTTTCTTACTATATGTATTTTTTTTGCATGTACATACAATTCATATAATATTAGCTGCTTTTAAGACAGTCATTCCTAGGTAGGGAAGGAGAAGATTTTCAGCATGCAGCATTGGCTGTTCCCATGGGGCCTGACCGCTGGCGCCAACAGGCAAACATCTGCTCATTGCAGCGGGGCTCAGTGTACAGCAAAGGCACAATTCCTGCTCCTTCTCCCTGTTCCACTGGAAGCAATGTCCTCTGTTGCCCATGGCAAAACTTACTAAAAACCTTGGCTTTTAATAGTGGAATCAAAACCAAAAGTTATATGCCTAGCATATAAACTAACTACATGGGGAATAACCTATACATTGATATATAAGACTATAGCAATCCTATATTATGATATATAATAATACATATATTTAAATTAATCATACTGCTTATGTAAATAAATGATATAGTGTTTATATTTCTATTCTTTATATGCTTATTCAACGTTTTGATGGTTTTAACCCAGAACTTTCGCCCCTTAATTCCCTGAGCCAAATGAAAAGACATCTCCTTCCTTCCAAATGGTTAACGTTTATTAGATTAGCTTTAATTAAAAGTTAATGTAAAATCAGGTTACAGTAGCAGAAAATTCACTCTCCCCATGTCTCCTTCGGCACAGGAGCCATTGACAAGGCACTGCCCAAGGGTCCCGGGCACGGCGGGGGAGCGCCCGTGCCTTGAAGCACGGAGAGCCGGAGCTCAGCACTGCTCGCCAGCGCTGCCCCCGAGCCGAACCCCGCAGCCACATCCCCACCCCGCATCCCCGCATTACAACATTTGTTGCAAATTCTCATCAGGCTGAACAAAGACATCAGATC
>VZRL01003708.1:1138315-1157022 GCA_013397895.1 Origma solitaria | reverse complement strand
CGCCCCGCGGGCGGAGCGGGGACCCGGGGCCGCCGCCGGCCCGGCCCGGCCCCGCAGAGACCCCGCTGCCCCCCGGTCTGCCAGCCCCGACCCTGCCGAGCCCCGCACGTGTGCGGAGCGAGCGCGGAGCCGTGCGCGATGGGGTGTGACAGCGCTGCCTGCCCGGAAAGGGACAGCTGTCAAAAACACGGGATGGGCATCCCGATCGCTCGGGCAGCTTCGGGATGGGCTCACCTCGGAGGGGCCAAAGCTCCCCGATTCCAAACACCACTGCCTTCGAGGGCAGGAGGGAGCAGAAGCCGAGGTGTGGGGAGCAGTGCCAGGGTGGTGTTCCTGCGACAGGGCTGCTGTTCCTGCAGCCTTTCTGCTACGTTTACAAGAGATTTCCTATTGTTCTGTGCATTGGAGATGCCAGCCTCAAAAAGACAGTTCTAACCTGATTTGAAATGTGGTGTGAGAGAAGGCAGTAGTGTGGTATTTACTACCCAGTGCAGTGATGTCTGTACCCTGCTTGGGATTATTTTCCTGTCAGTGCCACTGGATGGAGGGAAAGACAAAAGCTGCCTCTTCCATAAACTCTAGTTACGTACTTTCCAAGGTGCTCATGTGTGAGCCCTAAAGCCACACTTCACCCAGCCTCCTGCTCATCTTCAGCCTGCTGAAATCTGTTGAATAACAAAGTAAATTTCAGTAACAGAACCTTGTTTCAAATCCATAGAGAATTCACTCTGGTGTTTTATTGCGTCTCTTCACTGGCATAAAGATACTGTGCAGGTAGGGTCAGTGGGGCATCTTGTTTTCTTCTTCGTAATTTACTTCAGGCCTTCCAGGGAATTGCTAAGTAACTCTGAGTAATTAAAAAAGTCATTCTCATTTATTTTCTGGCATGGACACTGGGCAGAATGTGTGACATCACCACCCGTCCATGGCAACAAGCTATCGTGAACCAGTAGGGTTTCAGCAGTATGAGCAGTTAACAGGAAAATATTCCTTGAGAGAGTTTATTTAAACACAGTGATCATCAACCCTACAGACCATATTTTGCTCAGCAAAAATACTGAAAGGTGTATATGGCTGGGAATATAACAGTATTTCCGTTCAGGAATACACTGTTAAGCACCTAGAGCATTATTCTGAGCTTTTGCTCTACATCTCCAACTTGCATTTGTAATACATAAGAACGTCTCTGCAGTTCTACAAACCAAGCAGCTGTTACCTCCTTGTAATTGCCATGTTTGGGTGATACAAAGTTAATGAAGCAAAGTGAAATGTTTTGTCAGACTAACTAATGCAGTGAGAGGAAATGAACAAGCCTTGAGGCACAAGTGTTAACTGCGCCCCAAAGCATTTTTTCCCCGACTATATTTGCAGAGTTACTTCAAAGTTTTAATTAGCCCCACAAATACCATGTCTTAGGCAGAGGTTTTATCAGTTCTCTTCCCATAAACCTGAAGCAGAGGCATTCATACACCAAAATCATCACTCCCCTGCAATGATCTGCTACTGCCATCTCCCACTTAAAACCAAGGGAAAGCAAAAAGTATAAAACAGCAGGAACATTTAATCCAGTTGGGTAGAAGTTGTTAATCAGGTGTTGGATGAGATGCTTATCAGTGACACTCTGTGTCCTGGAGAGTTCTTCTAATCTTGGGGCCCACAAAGTTTGTACATGTGCTTATTTTTAGAAACATTATTAAATAATCTATCTTAGCCATCAAGATGTGTGGAGGTCCTTGTAGACTCTATCTAGACTAACTTTAGAGTAAACCTAAGTTAGAGTCTGCTAACCCCAGATCCTTTTGTGACCAGACTCTGATCACAAACATTTATATCAAGAGTAAATCAACTCCACATAAAGGTTTCATTTCCACATCACCATAATTTATTTAGGCATTCATTCTTACACTAAGGAACAAATAATTCCTGCAAAGCCAGATAACTAAAAACACAGTTAACAAAACACCTTCATGTATTCACTGGGAAAGGTTCATCATGAAAGGGAAAAGCCAGTAGTGCAAATTAGCTTCCCCAGTGATTCAGTTTCAATTTCCTGAGGTCTTTGAAAGTTCAACTAGAATCTTTAGCATAAAAGATACAAAATTTTAATCTAGACTTAGCTTTATGGAGCAGAAACACTTCACTTTGCACTTTTAGGCATTCGGTGCATCTGCGAACATCAATCTGCTGCTCAGAATAACAAAGATAATTCAGAATATGCTCTCAAAGCTGCAGTAAATTATTAGTCCCCCAGAGTGTGATGCAGCAAAATTATCAGTCTCTTCCAGCCTGAGCATGGCAGAGCTTGTGTAAGTAACTTTTACCCTTTCCCTCCTGCTTTCAGGCTTACCTGGGTGCTGGAGGATTCAGAAGGCATTGCGCTCTGGGAATCACCAGCATCGCGTCCCAGGACTCTTTCCAGGCAAAATGCATCTCTAGGACAGTTCCTTCCGAGCTGTTCTGAACCTGTGCTGTCTGGGTGCAGCAGAATCCCACTGAATTCCTCAACTTGCCCCCATGCTTCTTTTATTTCATTTCCTCTGCCCTGTCTGTATTTGTGAAGAGGTGACTGCATTACTAAAAGTAAATTATATGTAACCTGAAGAAGGGAGGGATTCCCACAATGTTTACCCACCTGACTGCGAGAAAGTAAAAGCCAGTCAATGTAAGTGTGCATCAATGACTGTAATTAACCACTGCCATGGCAACAAGCACAATCAACACATCTAATTTCATTCTCAGTCCTTTTCCAGGAAATGTCACTTTTTTTCTCCTGTTATTTTTTTGTTCCTGTTGTTGAATGATTAAATTCAAGCCCAGTTTTACCATTCAGCCTTCCAATAAAGCTAATGGGATTCTGGAGTTTATTGTTCTTTTAAACTTACCACAATTACTTCCCCTGTGGTTCAAAAGAGAAAAGCTGTTAGACAATATACACTATTACAATTTTCAGATTTGCTGCCCTTGGAAATTACTAACTATTGGCTCATTGATGTGAGGTTTGGCCATTACTTCTCGGATTTAATCTTTTCATCATGGACTGGTACACATCCAGTTTAGAACACTCACAACTTGCAGTGGATTCCAAAAGGGACTGACCAGTCACAATTTATGCCTGACGAGAGAATACAGGACATATATCACAATGTCCTGACCTTCCTCAGTATTACCTGACCTGCCAAAAAACCCCACGGAGTGTCAACACGTGATATTCAGTTCAAAGGGCGATTACAGGAGGGACATACCTGAAGTAACCAGCACAGCCAACTTCTTGGGGCTTGATCAATGGAAGAAACTGGCCCAACTCATCATTTAAAACTAGTGATTAAACCTCAATAAAGTTGTCTGGCATGGGAGATAAATTTAAGCAAATTCCTAGGTCACATGGCTGTGAGGCAGACAGGAAGTGTAACTGAGGTGCATCCTTAAAAAGGGGGAATTACATCTCAGGAATCTGCTGCCAAAGCCCTCTCGTGTGTAGAACAGAAACTGCGTCCCCCTGAACAACTTCCATTATCACCCACATCCTAACGTCTGCAGCCACACTGGCTCCTGCAGGACCTTCTGCAGCCACAAGATATTCCTGCTTTGCCCAAATATTATGCATTTGTGAAACACGGTAGCAGCATTTCTTAGAAAAGCAATTGCAGCAGCTCCACTTCTCACACGATGTACCTTTGTGTCTAAAAGTCCCCATTTAGTGCAGTTTTTTAGCCACTCCTCTGGTTGTCCTTAGCCTGTGTATCATTAAGTGCCTCTTGCTGCAGACTGGTAAGATTTTGTGACAATACAATCTGCTTTCTCTGCAGATTGTTAGCACTCCACAGCAGTGAGGAATATGCCAGCGGAGAGAGAGACTGCAGTAATAATTTATGTGGCAGTGTATCACCACAGGAAGTGAAATAATGTTCTGCTCTTTCACAGGAACCAGATAAAAGGAGAAAGAATCTCCAAAGCATTTTTGTCAGATGTTCATCCAATAGAATTCCCCACAGAAACTCCGAGGGGAGATCTGAATGGCTTGCTGTGTTTTCCATTTCATTGCCAGTCAACACTCTGGACTGTAAAAACACAGAATTATTTCATTCTTTTAATAATTCTTAGCCTTTGTTGAAGGATGCAGATGGTGAAAGGCAGACATCTAGAAATAAATACAGACTATAAATTACATTCCAAGGTTTTTTTGGGCAGTGACTCTAATTCTTCCTACTACTCAAGAAAAATATGAGGATCATCTATGGCAATTGACATCAGCATCATATGACAAGTAACTAATATGTAAATGCAAGCTTTTGAACCAGGTCCTCCTGCTGAAAGGTAAAACAACTTGAACAGCCCTGACAGACTTCCTGAAGAAGTGAACTAGGACACAGATGGGAGCTCGGAGCACAGCTGTGTCTGTGATTTTGGACAGAGGGCTGGTCAAACGCAGTGTGTCCGGCTGCTGAGGTGTCCTGTGTCCACACAGCACCTGTGCCCTCTGGACGGCACTGACCACACAGCCCCAGAGCCAGAGCAGCAGCCAACCCTCACTGCAGCCGAGCTCAGCTGGGAAATGACTACCCAGGACACCGAGGTCCAAAACGTAGATACTAAAATCTGGTGGTTTAACTGTTAGACGGATTTCTGTTATTAAAGCCTCCCAAAGCACTCTGATTATGGCGTTTCTACCCAATGCTTGACTTAGTCTTCTGTTTATTTCACCTGGTTCATACCTAGTTAAAAACTCTTCAGAACTAAGCAACTAAAGCCCCCAATCCCCCAAAGAAGTGAACAGCTGTTGCTTCAACTAATCTCACAATGATAGTAGAACCAAGAAAAAGATGTCTATTTGCCTCTGCAGAGATTTTTCCACTTTGTTTTCAAGCCGTTTGGAGATTTTTCAGGGAATTACAGATGAAGCGAGACAGGGCAAGTGATGCAAAAACCAATTAACAAATGAGTGCGAGTAGAAAACGCGTGTTGAAACGCTGAGCAGGTCCTGCGGGTGCTTCAGCGCTGCCTTTCCCCGCCTCCCCAGGCTTTTAGCGGGGGTCAGCGCCGGGTAAATCTCCAATGCAGACGGTCCCACCGAGCACCGGGCGCACCCCACCGCCGGCACCGCTCGCGGGGGCCGCCGGGCAGCGGCGTCAGCGGAAGGAGCCGGAAGGAGCCACCGCCTCCGCAGCGACACCGGGAGGGGCAGCGGGGCCGGGAGAGGCGGGACCCGAGCGGGGAAAAGCGGGACAGCCAGGGGAAAAGGGGACGGGTGGGACCTGAGCGGGGAAAAGCGGGAGAGGCGGGTCCGGCCGGGAAGACGCTGATCCTATCGGAGAACGCGGGTCCTGCCGGAGGGACAGGGAGCAGGTGGGTCCCGCCGTGGGGACACGGGACACGGGGCAGGCGGGTCCCACCGTGGGGACACGGGGCAGGCGGGTCCCGCCGTGGGGACACGGGATAGGCAGGTCCCACCGTGGGGACATGGGACACAGGACGGGAAGGTCCCGCCGTGTGGGGACACGGGGCAGGCGGGTCCCGCCGTGGGGACACGGGACACGGGGCAGGCGGTCCCGGCCCGCGCTCCCGCGGCCGCCCCGTCCCCGCGGAGCCGCCCCGGCCGCGCTGACCCGCGGAGGCTGCGCTGGGTCCCGCAGCAGATCGGGAGCTCCGCCGGGCACAGGCACAGTGCTCTGCAGGGCTGGCTGGCTCCTGCGCGGAATCCGCCGCGAAAGGGCAGGGTTGGAGCCGGGGCAGGGGTGGCAGGAGTTACCAGAGCTGCACAGCTATAGATACAGAGCTGCCTCTAGAGCTTGCGGTATTTTGAGCATAGTTATATATGATGGTCCTGCAGGGAGCTACTAAGCTGATCAGGTGACTGGAGCATCCTCTTAAGAGGAAAGGCTGAGGGGGTTGAGGCTGTTCAGCCTCGAGAAGAAATGACTGAGGGGACCTTTGTAATGTGCATAAATACCAAAAGGAGGTGTCAGAGCATGGACCAGTGGGGTCCAGCAATGGGACAAGAGGCACTGAGCAAGAACTGATGCCCAGGAAGCTCCACCTGAATATAAGGAAGAACTTCCCTATGCAGTGAGCATGCACTGAAGCAGACTCTCCAGAGAGGCTGTGGAATCTCCCTCACTGGAAATGTTGCAGAACCATTTGGAGACAATCCTGTGCCATGTGCTCTGCGATGACCCTGCATGAGCAGGCAGGTTGGACCAGATGAGTACTGTGCTCCCTTCCAACCTGAACCACTCTGTGGTCTTGTTGAAGCACAAGCAGATAATAGAAAATTTAGCATAACCATTCAAGATGTTAATGCTAATACAGGAAATGGCCTTATTCCTTTTGAAGACCTTGATCTATCAGTGTAATTCTGTGCAGTCTTGGAAACATTTGGGTTATTTTTCAGGGGAGGTCATCTGTAACACAAGCAAATTAGTAGCTCTTCCTAAAATATGCAGTGGCTGCCACTGAACTACTAACAGTTATGTATTTGATGATCCTGTAAAAGAGAGCACTGGAGCATTGCTGCTCTACTGAACAGTGTCATCTGATTTTTATCTTCTGAAATAGTGCTGGGGTAATGTTCAAACAGTGTCAGGGTGTCACTAAAAGCTGCCTCCTATGTTTGGTTTTAGGTTGAATATCCTGATGACCAACTTGTTGTCTTGGACTGTGGTGGAGCTTGCACGATCACACCTTGCCACACCTTCTCAGAAACGATGTCATGAGGTTCCCTTGCTGATCAAAACTGTTCCTGGATGCCTGTAAACAGAAGAGAATGGAATCTCTTCATGGCAGCACTGCATGAGGGACTGTTTGAGCACTGCAGATGTTCCTCTCACCAGCACATCATGGTGGATGTAGCAGAGAAGGAGATGGATAACCCCACATTTAGAAGTGACACTGTGCTGTCTGATGTTCACTTGCACTGTCCGAGCAAAAGACACCTCATGGTACGACTGAATGCAGTTGGACAGCCAGGTAAGGGATGCTTCCACTGATAGAGCTGGATGAGAACTGTATGCATCTCTTTGTAACGCCTGAATCCTCCTCTGGATGGTTGGTATTAATAGCCACATATTTTCTACCAGTTATAAGCAGAAGAATCACCTTCTACTCAGTCTTTAGAAAGAGAGCTGGCTGGGTTCTCCTCATGACATTAACTCCAGAAATGAAAACTTGTAGGCAGCCTGTCTTAAAAATTAAGTTTTAAATTACTTTCTGGCAAGAAGTAACCAAATTAACTCACTCGTTGATTTAATTTTATTTATTTGTTCATTGAGCTATAGCATCAACATAGCACTTTGGGAATCATTATTATAAAAAAATTTGTGATGTTTCTTGTATGCAAGCAAAAGGTGAGAACCCAGGGGTTTTAAATAATGTAACTTAAGTTTAAAACAAAAATTATCAGTAATTAATTTATGGATTTTAATTGCATGTTTATGTGATGGTTTACCATCTATTCTGGAGGAGCCTAACAGCTTTTTTTGGTTTCTTGTGGGTTTTTTTGTTTAAAAAAAAAACTTTTAACAAGAAAACTCTTAGTAGCAATGGCTTTGGCAGACATAGAATTTGAAGAGTCAAGGCTGTGGTGGAAATGAGTTGATAAATGCTCCTAGCTGATTGCCAGCTTGTAGCTTTCTATAAAGTTGTCAAGGGAACTGACTTTGAAGCTGCTGGAAAAATGTTCTGTACAAAAGTCCTGCTGTGAAAGAAGTGTTAATTGTTTTTTCAAACCCAGCTGTGACATAAAAAGAATAACTTTTGCAGCTGTTCTGATGCATGACAATGTGAAAAATGATAAAAGTAGGCCTGACAAAGAAATGAATAATGATTTTGACCCTGATCAGGTCAAAGCCAGGTAATTAATGCCATGGTGGCTCTTCATGCTGTTTGACATGTGTTTGCTATGATTTTGCTTGGTGCAAAGAACCTTTCAAGAGAAGGAAGTGGCAGCGTGTGTTGCCTTCTCTGAATGAGATCTGTCTGGGAAATTCCTCTGGTTATTGCAACAAGAATTGTAGTATGGCAGCCTTTCATGCCATGACAATCTACCACTGCCATTTTACTATATTTTAGGGGAATTTATGGGGATTTAGTCTCTTCCCCTTTGTGTCAGTTTGATTTTCCTTTTGAATGCTGTGGAAATGCGGGGGATCAGAATGGACTTGGAGAGCAAAAGGATTTTAATTCACTGATGGCATCCTGTAATTTGTTAAATATTCAAGTGAGTTTCATCTGGCTGTCATGCAAACAGTAAAGACTTAAAAAATTTCTCATTCTAGGACAGGCAATGAAGATTTTATTAGATCTAGCTAAAAATGGTCTCCCTAGAGAGGAATCTCAGTCAGATTTTTAATATATGAAATGCATACCAAAATTCCATGTATGTGGAAGTTGTGCACAGATTCTGCCTCATCTGGTGTTTAACCTTTTCCCCCCACGCTGTGTTCTTACAGTATTCCTGTCATATTTCAAACTCCTTTGGAGCACAGAAGATTTGGCATCTGGGAAACAAGTGAGAGAAATTACAACAGGAAGAGAACACCAGTGCAGAAGTGGAGATGAACCGTGTGACAAGGACAGGAGTAACATAAAAAAAGAAGGAGAATTAAATAGTGAAGGAGTAGAAGCTCTGCTAGATGACGATGGAGACTTGGAAGTGGTCAGAAGGCCTCGAAGTGCCTCTGATTTGGAAGGAGAGGACCTTTTGAGGGATATAGTGTGCCCTGTAATTCTGATGAAAGGGAAAGAAGATGCTTTTGAAGATGAACTGCAGGAGTGCACTTGCAGTGATGTTGTTAAAATAGGTAAATAATAAGCTTACAGTCAAGGAGAAATGGGGCAAATATGTTTCTGTAAAACAAAAGAAAAACGGGTTTTCTTTAGAAATGGAACAGCAGTTTGTTAAGTGAAAGAAGATAATGGACATAATACTGTGATACTGCAAATAAAAATTTACCCTTTTTCTCTGGAATAGTTGTATACCACGGGAAGCGCAGTGCTCCTTAGTTAGAGTGGGTGTTTGGCATTATCTGGCATTATTCTATAGAATGAAGAGTGTTTAGTTCTATACGTGAAAGGGAAGCATAGCCTGAGTTTCAAACTTGCCACTGTGGAACTTGATCTGAACAACTGGGAGATAATTATTTCTGCTCTACTCTCATTTTCACAGAGCACACTATGGCAACCCCCTTGGAAGACGTTGGTAAACAAGTACGTGTTCTGCCTTGTACTCTGTTGATTTTCATGGAATGTGCTTCAGAACAGGCTCAGTTGTAACTGCTTCCCTTGTCCCCAGGTCTGGCGTGCTGCCTTCCTCCTGGCTGATTACATTCTGTTTAACAGGGACACGTTCAGGGCTTGCTCCGTGCTGGAGCTTGGAGGTGGCACTGGAATTGCCAGCATTATCATGGGAACAGTTGCCAAGAGGGTTTATTGCACAGGTAGGATGGTTATTTTCAGTTCAATATTTTCATGTGGCTTCCCAAAGCAGTGTTTTCATCCTGGTATTTTCATGTTCATCTGTTCAGTTATAGTTAATAATGTTTTATTAATGTATATCAAGTTGTGTTATTTACTGAAAAATAACAGGAACTTTCTCAAGGGCTGAGAAAGCACAAGAGTTTAAAAGCAAGATAGTTTGCGGTGAACTCAAGATAGTGTCCAGATTAAAACAGGTAGTGTAGGGATCTAACTTCTTTCTTCAAGGGTTGCTCAGAGTTCAGAACTGAAGGACAAAAGGAAGAAGGGTACAGGGAAGCAATCATCAGCGGACAGACTTGCTCAGAATTTTCCTTAATCTCATGGGGTTGAGAGAAACTTTGAGTATTAATCTGAGAGGCATACATGGCCCACACAAAATACTCATATTTTTAATATCATCACTTTTTTCCAGATGTTGGTGAAGATCTTTTGGCCATGTGTGAGCAAAACATTGCATTAAACAAACACCTGTTGGAACCAGGAGGTGAGTGCTGTATGGTCAGACTTTGACCTTTTCCTTTAGCTCAGGTGCTGTCTGAAAGGCCATTTGTGACTGATGTTTGGTTTTTTTTCACCAACAGGAGGGGAAGTTAAAGTGAAAGAACTGGACTGGCTGAAGGATGAATTCTGCACTGGTAGGTGCTTATAATGGGTCCTTTCAGATTGGACTTAGTGCTTGGTTTAACACATTCAAAAGCCTCTCTTGGGCCTCAAAAAAAAATCTGGCTAATGATAATATTTGATACTGCCAGCTGAAAAGGTTTTATATTTATTTGATTTTCAAATAAAGATTCTTTTAATGAAGAATGATTTTTAAAAAGCATGATGAAATAGGAAGATAAATCAACACTGACAGAAAGATATATCTGGGATTTTGTTCAAAGGTGTGCTTGCTTTAATGTATTTAAAGCTGTGATCTTGCTACAGGGTAGTAATTGGCTGTGAATTCTGAAGTGAAAGAGAACTTTTGCTTGCCTGTCAGCCTTAGGAGGGTTGGACATAACACAGAGAAAGCAGAGGAACTTCAGAGAATGAACAGAGGGAGTTTTGATTTCCCTTTAGTGGTGTGCTCTGTTTCTGGAGCAGCAGATGCCCACCGGAGCTAAGAAGTTCCTTTCTCCACTCATTTGAGACATTTAATCATGTACACCAAAGCCATATTCTTTCTTACAGATCCTGAGGCTCCTTATAGCTGGTCTGAAGAAGAGATTGCTGATTTGCTTGATCACTGTTCTGTGATAATGGCAGCTGATGGTAGGAAAATACAAACAGTAAGCTTTTAAATCAAACGCTTGGGCATTGTGAGTAATAATTTAAACATACCTAGTTTGCTTTTAAAATCTAATAGGTCAGATCCTTACCGCATTTGCCAAAGCTCTGCCTTAAGTGTTCCTGTCTGTATTTTTCATTTCTAAACACTTGCATTTACATTCTGAATTAACAATGGGGAACAGATGTTGCAAGCTACTAGCTCTCCCTTTTCATTGGTGTGTTAATTATTTGTGACTAAATAAATTGCTCAACACAATCACAAGTAACTGATAAATCAGAAGAGTTATGTTGTCCTGTCATTGGACATTGTATTACATAACTTCTGTGCAAATTAAGCTAAATAGGTGGTTGGACTAAGATTTTCTGTTGTGTGAATAACAGTTTCAGATGCTGCACTTTCCCACAGAGTCCATGCCTTTGGATATAACTTTTTTTTTCCTGCTCTTTTTCTTGCTTAAGTGAAGGACTTTAAAATGACAAGCTAGTTTATCTGTATAGGAAAAACATTGTTTTAATCTATAGATAAAGGAGAATTGGTTTTAGTTACAATATTGAAAGGAGTTGCAAGACTTCTTTCCCAGGAGATATAGTTATAATGGTAAATTAATTATGGCCTGGTTTGGGTTTTTGTAAGAAAAAAGGCTCTATACTCTGTGGTGTCCTGTTTTCTTTAGCTTTGCAATAAGGTTATTTCCAGACTGAGAAAATTCATGTGAAAGCTTGTAAATTGTCTGACAAATGATTCCTATTGGTATGAGAGAAAGCTTAAAGAAAGCCTGACATAAAGAGCAGCAGTGGGTGCTCTTACAGGGTCAGTTGTTGCCATTAAAAACATACTTTGATACTTACATAAAATAGTGCCTTGTTTGATTAGAATAATCAAAGTAAGGCCTGTTGTTGTTTCATACCTGAGACTTAAGTAAATTATATACTTAATTATACATATGCTCTTAATCTGTTTTTTGTAGTGTTCTATGATGATGACCTGACAGATGCCTTGTTCAGAACTCTGTATAGAATCACACACAACTTGAGAAATTCTTGCACAGTTTACTTAGCACTAGAAAAGAGGTAAGTATTACCAAGAACTTCATATAAAAAGCATTAAAACTTTGTGTGCTTTCTTTATTTGGAACAAACATCTGTTTAATTAAAGGTTGGCTTCTGATTTTCATTGTATCAATTGATCACAGGCTGCAGTATATGCTCAGGACAAGCATTTTTTTTTTTCTACATGCTTAATTTTTATCAGTTCAGAATTTGAGTTGCACAGGATTTTGCCTTTTGTTGTCCTCACCAGAGATAACCTCTTTGCAAATAAGGATAAATAGATTTTATTTAGATTGAAGTATTCTATAATGCTTGACAACATTTGCTATATATTTTGGAGGTCACAGAGTGGAATGAAGTAGCTTAGAATTAGAATTCATATTTTCCAGCCTGAGTAACTGTAGAACAATTTCTCCTGTTTTCTTTCAAGGAATCATTAAATGTTTTAAGTAGTCGTGTGTGGGAGTCCATTCATGAGCTGATACACAAATAGGCTTTGCTTGAATCTCTGGAGATATGAAAGCAATAACTCTTCCTGTGGTTTGCTGCCAGGTGTTTGTCCAGGAAGCCAAGCCAATAATTCTGTTGTGGCAAAATGCCCTAAAATCAATGGAAAGATTAATCTGAGAGTTGTTGTGTATTGATGCTGACATAACACCTCTTCTGCTTTTCCGAAATGGGAGCTGTATGTTTTTTTGGCTGCTGAATTATGCTGAGAAGACCCATTTTTTCATTAGCTGAGATAAGTTACACACCCATTTAAGATTCCAGTAGAAGAGAAATGTTCTAAATGAAATATTCTTTTACTAGGCTGAACTTCACTTTAAGACATATGGATGTTACATGTGAAGCCTACAGTCACTTCAGAAATACTCTAAATGATTTGGAGAACCTCCAAGATGGAAAAATGAAATATAGAGTGGAGCCCATTAAGCTTGGTTTCTGCCAGTTCCTTGTTTATGAGCGAATTGAGCAGTTGGTAAGTGGCATTCATGAAAATAAATGCAATGTGTCAGGCTAATCATCTCAAATTAGTTTTCAGCTGTTTATGTAACATGAGGTAAGAACAGGAGAATAAACATTACCTTTTCTTTTATTTCCGTTTAGCTTTTTTGATTTAAAACGATCCTTGTTTGTGCTTACATAATCTGTACTTGGCATGTCCTAGTTTTGGCTGGGACAGAGTTGATTTTCTATCACCAGCAGTAGAGTGGGTGAGATTGCATTCAGTTCCTCAAAGGATAAGAGACTTACACTTTGTAAAATGTCATTTTTGTGATTGAATTGGAAAATGGGACCAGTATCTCTTCTCATTTTTTTTCTTGTAGAAGAGCTTTCATTTCACAGTTTTAGTAATTCCTTTCCCAGTTCAGAGTTCAGGAAATAATGTTCTAATATCCATAAAGAAGTCAAATAGCTGTAAACTTCTGTTATTGAGAAACATCAGATATAATATTTCTGGGTATCTAATTACCTCTCAAGCACTTATGGTTCTCTTTCTCCATTTTTTTCCAAATTATCTGTATGTTGAAATACTGCACAGGGTAACTAACAGCTTGCTGACTTCTAGAACAATCCAAACTAACAAATCTTTTTAGAGGAGTTGCAAATCTTACACTCGATTGCAAATGTGTTACCCAGAAATTACATTGCTGTAGTCAACATACTATTGCTGTGTGTATGCATAGTAAGCTAACAGGGGCCACAGTTGCTGCATGAGATTGATTTATTTTACTTAATGCTGATACCTTCAGGCATAAAACGTGTGTAAAACTTGTTTAAAAGTTTTACAAATATATAAAAGTGACCTGGATGTTGAATTTTTTTCATAATTGCAACCTACTGATGTGAGAAAATACCTGTATGTATTTTTTCTGCCCCTGCAGGAATTGTGGAAGATCATGGCTGAACGCCTAACATGACAAGAAAATAGATCTTAATCAAAGGAGAAGGGCTGTTTTGATGTTCTATTAAGATAAGGATCTTCATCCCAAGAAGAGCCTCTTGCTGGTGGAACTGTGTTCTCTGAAAGTATTGCAATGCAGTTTTGCTTTACTTTTTGGTTTGGGCACTTGGTTTCTTGGACATGGACACTTGGTCATGATTTCTTCAATGTTTCTGAGTACCTGCTGGATGCCAGACAGTGGCAGTGACGTGGTGAATTGCTCTTTGGGTTTGATGACTTCAGTTTTAGAGTCTGACAAAGAAGTATTCAACCTTTTCCATGTGGCTGATTTGCAGATGTCATACATTTCCCCTTTTTAGGTTACAGAACATGGACACCATTCTCAGTCTCATCCCAGTTTCACACATTATTTTTATTTCCAGACACTTGTGAAACAGTGTTCTGGACAAGACTTGTTTGTCTTGCATGGAATTTTCTTTAAGCAATTTGTTTATGAAACGACAAAATGCATTTTGTTTGAGCCTCAAAAAATACTCCTCTGAGGTTTTAGAGTATAGGTCAACCCTATATTGTCTTGCAGGAGTTTTAGGCTCTTCTGTCCTAGCCAGGTTAAGGGTGAGAAGGTACCACATGAAGTGAGGTGTTACAGCTCTTAAAATATTTGGAATGCTGCTCTCAGCATATACATGTGAGGCTGGGGGGAGGGAGGTGGCCAAGAATGTCTTGCCCACACAAATGGGTGCCTTCAGTATCTTAATTTTGGATTAAAGTACAACATATTTATTCAATCTCTCCCGTGTTATTAATGAAACCAAAAATCTGCTCGCACTTTTATAAATGTTCTGTGCACTGTCGTGTTTATATCAGTTTGCTGCATGTGCACTGCCTTGTGCCCACTGGATTCCTCAGCATTAGGAGAGTGTCAGCAATGGAGCTGTTCCAGCCTGGGGCTCGTGGGAGTGTGCAGACATTCATTAGAAGCATCTGATTGACTTCTTGAAAGCCTGTTTTACATTTGGTTTAGGTCAGTTATTTCATAACCTGCTTATGTGTGTGAAGACCTATTTTTTGTGTTCTTTAATGAGATGAAAGGTTATTAGATGATGATGGCCATTCCCTGTGAGTATAGTCAAAGTAAAAATTACATTTTATTAGCTTATATCTGCCTAGATAATACAAAACTTCTCTCTCAGAAGCCTCATTTGAATTTCAAAGATAAAAAACTGTATTTTAATCCAGAGATTCCCAAACTAGTGTTCACTTGTTTGTTATGTAATATTATTAACTTTGGTAGATTTAACTATTTTTGAATATAGCTGCATATTTCAGTAGTGATTTTTTGAAGGCTGTAGCAAGAAATCAGTTTGAACTGATGTGAAAATGTGTGAGGATTTTTTCTCACACAGGATTTCTCGAAGTCTTTGGAATTATCTACAGAAACTCACCTGCAAGTCCTTCATTTCTGTGAAGGAAAAGAAAGCAGGCACTTAATTTAAAACTTAGGAATTTTATTTATTTTTATTTCTACTCTGCTGTGGAGATTAAATTGGAAAGTTTTCATTTACAAAACTGACTTTCTCTTTTGCTAAATGAAGTCATCAGGCAGTTGGGAGCATTTCAGGATCTGGTTGGCAAGTCCAGTGGTCATGCAGATGGATCACTTTGTGGAGAGAGGAACATAGAGGAGGTGATGGGCAGCCTGTGGAACCCTTGCAATGCAGTTATTTCTGATAAAAGGGAGGAGTGTCCAAATATTCTTGAAAAAGTATAGTAATGGATGGACACATGATCTTCCAGGAGGAATCTGGTTCAAAACAAACTGATTTTTACTTCTGTCACTGGCATATGGTGAAACAACAAATGCTTTTTCTCAGTCCCCATCCCTGTCCTGCTTTTATCTCTTAAAAGAAGCACAGGTGACACAATTCTAGATATTGGTCAGGAGAAGAACTCAAACTTTTATGTGACATCTAAATGAGCATTGCAAACTACTTGCATTTATTTCTTTGCAATCTTTGTTGATGTGAAACTTCTGAGAGTTGCTTTGTTATGAACGCCTGTGTGTAATTTTGCAGTAGAAAAAAAGTTGAAGATACTCCCTTGATGGGATACATTCTGTATATTTATCACTGCTGGGTGTTCTGAAGTGTGGGTGGCTATTTGTAGGCCATCCTTGTAGCTCCATCTGCTGTACAACACTTTGAGTCAAAACATTTTACAGTTTGTTGAACACCCTGCTCCTTTCTAGTTTAACAATATTGTATTTTGGAGTAACAGTTTAGGTTGAATGCGTGGTTCTGCACTTCTCACCTAGACTTGCAGATGAAGTTACAGTGGAAATAATCCTGAAAAAAAAAAGTGGTGTTTAATTGCCTATGTTTTGGCAGTAGCTTTAGAAGGCTGCCTCCAGCAGTTTGGGGTTTTCAGGAAACATTCTAGGGAATGTACTTTGTGTGTGTATGTGGTAGGGACTTCTCATTCCTTAGAAGATGAGGACTTGAATTGGATCTCAAAGTTTTATAGCAGGCAACTATTGTGAGATTGTCTGTTCATTAAAGTGGATGCTGAATTCCTGTGTCTGCTTGTTAAGACGCGGCAAGGATAGTTGCCTGTCTCATAAGCTTGTAGAGACTTTTCCATCTGCAAGTAAATTGAGAATTATTCACTTAATGCTTAGCAACTTGTCTTTAAAATGCAGTTCAGCTCCTGAGTGTGATCATGGTGTTTGTAACCTGAAGACTTTGGAGGTTCAAGTCAAGTAGGAGGATTTGAAAATGAGGCAGTTCTCACTGTCAGACTGTCATGCTGTAGGTCCAGAAGTTTGTGTTCTCTTACAGTTTTCATCCTGCTGTTGTTCCACTCCTCCTGACCTTGGCTTTCTGTTTGTCCTGTCCATCTGAGCTGGAAGTTGGTGCATTAACAAAATAAAGGTTCTTCCTGAGAAATAACTGCCTCTTTATGCTGCCAGCAGTGCAGTCAGCTGTGTCAGTACAGCACTTTGCCTCAGAGAAAGTTTCTCCCAGCAGATGGCACACAGAATATCTTTAGCAATACCAGCACCTAAAAGCAATAACAAAATATCTACACATATATATGTGTGCATGTGTGTTTGTTTACGCATTGTTTGCCCAGGCCAGCCCCACTGCAAGAAGAGATGCAAAGAAACATCCTTAGCTTCTTAGCAAGGTCAGTGTATTCTCCAAGCTTCTTGAGAAAATATTCAAAGGGAGTTCTCATCAGATGATGATACATAAGATGTTAATTAAAATGTAGCACAACTCCTGCCTCAAAGATGAGTAAAAATACATGTAATAAATTAGGCAAGAAAGTTAACAGGGAGTTGGACAGAATATAGTATGAAAAAAGTAAAGTTTACTGCTCTATTATGGCCCTGCTCAGTTCTTGTTCTGAGGGATATCAGTAGCAGGTTTACATTGTAGATTAATCAGGACACCAAGAAATTATCTGCTCTGTATTCCTCTCAAAGCAGAATCATATTCATCTGAGGGTCTTGATGAGTGTTTGTCTTGCTTCTTGAAGGCTCTCATCACAAAGATCCTGTATTTCTCCCAGTAATCTCTTCTAGTGGTTCCTTATCCTTTCTGATGCAAATGGCTTACTGCCATCTAAATGGCTAAACTGCTGCCTTTCTTGCAATTTTGGACCATTAAGTCTTTCTTGCTGTAATGAACTGACAGACATAAGGGTTCTGGGCAGGATAAGTGGAAATGAGGAGGCGTGGATGGCCCAGCCTCGAGTGGTGTGTGCAGGGACAGAAGGCTCCTGTAACACCATCTGCAAATGGGTGGTGTGTGCAGCAAAATGGAACAATTCTGGCCACTCAGAGCCTGCAGTGTTCCTGCCTTGCTTGTGTCCTCTCCAGGTCTCCTGTGCAGGGCCTGACAGCTCCCACTCTCTTGTGAATAAATGTGAATCCATTATGAATCACAGCGCAGGAGTTCTGTGAAGCCGCCTGGAAGGGGAGAGGGTGTCCATGTGCTGGTCACAGGAGAGGGGACAGAGGTGTACATTCCAGAAGTGCTCATTGGCCTTTTCTAGCCAGGTTTTAGGTTTTGAAGAAAACCAAGACTGTGAATGAGACCTAGAATTCTGTGAGCTGAGAGTCCAGGTAGGGTTCAACATGCTTGCAGTAGGTTCTGTTGTGGATGAAATACATAACAATATTTATTAGTGGGCTGGAGTTTCAAGGGCAGTGTTGTGTCTGCAAAAACCACATTGCTGTAGATGAACCAAGCAGCAGCTGAGCAGAAGGGCTCCTTGTTGGATTGAGCTGCTTTGACCATTACTGTCCATGAGAAAAATGTGTTTGGGCTAGGTCAGGCTTAGATGTTGGTGAAGATTCAGATTTTAAATTTGGAGTTTGACATCATACTAGGTTTAATTTGAATTTCTAATCAGAGTTAGAAGACCAAATGACTTTCCCAGTTGCTGCGTTTGCTAAATTAAGTGTGTCCCAAGTGGCAGCAGGTAAATACGAAGCAATAGGCAAAGGACAGCAGTTCTTGGTGGAGCTGTAACAGTGCAGGCACGAATTCCCATCGCGGTTAGGAAACAGGTTCCGCTGCCCTTGTCGCGGTTGCGGGGGCCGCGGGGCAGGCCAGAGGAGGCCGGGCAGCCCCTCTGCCGAGGGGACACCCATTTGCCGACGGGACACCCCCGTGCGGAGGGGACACCCCCGTGCCGAGGGGACATCCCCGTGCCGAGGGGACACCCCTCTGCCGAGGGGACAGCAACGCTCCGTGCCACCGCCGGCCCGCTCCGTCCCTCAGGGGTCCTGAGGAGCCCTGCCGGCCCCGCCCCTCCCGCCCCGGCGGGGGCGAGCCCCGGCTGCGCTCTCCCATTGGCTGCGACGGGCGCGGAGCGGCGAGCTGTGGCACTGATTGGCTACGGAGCCGGCGTGGGAGGAGCGCGGCGGGGCCGGGCGGCAGCGCTGATTGGCTGCGGCGCGCCAGGTGGGCGGGGCACGGCGGGGCCGAGGCAGCGCGGC
>VZRL01003708.1:1120003-1138133 GCA_013397895.1 Origma solitaria | reverse complement strand
CCAGCGCTCCCTGCGGGGAGCGGGGCGGCGCCGGGCCGTGGTCGCCGGGCTCCCGCTAGCGGGCGGGGGTCGGGGGCTGGTGCCGTCCTGCCTGCTCGGGGCCCTGCCCTGCCCTGCCCTGCCGGACCTGAGCGTGGGGCTCGACCCCGGCCCGTCCCCATGGCCCTGGGGCACCGCGGAGCGCAGGAGGGTTCGTTGTTCCCCGCGCGTTCGGCCGCACCGGGAGCGCGTTTGGGATGCTCTGTGCCCCGGCAGCGGCACCCCCGGCAGGCGGGCGGACCTGCGGCGAGGAAAAGGGGAAAAAGGAAGCGAGGGCACAAAACCCGTGAGCAAACAGCTGCGTGCCTTGGGGAGAACGGCATTGGCTTTGCGTGGAGGGCTCCCCTGGCTGAGGTGTTGCAGGCAGCTGAGTAATGGTGTTAGTGGAGGCCTGGTGCTGCTCTTCAGCTGAGGTTCAGCTGGGCTTCTCAGTTTCCACTTCACCAGCTGGTGCTTGTGATGCAAAACCCAAGCCAATACCTCATGCTTTGGTTTGGTACATCCTTAGCATCACTTCCCTTGCCTTCATTTGTGCTTAAAGTAGTGTGGGACTGTTCAGCCAGAGCTTTGTCTTTGCCCAGCTTTCTTTTTGCCTCTGTGATTCTCCATCACTGTTTATGAAATAAATAGAGAAGGGAATGATATGCAAAGAAACTGAACTACTGTGGTAGATTTCCAGGTAATTTTGTAATCAGTAATGAATGTTCAGGCTTACAAATACTGGATTTTGCCCTACAGTTCAAAGGCACAGTTGATGGGTATGGGCTCTTAAAAGGGGCTTTGCTCTTATAGTTTGAAGTAAGGAATTTGGTAGAGTTGAAAGCCAGCTGGTGTAAAAGGAGGGTACTAGTAGGGTAATCTTCTAGAAGCTTTACAGTAAGGAAATTGCCAATTGAATCCTGTTATAATCTGATTACTCTGTTATAAATTGAACTGGCAATTTTTGTTGCAGTTCTTGTTGCATTGTTGATTTTTTTTATTGTAATTGTTATTTCTGTGGTGTGGATATTGGGCAAATTGTGTCTGGGGGGCAGCTTGTTTTCTCTGATGAGTTACAAATGCAGACTTGGAGGTCAGGGATTCAAATGCTGGATCACAGCTCACCACACTGAAGTGCAGCATATGCAAAGAAGGATAATATCTGGATTTCAGAGTGTTTCTTATCCTTAGTGTTTAAAGGACTCCTCAAATGAGATAAACATCACTGGACTGACTGTACAGCTGGGGAGGCTGACAGAGATACAGGGAAAGCTGTTATTGCAAGTTATATACTGGGTAGCCTTTTGGACGGAGAATCAGTGTTCAGGTCTTCTGTGTCTGCAGTCTATGTGTGTGGTTCCTCTTGGACAATCCTGAGTGCAGAGGACAGTGATTCAGACATCTGCAGATAATGGAGACCTGAGTCAGTAAGTGTGCGGCATTATTAGACAAGCTGACCACTTGTAAAATACGTGGGGGGAAATGCAGTAAAATTGTTTTGTTAGTCTTTTATTAGGCCTTTAGTCTTCTGAGGAATGACAGCCTTGGAGGCGTACTGTACAGTGAGGTGTCTTGTTCATTCAAATACAAAGTAGACTCAAATAAGTGGATAAAATTGGATATTTATGCCCAGAGGCACTAAGCAAGCAGAGCATGCAAATAAACACCAAGCAAATCAGTAGGTGTCCTGCTGGCAGCTGTGCTGTCATTGGGAAAGGAGAACGTCCTGATCCGGATTTTTTCAGAAGCAGGGAGGAATTCAGATGCTTGCCAGCCATGTGTAAATACATTCAAACCAGCTCTTGCTGCCTCTGCCAGCAGCTTGGAGCTCTCCAGGTTGTTCGCCTTGCCCTGTCTGGTTGGGGTGGTGCTGGAGAACAGTTTATGCCATGCCTTGTGTCCTGCTGGGTGCAGTGGGCAGCAGCCCAGCTGTAGCTGCCTAGGTGTGCAGGTGCAGCTGCACAGGGATCACTCCTGCCCTTGGAGGTGCAGAGTCTTCCGCTGGGTTTGTGCTCTGAGTGTTGGGCCTGAATTAAAACAGCTCAAGTGATGGCCTGATGTACCTCCACTACTGTATAGCCTCACACTTTCAGGGATTATTAGGGTTCACAGGATCAGGAAGAGTTCACAGCTGGTCTAAGGCCAGCTGGATCTGGTTCTTGGCTTCTGAGCTTTGTTTCATGACTTCTAGGATTGAGAGTCCATTCCAGAAACACTTTGAAAGATTTTTGTCTATTTCAAGTACAAATTAAATTCCCTTCTCTTCTTATCCAAATGAAAACAGTTTGTGGAAGTGTCTCAGAAAAATTGAGTGGCAGTATGTGTATGTACTATGTGAACAGTGTAACTCACTGTTGTAAAGATATAATCCAGTTGTATCTTTAAATCTTACTGGATTGGCTGTATACCAGAAACTTTAAATCAAATGGGGACTCTTTGAACTTGGATGAATCTCCTTTGCTCTTGGCTTTGCCTTTGTGAGAGGGAGGAGAAAGGAATAGATCGTGAGTAATTCTCAGATGTTTTTACTTCTCCCTGGATGTTGCAACTTGTCCATCTGTGTGCATACTTCTGTTCAAGCAGGCTTTTCCAGTAGCGCCTGTTCTTCTTTTACAGTTCTTTTTAAGCTCTTCAGAGTTTTTCAAGCATAGTGATAAGTCTGAATCAAATAGTGAGGTGTCTTACCCCATTTGAAAGAGGAAGAAACAGGAAAGGGCTGAATTCCATCAGAAGGAAAGCAGCTGGTGCTGACATGTAGGGAGCTGTGAAAGTACAGGTAAGTAATGCAAAAATGACACATCAGGAGCACTGAAGCTTAAAGACCAAGAATCCACCACACAGATAATTATCACTGTGGGCCCATTGCCTGTGGAAGGATGGATGTGCTTTGAAAGTTATGTAACAGATTTATCTTTCCAGAGGCTGAAAACACCCTATTCTTTTTCCAGATGGATCTGCTTTCAAATTCCTTTTCTTTATGTACAGAAGAGGTTGCCTTAGGGGTCAGAGCTGCTACCAGCTAAAAGTAGATAATTCTCCCAGCCTCTGTTCTGTGGCTTGAAAACCACTTCTGTCCCTTCTTGGTTTTCTGAATGTTGTGATCTGTTTTATCACGTCATGGTCCTGTTGCCTGAAATGACAGCTATGGTCCAGGAAAACAGAAAGTGATATTTTCTTAGCCATATGGTGTTTGTGCAAAAATAACAGTATTCTGGGGGTTTTCCAAAGCATGCGAAGTGTATAAAACAGAGAATATTGTTGTCAACTGTTTTGGTGGCTTTCAGGCTCTCTTCTGATCTGTGGGAGTAGGGTTCTGTACTGCATCCTTGTAGTAAATTGTTTGTCTTTCACAAAATATTTTACTCGTTTTCAGTCTTTAGCCAGTGCTGGAAATTCCGCAGAGGAGTGAGGTAGGCTGCTTGCTTATGTGTTGCTGCTCCTGGCTGTATGGAAGAAGAAGGTTGTCTGTCTTGCTGTCCAGTAGAGATGTGTCTACTTGCAGCAGGGATAACATTTTCAGAGAGTATGATTTTCTTTTGAATAGAAATCCCACTTTTTTCAGCATGAAGTTTAGGTTCTCTTTTCCTAGTTTGTGACTTTTGAGTATTTTGCATTTTATGTGTGACAGCTTCTAGAGTTTTAAATTCTCTTGTGAAAATGGATGTATGTTCTAGCAAGGGCTGGATGGTCGTGGAATTATTTTATGGCACCAGCAAGGAGCTGATCTCACTAAGTGCCTTCGTGAAGGGTTAGGGTTAGGCACCTGCAGTGTCCAGGACACAGGGTCTGCCCGAGTGATGAAATTAACTTTTATAACATGATAAAGCTACACTGTCCTGGTTGAGAAAGCACTGAAGTCACTCCACTAAAAATACTAAGTTTTTCATACTTAAGCAATTCCCCTTTGTATTGTCTTGTGCCATTGTTTCAGTGAATCTCTCTGTTTTAATCCAGGAAATAAAGTATTTGTGTAGATAAGTCCTTATGTTGCATCAAACCCCTCCTTGGGGCTCTGCCTGAAAGGCAGTGTACTGTATAAGTTTCTATGGCTAGGTATAAGGCACTTTAAAGGCAATAAAGCTTCGGACTTTGTGACTTTTCCATTTAGATTTTGTGATTTTCTTGCAATGTAACTTGGTGTTGGCAGAGAATATTTACCTCTCTTGACTCGTGTGAAACTTGGCAGTTTAAACACTAACATCTAATTCTGCTGGTGTTTCTGGGGGATGTACCGCAGCTTGCTAAAGAATTCATGTAAAAAGTCAGTATGTCTCAAATACACTGCAGGTGACAGGATGAAGTGCCAAACTTACTGGTTTAGCTGTGTAGCGGTAATTCTGAGAGTAGAAAAATCTTCTAAACCTGTCTCCAGCTTTCTCTGTCTCAAACACTTTAAAATATTTCTTATTCCAGAAGGCATTTCCCTTGCTGTCTCCAAGCAAAGTTCAGTTTTAATTTTACAAATGAAAATACATTGATTTGCAACTGTTGTACCCATATATAATTCTGTTTTACTTAGGAAGTTTTTAGCAATGTCCTCAAAATGCCTGAAGTTTGAAACCTGGCGTAATTGAAGTACCTTGAAAATTGGCTGGATAACAGCAAAGAGATTGGGCAATCCTTACCTGGCACCTGCTGGGATACGATAGTGGAATCCAATTTAACCCTGGCCTGCTTGGGATATGACAACGTGCCTTTTCCGAGGTGGCGGAGGCTGCTGGGAACCCACGCAAGGGCAGCTGTTCTGGGAGTGCATCCCTGAGATGTCTTCCCAAGCAGAAAGCTGTTCCTTTGCCTCAGGAGGGGACTGCTGTTGTGGGAGAAACCTGTACGTGCTTCCTTTGGTTTATAGTGCATTTGTATTCTGGGCTGACTCCCTTAGGATGCTTTTTGCTGGGTCAGTGGAGAGGTTTGGGTTCAGGTTCCTGTGTCAGCTCGCTGTTCCCCACAGACTGTGCTTCTGTCCCAGCTGTATGAGCCATGTTTGGGAGCTTGGATGATCCTGCTGTCAGGATCAGCACTTCTTTCCTGCGTTTCCTTTCATTTCTTCTGCCATCAGCATGTCACGAGCACCACATTTTCTTTCCTGGAGCCTTTCAGCCTGCCTGTAGTATCAGTGTGATGTGCTCTCCATTTCCACTGCTCTTCCTACACAGCTTTCCAGCCCTTGTGTTTCCAGTGTCTCAGATCTGTTTTAAGAGCTCTCAGTCCTACCTGTCAGCTCTAAAAACAGATGCTTCCACCTGGAAGACCATTATAGCTCTGCAGGAGGCACAGCAGAACATCCACTGGCCTGCTGGGTGAAGGAGCTGCTCGTGTGGAAAGGGAAGCTGGAAGGGGGACAGGGTGAACTGAGGGAAGCAGTGGGAGAGGTGCTGCCCTGCCCATGGTGTCAGTGGGCAGCCAGCCTGGAGTACACAGCCTCCTTGTGGGTGGAATGTTTACAGGAAATGTGGAAAAGTGTTACCCAAGATTGTGGATTGCCAGCCCAAGGTTTTCTTTCTAATTGTTTGTCAGGGTATTGGGGTTTATTCAGGAATTTTTTTTTCCCTCCCCTTGTAACCTTGGTTTCATCACTGGTTTCTCACAGAACAGAACAGTGGGTGTTGGGAGAAGACATAAATTAGTGATGATGTTTTCATGGTGTCCTATTTTTGATGTTTGGCTCAATTTTAAAGCATCCAGATTCCATCTGTAAGCCTTTCACTGGGTAAAGCCCAGGGCAGCAAGCCCCTCATGGAAATCTTTACCCCAGAACTGCTGATTTCATGCTGGCTTTGTTGCCTGTACTCTCGATATCAAATCACCGTTTCCTCTTTCCTCCCCTGCAAGTGAACAACCCTACAGATTTTTTTCACTACAGATGTTACCTCTTGTCCTTCCAGGCCTTTTCCTTTCTGAATGAGGCACTGCAAGAATACAGGCTTCAGAAGCCACTGAGGGAAACAGGAAAAGAAAATTAGTTTGCAGGGAAAGGAAAAAATAATATCACTCATTTATATTTGTAATTCATCAAGCTCAATCTTGATTAGAGACTTTGAACATCACCACATAGCGTGCCAATTTTGGCTTCCTCTTTTAGTGAAAGAAGAAGTGTGTGGAGGTTCTTGGCAGCATCTCTTGACAGCCAACACAACTGAAATCAACTCATATGTTTTAATTGGTCTGGCATTACTACAGAAATGTGCATAAGTAACATAAATATAATGAAAATTAAGTGTTTTAAATAAACTTGGTGTGACCTAATAGCAGTAATATTTTCTGTTTGTGTTATGTTTTCTCCCAATTTGTCTGTCAGATTCCTTCCCCAATAATGGGAACAGCCATCTTGTTCTTCTCTGTCGACTCTCTTTCCCTATATGTCATGAATTACACATTTTTTACATGATGCTTGCTTCATATTGGTGTTCTGATGTTCACCAAAGAGATTTAGGACACTGGGAGAAGCATGGAGGGACTAAGTTTGTATTGAAGCATTTTTGACATTTATATCTGATTATATAAATGATTGCCTCAGTGGGAATTAGAGAACATGACAGGTTAAAAAGCTGTTAGAAGCCAAACCAAACTGCTCTGGAACAGATTTCAGGCATAAGATGTTTCATGGCAACAGGCCAGAGAGTAATCCTGCCACAGGGTGCTGTGGACAGGCTAAAAGCCACAACTTCTTCGTCCTTAAAAGCTGCATCACTTCAGGCAAAGCTGAGCACACTGATAGTGATGGGCCCCCATGGCAGGTGTGAGGGAGGGGATTTACCTCTGTGGACTGAGCTGCAGGGGTGAGGGATGGACTTTACCTGTATGGACTGAGCTGCAGGTGAGAGGGATGGGATTTACCTGTATGGACTGAGCTGCAGGTGAGAGGGATGGGATTTACCTGTATGGACTGAGCTGCAGGTGAGAGGGATGGGATTTACCTGTATGGACTGAGCTGCAGGTGAGAGGGATGGGATTTACCTGTATGGACTGAGCTGCAGGTGAGAGGGATGGGATTTACCTGTATGGACTGAGCTGCAGGTGAGAGGGATGGGATTTACCTGTATGGACTGAGCTGCAGGTGAGAGGGATGGGATTTACCTGTATGGACTGAGCTGCAGGTGAGAGGGATGGGATTTACCTGTATGGACTGAGCTGCAGGTGAGAGGGATGGGATTTACCTGTATGGACTGAGCTGCTGTTCACAATCTTGTTCTCTCTCTCAGCTCAGTATAAAGCAAGCCTTGTTTTTTGCTCCACAGCTATTGCTGCAATGCAGCTTCCTGGAGAGAGAAATAGGATTACACAATCAGAGTGTGCTGGTGGAGGTAGGAAAGCAGAGGATGAGCTGGGCTCAGATGAACTCCACGTTCCTTGTTTGCAGGGTGATTTTACCAGGTAATGGAGCTCCGGGGGTGCAAATCTTCGTTTGTTCCATGCTTTGGGCAGTGGGTGTTGGAAGGGGCTGCTGGAACGTGATGCTTCTGCCTTGGCTGTGAAAAGCAGCTGAAGCAAAACAGAAAGGGCTGATTAGTGTTACAGAGGGAGGGAGTAGAGGCAAATGGACACTATGGCAGGCAGTGCTAGGGGCTGGATTCGTGTTGAGAGGCCTTTGACTGGGAAGGATTTTACTGATTCCAGCAACAATCTGTGTGTTGCAGTAACTACAGCTGACAAATCTTGTGCTTTTCTTCTTTCAATAATGAAATCCAAAATGCCAGTTCCTTTTAGCAGTAACAGGAGACTGCTTGCCTAATTTCTCATCAGTATTTTCTTTTCCCTTGGCCATGAAGGTGATTGGAAAACACCTCTTGTTTCTGATGCAGACTGGAGGATTCCTGCTGTTCATTTATTCATGAAAATTGGACCATTACCTGATTGTGTATCAGTTTGGAGTTCATTGCTTTGCTTCTCTGTAGGTTTTGGTGTAGTGGGACTTGCTTCAATCAAAATGGTAGGACTGGTGATGGACATGGGTTCCATGGGTAGGTGTTGTTTCAACAGGGAGTCAGGTGTGGCTTGTGAGGTCCTTGTTCCTCACACTGCTTAGTTGTTTTCTTTCACTGCTGTGTGTACCTGGTTTGCTCTGAGCTGAACTTGTGACTCCACTGAAGACCAAGGGTTGGTGATGTTTCTTCCCTGAATTAGGAATCTCTCTCATGTGGATGGGAGAGTGATGGGAGCAGGTGACAGGAGAGCTAGATCAAAGTGGGGTTCTTCAGACAAAAGGCTCAGAAGGTGCTGCTACCCTGCAAACCCAAGGCTGGTTGTATCATTTCGGGATGCAGCACTTGCATAAAATGTCTTTTTTTTCTCCAGAAAATATGCAGAGAAAGTGAGCTTCCAGAGTAATCTTATAAATGATAGGAAATGGCTCACAGCTTCACTTTTATTGTTCCAAATGGAAAAGAGAGGAGAAATGAACTGTTTGTTATAGCTGGTCAAAATCCACATGCAGCCTTGCATAACTGATCCTCTGCTCTGGCTGGTGAGCAAGATTAGCAGGCTTGCAGCCACATTCCTCTCCTCTGTTGCAGAACTCCAACCTCTGAATATCTTTTACCTACTGTCTCTAGTTAACAGCAAAGAGGGGAAAGGGGCAGCTTAAGATGATACTGACACTCACAAAGCACATGATGTATCTTCTATGAAGAATTACCTGATTACTGATAAATCCTGCACTTGCATCCATTTGGTCAAACCCTGACTTTATGAAGGGAAATTGGCTGTTCCTTTTCTGAGCTTCTATGACACTGCCCTCTTGAGAGAGAGGTTAAGTACCAGTGAGGGCAGCACTCTGAAGGGAACCACTCGCTGTCCCATTGTGCTAACGCTGCTTACTGTCATAAGCTACCCTTAGGAAAATCTCCCACAAAAGGTTTTTAAAAATAAATAAACAAGCTGTTTAACCTAACTACTAGCTCTTTATATCTTACTGATTGTACTCATCCTGGAGTGACCATCCTAGGTTTATTTTCCCCCTCTCAGTTTGTGCAGCCTCTCTGAGCATCAGAGTTATACAGGCATTCCTTCACCAATTTCTTGATTCCAGATCCCTCTTCTCTGACCCCAGCAAATAAGTTGGACTTGCTCAACTTGTAGTAAAACTTTTATAACGGTTTGTCCAAATCCAGGACCTTTCGCAAAACTGGTCAACACTTTTTAACTAACTAAATATAGTGCACCAAGTCTCCACTTTGGTGTGATTCATGACTTGGATGTACCAGACTGAAGAGCAGTGCCCAGTTTCTTGTGTGGGTGTCAGTGGTACCATGAGAGTTGAGGGTGCAGTAGAGATGTACCTCAATACGCCTTACCAGTGAGATTAGCCATTTGCACACTTGTTACAGTCCAATTTATCTCCTCAAACTTGTGTCCAGCTATTTAGTACCTGTGTGAAATGTTGTGATGCAGCAGATTCATTAGTTTGGTCAAACAGGCAATATATAAGGAGTAAATAAGCACAGTTTATGCAGCAGCCTTCTGGATTTTTCCCTAGTGGGTAGCTTTCAGATCGTGATAACGTTCAGTGAGTCTTCCCAGTTTTTCTACCTTGCCTTTAATTCAAAGCAGAGTGTTTTGGCTCATTCACAACTGCAGTTTTATGAATGGGTCTAATGAAGTAAAAGGGACCACTTGAGAAACACGTATCTTGCTGAATCAGACTGGCACTAGTTTCTTTCTCCATCTGGAGCCCAAAAATAAAGTTCTAAACATACTAAGGAATTTAGTAACAGAGCCTTTTTAATACTGTGTACATGTCTATGTTTCCTAAACTGCTTTGAAAACTCCCAACTTCTGTTCCTTTTTACCTATTGCCTGAATAAATAGGAAATAATAGGACTTTTAAATAGTAGAATTTCATAGTAATTGTGCTTAATTCCTATATCCCTTTCCTTCTGAATGGGAACTTCTCGTGTTTAATGGGAATTAAAGCAGTTGACATCTGAAGAGCAGAGGGGGGTGATCCTCCTGTCCCTGAGTCAGTGTGAGTTACAATAGTTACTGATTAGTGAGTGGTGCAAGTGCAGTTCAGGTGTGCCCTACACACGTGCAACCTCTGGCTTTTTAAAACTCAGCATCTGCCCACCAAATGAAATCCCTGCAGTCAGTGGCATTGATTGTGCTGAATTCCACTCTGTTCATGAGCCTTTTAACTTCTTTCACAAAAGAAAACCTGCCTCTGTCCACAGAGTGTAAAGGTACTGGATGTGCTAGGGTAGGAAGCAGCCTTCTGGCCAGCTACAGGTTGGAAGGCTGCAGTGTGCTGGCTTCCCCACAAAGTGAAGCAATCCCAATTGTCCCTTTTATTTTCCGTTTTGCCCTACATGGTAATCCTCTTTGGCCAAATAAGATCCTTATCCTTTTGCCTTGGAAGGATGCAATATTTTGATCTATAGGATATAAAGGATGCAACTTTTTAATATATTTATATATATTATAAATATATATATTGAACCTAGTGATTACTGCTCATAGTAAAAGTTGGTCTGACACTCGAGCTTGTACTTTATTCCTTCTCCAAACACAACAAGCCCTTAAGAGAGGCATTGCTTTCCCTCTTTATGCAGGTTTGGGATCGTGAGACGCTGCTGTTGAGTCTTGTGGCAGCTCTGTTTTTTGAAAAACTAGGACTTGGTGCTGAGTATCCTGCATGCTTTGCTCTCTGCTTTGTGCTACTAATGTGTTTTGTTCCCATTTCTTGCAGGAGTGTATGACATTTAGGATTTTGACATCTTGTCTCTACCCCTGGAGCTGCTATTTCTGAATACTGAATTCTCCTCGAGTAGCTGCACTATTTTAAATGCTTTGTTTTTCCAAACAAATTGTAGCAGATGCTTTCTGGAGTGTGAGGCAGGGATTAAGGAGGGCTGTAGAGAAATTTGCCATCATCTGCAGTGAAATGCAGTGATAACATAGTAAACCTTCCAATATATTCCATAAAAACGAAGTATCTTTGATACTAACCATGTGCTTTTACTTGGTCTTGTGGACCAGCCTGGCCAGAATCTGATTCCCATTTTGCCTTGGATCATCATCATGTATTTCCGAAGGATGTTTGTAGCATTGATTCAGAGAAATATATTAACAGTTGGTTCTGCTGAAGCTGGAGATTACTTTCCAACAGTGAAGGATTGTCTAATGAGTCAGTCTTCATTTGGCAACTGCAAATCAGAGCAGAAAGTGAACTTACAGAGGGTTGTTGGCCACATCCTTTACAATGACTGACAGTTCAAGCAGATCTTGTTACCCATGTTCTCTTGATTAAATTAAATGCAAGTCCATGGGGTTTTTGTTACAGTCCACACTTTTATGAACTGCTCATTTTTAACACATCTTAAATAAATTTTTAGTAATTACAGTTGTTTCAAATCACTGATGTGGGACTTCTAAGTTTTTTGCCCTGCAGCAGGACTTAAACAGTGTCATTGTCATCCTCTTTGTTCATCCAGCCTGCCAGGAAGGGTAATTGTGGGTATGGGGGGATGAAAGCAGCCATACAGAACAGCAAGAATTTAGGCTCTATCCCAGAAGTGACAGTTTGGTGTTGAGCCACTTGATGCGAGGGTTAAAGGGAAAAGAAAAAATCCGCTACAAATAAAAGTCTACAATGGAATTATTGTCTCTGCAGGATGGGTTTCCGAGCAGTTGGATCTGACATGGCTCAGCACGATGAGGCACAATGCTGACTGGAGTCTCTAGATGTTGTCGCCATATAAATTGTTAGCACTTTACAGCAGGAAGTACTTTTCACCCAGCATCATTTTTCTAATGAGTTTAACCACACATCATCTAAGGCAGCACTCAGCAGAAGCACAAGAACCTCAGTGTTCCTTAGGAGCTGTAATCCTGATTATTCACTGAATAAGTGTAGTAATAAATCACTGATAGAGGGAATGGCTGTTGAATCCAGTATTTTATATGTGGTGAGTGTAAGCACCTACAGCTTTTCTCAGTCCTTCCCCCTCTGCTTTGTGAGGTGTCCCTGCATTAACCATGTCTGAATAGGATTGTGGCACTTTCTGTGGTAGATTAGCTGGTTAACAGGTTCAGTTTAGAGCCAGCAGTTTGTTCTAATGACTGGTAACCACTACAGGCCAGTTTAAGTATATCATTTACAGTCTGTGTGTGTAATTAATAACAGATTTTAAGTTATGAAGAAGATGAGGGATCAGCTTCAGTTTTTATTTCGGATCAATTCAACGGCTTGTTATGGGATCTGTCTTACAAATAACTGCTGTCTGGACTCCTTTCTTGGCAGTTGCTCACAGTGCTCACATGAGATCCCCGGCTACAGTCCACAATAAGGAGAAGGGAACCAGAACAGGATTAAAACCATGTCTGATTCTCTTCCTTGTTGGTGTTAGTGGTGTTTTTATTGGCAGTTTGTCTAGATGCTGATCAGTTGTCCATTTTGTGTAGCAGAGCTCTGGTGAACAGTGTGATGACTTCAAAACTTGTCCTCCTGCAAATGGGTGTAAATGGGTTGTGTGGATGCTGGTGTGGCATCTGTTGGTGTGTAAATTACCGGGGCCAGGCAGTGTTACAGTGGAGCCACTGCAGAGTGTGTCTGGCTGCCTGAACGACTTTGTCCCTCTTTGTTCCTGTGCGAGCACAGTGATCACCACAACACCCACCCCAAACGAACCAAGACTGCTGCTGGGGTGCTCCGAGGGGAGGGCAAGAGGAAAATGTGCAGAGCAGCACAAACTCAATTGCCGGGGACCTTATCTGCTTCCTGTAAGCATTGCATCTTCTGTCTTTGTCCCTTGCTGCTGATATCTGTCCTTGTCTCTATCTTGGGCCCTTCCTTGTGCCTCGCTCTGCTCGTGCTGAGCCAGCAGCACCAGTCTGGGGCTCCCTCTGGCTGCTGCCTCCTCTCCCCCCTTGCACACAGGGGTCTCAGCCCCTCGGGCAGGCTCCAGACCCTGTGCTTAGGAAACATCCTGCCCAAATGTCACATCGCACAGCTGGAGCCGAGCCCAAAGCAGGACCCACAGCTCGGCTCTGGCGCCTGGCCCCCTGCTGCACTGCAGCCCTGCCTGTTGGGGGGCAGGAGCTCCCCCTCCTCTGCTCGAGCTGTTTTAATGCTCTGATTACTGAAGTGGGTAAGTCGCCACCTCGCTTGTAATAATTACAGATTTCCTCTGTGATTTTTCACTCGTCGGTTGCCACAGCAACCGTGCAGTGGCTCGGCCGAAATGCTGTCACAGGGATTTAAATCTGAAGCGGCTCAGCCTCTCTGTGCGTTCTGGCGCATCATCCCTCTTGCCCCCCGGCACCATGGCAACCTGGCGATGGCAGCCCGGCCTCGGCCACGGCACCCTGGGCTGCTTTTCCCTGCACCGCTGTGCCTGAAGGGATGCTGCTGGTGTTTTGTGGGTATCCACATCTCCCCCATTCCCGTCTGGAGCAGCGGGAGGTGCGTTGCGATGCGTGCTGGCTGGCGTGCTGCCTGCGCGCGACCTGAAGGGAATGAGCCAAACCAAGGTTATTTTGTGACTGTCGTATGCCTGGGTGTCGCCCTCAGGATATTTGCAAACCAGAGTAAAAATAAGGGGTTTAGGGACAAAACCTGTTCTTCAACTTCCACAATTGCTGAAAACTGAGGAGCCATTTCAGCCTTAACGCAATCTGGCTCTGCATCTCGGAATCTGTTTTCAGAGAGCTGCCGAGGAGGCTTTCAGACGAGCTCGGACACCCTCATGCCAGAGCCAGGTGCTCTCGGGTTTGAGGCGAGCCGGGTATTCCTCTCCGCTGGCTTTGGCTGGGCACAGGCTGTGGCTGCCAGGAGCTGGTTCCATTAACCTTCATTAAGTGGGGCATCCCCCCCAGCCGAGCTGCGGGGCTGCAGCTCAGGGCTTCCTCTGGGTGATGCCCGTCCCCGCTGCTGTGCGCGGCTGCTGGAAGGAGCTGGCAGCGATGGCACTCCTCACCAGCGCAGCCGGCAGCAGCCTGCGCTGAAGGGAAGCAGGGAGCCGAGCAGGGAGCAGCACTTCCACCCCAGGAGCTGGCTGTGGGCAGTTCGGGAGCAGCACTTCCAGCGGGAGAGCTGGCCGCACGCTGGAGTTTGCATCCGAGTCCTGTAAGTGCCTTTGCCGTGTGCCCGCGGGCGGTCGGGGTGGGCACGGAGTCCGGCCCCGCTCTGTGTCCCGAGGGGAATGTGTGAATCTGGGTTTGGGCAGGTGTGTGTGGTGTTACAGTGTCCATACGCGGGGATAGTGGCCCCTGGTTTGTGTGCTGGACCCCTTGGAAAAGCATGCCTCTGCTTTTCCCTGTCCTCGGCTGGAATGGGGGTCACCTTGAGAAACAGACCTCTCACCCCGGCTTAAGATGTTTCCCTTGGTTTGGTGCAGGCTGTCTCTGAGTGAGCTATTTTATGTCTTAAGACCCAAAAAAAATTGTGCTTTTATTTGATGCTATTTATCTATTTTCCTGATCTCTGAGGAGGCAGCAGTAAGATGCTGAGGAATAAAATCTTGCAAGGAATATAACTGAATTTCCTTGGAAATTCCACATGAGGGTATTTTGCAATACTTGAATTTTTCAAAACTACAAAATGCTTGTGGAGCAACTAATCTGAAAAACATGGCTGTGCCATAATTCGTTTAATCCATTGCAAACTGGGCTGTTTTGGTCTGGGAAATATGTGGAAATGAACAGGCATGGTTTGGATTTGTTGTTGCCATCTGCATTTAAAATAATGGATTTAAAATATACAGGCTTGAAGAGATGTTCTTATATGTACCTCACTGGTAAGGTTCACTGCAATATCAAAGTGCAGGTTTTTTCAGGGGCAACTACTAAAAAAGTTACTTTAAAAATTGAGGTTTTTTTCAGCTAGTGCAGGTTTAGTTGTGCTTGTTTTTTATCAGCATTTATGTACCATTATGCCATTTATGTAGATATTGTTGGCTTTGCATCTGGAACTTGCCCAATTTCTAGCAGATGCTTTTTCAATCTGATTTTTTTCTTTTCCTGAGACAATGTCCTTCTTTCACAGGGAAGGTATAGGCACATCTCATCCCACTTAGCTGTGCCAATAGTTCCTGAATCAAAAATGAGCTGCTCCAAAGTTTAGTGGGTCACCTGAATCCATAATCGCAACATTCCTACCTGTTCTTAGTCATTGGTTTATGGACCAGGAGTCTTCCCTTGGCCCAGTATTTGTTGGAGAGAGGGTAAACAGAGAGAAGGGAAGATTTTTTGTTTTAATTTATTTATTTTAAGGGAAAATCATATATTCATATCCAGCCACCAAACCCTGCCTAGAGATCACCTGAGGAGGAGAACCTGGACACCTGAGTGTAATGACACTTCTGACTGTAAATGAGTTTTAAAACTTGATGGAAGGGCTGAAGGTTTGTGTTCTGGCTACGCTGCTGGTTCAGCCTGACCTGACTGCAGGTCCCATGGAGCAGGTAGGGATTGCTGTGTCCTGATGGATACTGGACAGTACTTCCAAGCTGTAGGTGTGAGGTTTTCATCTCAGGCATTGCATCGTCGTTTGGGCTTTTGCTGCAGTGCCCACAACAGACTGACTTGAATGCCAGCTGCGTGTGGAGGGAGAGAAGGGAGCTGTGCAAAAAGCCAATTTATTATGCTTTTGTGTGCAGTATTTACTGTTTTGTCAAGACTTGATGGACAAAACCAGTCTCCCCATTTCTATTCTTCTGAAGACTCATGGGACTGTCCAGCCCTGTTGGTGTCGATAAATAAATAGGCAACCCTGAATAACCAACACTTGAGCTTTACTTGTAACTATGACAACTGTGTCCTTGACAACTTAAGTACAATCATGGAGTTTTCAATTACATCCTGTTCTACACAAAGCCATTAAGATTATTAGAGGCATAAGCAGCCTGTCAGCTTGTGAAGTGGGTTTTGGCAAAATCCATTTAGGTGGTAGATGCACGTTTCCATTTGCAGGATCCTGTTTTGTTGCTGGTGCTCCTGGTGGGAAGGGCCTTGGTGAGCTCTGCTCTGCAGGCATAGGCTCGTCGGGCCCTGGGGAGAGCCACACTTGCTCTTTCTCAGCTGCCACCCATGAAATTGGGCCACATAACTGAGCTTCAGTGTGCTCAGGGGTCTCTTTTGGCTGGGTGCTGCAGACCCAGCACACCTCTTTCAGAGTGTATGTGTCTGTCCTGATCCTACTGGGTGGGCTCGATGTTGTGGGGTGCTTGTATCCACCTTCCCTTTTTGAGGTGCAAGGCTGTGGCTTTTGGCTGACCAAGGCGGGGAATGAGCAGCTTCTTTTGCTTCGCTGTGCCCTCTCACAAGGATGGTGCTAGGTACTCTTGTTCTTGAAGTCAAGGGTTCCAGCTCTGTTTTATGCTGGGTTTGTATAGGCAGGAGATGAAAAAATCTAATATTACCCTTATATGAACGCTAGATTTAAATTTTCTTGCAATTCTCTCTTAACAGGATTTTTCTATTCAATTCTGTTCTATTTTGTTTGAGACAACTTCTGCTATAACTAGAAATTCTTGGTGTTAACTCTTACAAACTTCTGCAAATGCTGTTGTAAGCTAATTCGAATTTGTTTCAGAACTATACTTTGGGAAAATACCCCTGTTGAAGTAAGAGGACCTGTTGTATTCCATTGTGTGCACTCAGGCTTTCATAAATGCATAGTCTATATTGAACTCTTAACTCTGCTCCTGGGACCCAGTGAACTGCAGTTAAATACAGCAACATGCTGCCAGGCCTCTTTATTTACATTGTTGTTTACTACATTGAAGTGGCTAAAGCAGCAAGTCAGGATTTCTGATGTCACCCTGTGCTCTGTCAATAATTGGTGAACTCATTCAGTTGTTTCCTGCTTTGATCTGCTGCACGTGGACATTCCCTGTCTCCCCAAAGGAGGGTGAGGCTGTGGATTTTCCAACAGCAAGTGCTGTAATACGCTGGATCTTTTTAAGCAGATACCATCATGACATTACATTGCCTGATTCTTCCCCAAATGCAGCCTGAGGAAGGACATGTTTATGTTTAATGGATGACAACCTCGACTGTCTTCCACCTTGCCCATACTTATATCTCTTTGTGGAATTGTGGGGCTGTTCCACACTTCTAGAATCTCTTTGAGGTTTTTACCGAAGTAAAATACTTGAGCTGTGTTACCATGCTTAAAGATGCTTGTTCATGAACAAGCCAGGAGACTTGCACCCCTTTAACAATTCCAGGCAGGACCTGAGTCCTGCCTGGCTTCTCCACACTGTCCTTTTTAGTCACAGGAGCCACAGCTGACTTGGCCTCCCAATTTGCAGTTTTGTCCACTGTCGAAAGGCTGATGCACAAAGTGCAGTGTCAAAGTGTGCTGAGCTGTGAAACAAAGAGCCTTTTTGCGTCTTGGAGGGACACCCTCCTTGCAACTGTCTGTGCCAGTTCACCTGGGGGATGCTAGGGCAGGCTGGTGCAGGCAGGAAGGGTTGGCATTCAGGCACAGTGCTGGTGCTGCGGAGGACTCTGAGAGAGGGATGGGGGCTGCTACAGCCCCTGCACAGCTCACAGCACGAGTGAGCCTTGGGCTGGCTTCACATCCAAGCACTCAGGACTAGGAGATAGTTAGAGATCCTTTAAATTTCACAACAATTAACACTTAGCATGATTATGCATGCCCTTACTGTGCAGCTTGGAAAAGTCAAGCACAGGAAAACAGTAAAAAATGGAATTAATTTGCCTTTAGGTCCCTGCTCCCCAGATCCACTTTTTGGTAGCCTTGTGAAGTAATTGCCCAGTGCAGCTTGTGCTGCACTTTCTAAACCACTTAATTGTTCTTGGTTAAATGGGTTTGGAGCAGTTGAGGGACAGATGAATGTGCCCCCATGAATTTCAAACAGGTTTCTGTGTCTTCTGCAGGAATCGCAAGAAAGAGATGCAAATCTGCAGGGCTGACTTTTCCCAAATCTGCAGGGCTGACTTCTCCTCCCACCCTGCTGGGTCTCAGCTTGCCTTTACCTTTGCACTTCCCCAGAGGATGTTTTCCTGGGCAGGTTCTGTGAGCTGCAGCCTGGCACACGGATGTCACGCTGCATTAGCTTCTCTGCTAGGGAGTGAGATGGCTGCACAAACTCCTAGTTTGTATATTTTCACTCTTGTATCTGGATCAAGCCTCCCCTTTTTAATTTTT